>JAVJGJ010000014.1:103953514-103979225 GCA_035590215.1 Microhierax caerulescens
CCCATGGGCTGTAGTTTGAGGACCCCTGGGTAAGAACTTTGGAGTACTTTTAGCTATAAAATAGGTTATGCCAAGCATGACACGATGCAGATATTTAATTCTATTTCAGTTGTTCTAGTTAAATTCAATAGAGCTTCTTGTTAAGAATGGATAGAACAGTGAAATTTAAAATTTACTACTTAACAGAATATTAAGTTATTTTAACTGCAGAGAAACACACTGGTGAATCTTTGTCATATATTGATGTCATAGATAGATAAATATGTGAGGAAAAAATAATATAAATAGGATGATATATACTTATCAAAGCTTAATACAACCTTAAGAAAATCTTAAAATGTTTCTTTCTGGCAGCAATAAACAGGAAAAAAAAAGAAAAAAAATATTCCATGAGCTAATAAATTTTAAGAAACATGTTCCCCAATAAAAACTATATAGTCATGGAATTCTTTATTTTACAATTTCTTCTACATAAAATAGACTCTCCTAAAAACTGGAAGTACCTCAGTAGAGACAAACCTGAAAAATTAAGACCTTAATCTTCAAAGAAACAGTTTTTTAGCAATCTAGGACGAGAGGTGTAGAATAAATAAGAAGCAGGCTGGGCACATGACCTTGGTGGGCAGGGTTGCTTTTTTGGTGGTTTGTTTTTTTTTTTTCCTCCCCTCCCCACCCCCCAAGGGCAAAATGATAAGACAAAAGGAAATCAGCTCAAGCTGCACCAGGAGACGTTTAGATTGGATATTAGGAAAACTTTCTTCACTGAAGGGGTTATCAAGCATAGGAACAGGCTGCCCAGGGAGGTGGTTGAATCATTATCCCTAGAGCTATTTAAAGGATGAGTAGATGTGGCACTTAGGGACACAGTTTAGTGGTGGATTTCGCAGCCTTAGGTTAATGGTTCATCAATAGTCTTAAAGACCTTTTCCAACCTAAATGATTCTATGGGTGGGTGTATGTTTGGTTGGGGTCTTTTTTTTCTTTTGCTTTGTTTGGTTTTAAATCTAATTTAAAATGAGTTTAATAAAATTTACAAAACTTAAAAGCTTGTAAGCAGAGTGAATCAAGCTGACTAGAAACCCTTAAAAAAATACATTGTCTTTAATAAAGAGAAATTGATGATGGTATGGCTGGTAGTATTTAGTTGAACAGGAATATTTTGAAAATTAATAAATTTAAAATACATTTTATTATATAACCTCCTCTTACCTACTGTTATGCAACATTTGCACAGGCCTTCACAAGAAGCAGTTCATAAGTGTATCACAGGGATACAGTGTCTGTATCACAGATGTGCTGCACCTTGAAGACATCTCTCCTCTCTGGGGAGAGGCTGAGAGAGCTGGGACTGTTCAGCCTGGAAGAGAGAAGGTTTGGGGCAGGTGATCTCATTCAAGTGTATAAACAGCTGATGGAGGGAGTAAAGAAGAGGGAGCCAGGCTCTTCTTGGTGGTGCTCAGTGACAGCACAAGTGGCGATCTGCACCAACTCAAATACAGGAAGTTCTGTTTAAATGCACCAAAACACTTTTTAGCGTGAAGGTGGTCGAACACTGGAACTGGCTGTCTAGAAGGACTGCTGATTCTCCATCCTTGGAGATACTAAAAACTTGACTGGATACAGCCCCGAGCATCCTGTTCTGGCTGATCCTGCTCTGAGCAGAGGATTGGACCAAGTGGCCTTCCTGCCTCAGTCAGTCTCTGTGAGTCTGCGTGATTTTTCTAACAACAAAAATCTACCTTGCTTTCCCCCTGCTCCACTGGGCAATCTTTTATGATAGAACAGTAAATCAGACACAATACAGGGAAAAATAAATGTAAGGGTTTATCCAAAACCGTAAACTTCATTTTAGAGCCACAAACCTTAGAAATGTTGCTGAAAAGAAGCACTCATGCTATGAGTGCCTTGTATTTTCTCATTATATTCGATTTTTGTTATGCTGAGATAGAAAATTTTGAAAACTACATTTCTTCATTGTTGCTTGGTAGTCAGCACAAGTTTAATAACATATTAAGATAGTAACTGAACAAAGACACCCTAATTGAAGAGTACATTCATGCTGCCTTCAGAACAGCAGCAGAAAACACGACACTGAGACAAGGAGTTCGACAAAAAAGTCAAGCTGTATCACTGACAAAATTATTTCTTCAAAACCAACTATTAGCTATTCTTCAAATTGCAAAGAGATACTGGATTGAGCCAGCATTCTTTTTAAGTACTTGGCCTTTATAATCTAAATCTAAAAAGAACCTGTCTCAAACTTCAGGGCAAAAATTATATGCAATGTTTTTGTTGAATGTCAAACACATTAACCCTTCAAATGATCATATAACCAATTCAACATCACTAATCTAATGAAAAGAGGATAAGAAGAGGAAAAAATACTGGCATAATCTTTCTGTGTCAACTGGCAAAACATCAGAAAAGTTCTTCTGAATCTGGCAGACCCTGCAAGATACTTTCAAAATCCTATCCTGAGCCCTGGATATTTCAAGATCCCCATTAATCAATCAATGTTTCTTATGATTCTAATGAGTAGTAGAAAACATCGTGAAGAATGAATTCCTCTATGTCTCATAGCAGGAGCCAAAAGTTTTCCCATTCTTAAATATTACACAACACACCCTCACAAAAAAATGTCTGCTTCAAGCATATGCTACAGAGGAGTCACATAATATTTGTTTCCAATGTGATGTATTGAGACTTCTCAAAGATGAAAATATAGTTGCTAAAAGACAGTACCCAAAACAGGCAAGAAATCAAATCACATAACTATGAAATCAAAGTATCTTGACTAACAGAAGTTCCCTGCAATGAAAGGCACAATCAATCCCTTTCCCTCAATTCTCACCAGAAAAATGCTGAAATTAGCCTTTGAGTTCAAAAGTTATTAGGTGAAATTAACAAAAAAGTAGATGGCCAGATACAGAAGTCATTGCAGTTTCATAAAATTTGTCTTTTGACAACTTTTGCTAAAAATATAGTAGTCTTTATAAAAAGCACCAGTTGGCAGAAAATAAGTTAAAACGGAACAATATGTAAACTAGTCAGCAACAGAAAAAACAGTGTTTAGTTAATTATGTCTTGAATGAAACACATCGACTAATCAATGTCTTCATAGCTGAACAGAGTATTTTAACCCCGATTCCAAAAACCTTTAAACAACTAACTGTATTGGCTTTTCTCACGGATTTATTTATTTTTTTTCCTTTTGAAAGGCAACACATCCAAATGTTACCTGTTCCAGAGAAGGGACTGATCTTTCTTAGAAAAAACATTTTGTGCCTCAGAAATCATGTACAGACTCTGTCAGGAGTTTTCTTTAATACAAGCGTAAAGTAGTTAATTTCCATGTCTTTGAACTGCATAATGAAATCAGAGTATCAACTTCAACTACAAAAACCCCACTTTTTTAATTGCAAGAGTTGACAAAGACATTGTGGAAATGTGACCCAAGGATGTCTGTTTGACATCTCAATAAAATGAATTAATAGCTCAAAGACAAATGAATTGCCCTATTCACAGTCTATTTCTGAAATCTGCTGTCCTATTGAGGACAGATGTCATCAGGGCATGGAGAAATGGCTCAGGGACTTCCTGCTGCCAGACATATAGATCTAGCCAGTGTCTAAATTCAGATTTAAGCACTTGCAGCTTTTCTCTTGGCAAGTCACTTTGCATGCTCCTTATAAAAGGTGGGTGTTTCCCGAGACACTCCAAATTGCATGAAATTTGAATTTACAGAGTCATCATTTCACTCAGGATAGTGTGATTATAGAGTCACTCAGTGCAGAGTGATTTTACTTTGAATTATGTTTTTTATTTTCTTTTCCTTCCATCGATTTCTTGAAAAACTTTCACCCACATTTTGAAATGCAAGAGTCCACAATCCAGTACTCAGGTTTTGTGCTATTAGCAATGGACTGGGATTGAATCTAAGAACAGGAATAATGTCTGCATCAGCCACTAGTCTTCCTTACTCTAAGGAAGTTCTGCTTAGAGGGAAAGGTATTGGAAGCATAGGATGGAGAATTAGCCATTTTGATACATGTTCACATATTCCTTTAATTTCTGCTTCTGGAATTTACAAGAAAAAGTAATTTAAAATCATTATAGTACATAATTAACCAAGTACTTAGTCATATTCAGAAAAATCCTGATATATAATTATTTGTATAAATATATTTTATCTTTCATTGAAACCTTTTTTAAAATATTGCTATGTTTCAATGGCACACGAACCTTGAATTATTGTTGCATATATTTTTATCCATAATTTCATCTTATCCTATTTGTAAACTATAGATAGGTCAGTGATGAGTTTGTTACTGTTATATTCAGTATCAAAACCCCATTTAAATAAACAAAACAACAAAAAAACCAAACCTTAAATTACCTGAACAATGTTAAGAAATGCCTTAACATCACTTAAGACAGCACTTAAGTTGATGATTCTTCTCCTTAGTGATCAACTCAAGATATTCAATACTCAATAAAAACGAAAATACTTAAGAAAAATATTCCTTCATCACAAAGCCTTACCCTGAATAGCTAAATTCTGAAGAAACATGAAACTGGATCTAATAAATGTCTATCCAAAAAAGGCTTAGAAATCATTGTTAAAGAAGTGTGACTGTTGGAGATACCATATCTGTTGTGTGCAGAAGGTATTTGACTGTCGCTCTCAAGTCAACATCACATTCCCTTGCAAAGACAGTACACTCTTATGCACAGAACCTCCATAATGCTGAACACTCCCAACCCACTTTTAAAAAACAGCTTATCATTGCACTAAGTATATTCAATTTCTTTAAGAACTTGTCTTGCTGCCTTAGTATATAGATAATTACATTAAAAGGATCGGTATATTAAAGGATATAAAAGAAAGGCTAATCTGTGCACAGAAATAATTCAATTACCTGACAGGTGACTATTTTTATTCAGCATAAAGCTGGTCATCCACATAAACTCCCTGGCTAAATCAGGGATGTTTTAATTGATCTGTAAAATGTGATTATTATTTTTTTTTCTATAACAAAAAACAGAGAAAATCATAGAATTATTTAGGTTGGGGGTCACCTCTACAGGTTGTCTTATCCAACCCCAGCCCACAGCATGGCTTACTTCCAAACTTAGATGTTACCTTGGTCAAATAAGAAAATTTCTCTTTCATGTGGGGTTTGTTTAGAATCTTATATTAGAAACTAAAATGAATACAGTTAAAATTTTAAAAATTTAAAATCTTTCCCTCATTATCTCAATTCATTTAAGACTTGCTGAATGTATGTGGAGTAAGATTCAATTTAATTGTAAATTTATAACATAAAAATGAAGTATCTTAGATAAAAGACTAAAAGACATAAAAAGATAATTCTCTGATTTATTTTAAATTATCTGAAAAAGCAAAATAATTATTTCTGAATGACATCTGAGCAGCTACTTTAAATGAATTCTCCTCCGACCTTCTAATCAATAATGATGAGGTCACACCTGAAGTACTGCATCCAGTTTTGCGCTCTTAATGAGGCATATGCAGAATCTGGAAGAGTCCAGCAAAAGTCTGTGATCAGGGGCTTAGAGCAGAAGTCTCATGAAGAAATTATGAAGGAAACTGGCTTGTTTGTTCTGGCAAACAGAAGACTAAGTATTGAGCTAATAACTGCCTACAACTTATTGAAACAGTTTACCAAGATTCAGAGCCAAGCTCTTCTCATTATGTATGTTGTTGGACAACATAAAATTGGCAAGACCACAAACTGTGGAGATCATGGGGGCAAAAAATATCACTAGAACAAGAGTGTAACATCAGAAAAGGTCATGCAGAGAAATTGTGGTGCCTATATCCTTGAAGGATTGACTCGACAAAGCCATGATCAGACTGAGTGCTTGTGACAGTCCTGCTATAAAGAGGAGACTTGGAAGAACTGACCTCCAGAGACATTTCCTAACCAACATTTCTATAATCCTGTGATTCTAAGAGAAATACCATCAAAGTTAGGAGACAGGAAGACAAATTAAAATAATTTTTCCCATCAAATTAAGAAATAAACATAGATAATCCATCTGATAATCTAAACAGATGATAGGTCAGAGAAAACCTCTAAAGAAACAAAGTGATTTAACAAGCTAATCAAATCTGAATTAAGTACCTCTGACAGAATATGAAGAGTCTATCACATCCTAATATATAAAAATACTTAATGCTAAGCCAAAACTGTTGTATATATGCATTTTATACTTAAGGAAAAATACTTAGGTGTTTTTATTAAATATTGACGTTAAAACTTTTTCCTTTTCCTGTAACAGAAAGCTATCATTCCTATCTGTAAAGCAACGTAAACAGAGATAGTGTTTGTGTAAGAAATATCACCATAAGGAAACAAGTATTAAGCAGTTGTCATAATGCGCAATCCTAATATCATCTTATCAAAACTACAACTGATGGAAGCTCATGGATCTGAGTACCCTTTACTGATTTACTCAAAGCAGCACAGTCCTACTTAAGGAAAAAAAAAAAAAAAAAAAAGGAGAACAATTAAAGGATATTTTTCCTGTAACACTGTTGTGGAATAAAGGTCACATTTTCAGCTGAGAAAAATAAGTATTTTAACATCAATGAGAATGCTCCTTGACAATTATATAATGAATATTTAAAATGTGGACATGAAGATTGGATTTCTATTTACACCATTTTCCTGTAACTAGGCAGTTCAAGTGTAAAACACATGACAAAGCTTTTGATCTTTGGATAAGTTCAAACACATTTCTTACACATAAAGTACTCCATTATAGCAAACAGAAGTTTTATTTTACATATGCATTAACATTTTTTTTTCCCATATATGATACGCTCTTTCAAGACCTTTGGAATCAGAAAGGATCTGACCCTGAATCCTCAAGTGTGAAAACACAAATCCTACTGTTAAGCATCTATTTCTCTATTTCAGAGTCTAAAAATTCACTTGTTTGGGAGTTAATTTATAATTACTTTAATCTCATTACAGAAGTGGGCATTCATTATTCTTAACAATCTTATGGAAAATAAAGATTATAGATACCCCAAAATTATATCCAAGGTAACTGCCTGTATTTGGGTACGGAACACTTGTATTCTTATATATAAACATATGCTTGTATGTTTTTATACTCCATGTCACATTTCAAAATATATGCAGTGATTCAATAAGTTTAAAAGTCAGGATATAGAGTTTACAGATTCATTGGAACTACTAGAAGATATGTTTTCCTTGACTTTGGGAAATAATGTAGATGTCTAATAAAGGGCTTCACCAATTAATTACCTCTTTTTTAACTATTCAAGTATTACCACTGCCTTCAAAATCAGCAGTTAACTATAATAATACATCACTTAGGAAAACAGAACAGAACAGTTATCTGGGAAACAAACATAATGAAATATAACTGCTATTGGTTGCAACAAGTTTTGCTGTTGATTAACTGAGTGTTCAACAGATAGCACTGAAAGTACTCAACAGAAAGTTTGATAATTCTAAATCAAGTTTGGTAGACGACTTCTATATATATTAAGCAAGATTTCTACTGATAATTTCTAGCCTTTGATCCTTGCAGCTAAAGTCACCACTAGGACAACAGGGAACTAAGATAAGGTAAAGAGCCTCTGTAATATATTATGGAACTATTATCCTGATACTACTTCTATGATTAAGTCAGTCCTGGATATTGATTTTAAAAACATTAATTATCTTTGGTAGGAATACTAATGCCTCTTTAAATATTGAATTGAATACAGATAACAGAATGTCTATCAGAGAAAAGCTAATTATCTGTGTGTTTTAATAAATGACTGACTTGGCCCCAGATATACTGCATGGGGGGCACTCCTGCAGAAAAAAATCTAGGTACGATGTTACCCACAATTATTAAAATAAGAATAGTTTTCATTGTTTCAAATATCTTCCATCAAAGGATACAGAAGTTGTATTAGAACTTACACAACCTATGGACATGATCAGCCTGGATGAATATGTAGAATCAAGTCAATTTCAATATTGCTAGAAGCGTATAATTTGTACGCACAAATGCAAAGTTGTCACTGGGTTTCCCTGAGCAGAGTGCTCAGTCTCTGAAATAAGGGGGTCATCTACAAATGAAAATGTGCAGCCTTGACCTAGGAACTGGAGAATGTTGGCAGGGTCAGGCCCCTTGCCTGTGTCTACATTAGCTGGCAGTGCAGCAAAATAGAAAAATCTTTGGGACTGACCTCTTGAAGCCCATGCTGTACAAGTTTGAGAAATTTTATTTTGGACTAGCAGTGTGTTGGTCCTGTGAACCGAAAGACCTTCAGTGGGTAAGAGTTCTTTAGATGTACTTCAGGTATATGTTTCAGTTTAGTTTCAACAGCACCCAGTCTGCTTGCTTTGGGATCATCCTGTAGCATGAGCCACAACATGGTAGGAATGGCTATCTGGGAAATAATGCTCCAAAGATGCATGGTGATCCAGTGCTAATGTAGAGGAACCCTATAGTGTAAAAATTATAGTAACGAGAACTACACAGGTCTAGAATTATAAATTAGAATTTTTTAAATCACTTTTCATAATCTTAAATAGTTTTTGTTTCAAACACGTTGATTGAATGAATTCACCTGAAAAGAGATATATGTTTGCAAAGTTTTATGATACTTTTGTGGAAATGACATAAAGCTTCAAAACTTAAATATTAAAAAATAGGCAAAGAACAGATACTATTATCACCAGGTATTGGAAGTATTATTGACCAAGAAAAACAACTTAAGAATGACTGCCTATTAAGGTATTATAAAACCCCTTAAATTATTGCTGTTTAAATAGAGTTAAAGTATTCTCTTTGACTTGTGGAAAAATGTCAGAACAGCCTCATGAGCCTGTCTGGATTATAAAAGCAGTCTGTGGCATAAATATTCTTTCTGTTTCAAAAAAAAATTAGAAGTTCAAGGAAATGCTTATAAATAAGTGACACTGCCAGAGATCACAAGAAATCAGACTGACTTTTCAAACTTTTTTTTTTAACCTTTAAACTCTTTGATCTTTGAATGCTATTGTATGGGTACTAGCAAGTTCCCATCTTTAATTATCTTGATTTAGGAAACTAATTTTCTCACGAAAGATTGCTTTGAAACCTTTCTAATTGAACACCAACAGGGTTGCAATTAATATAAAATTAGCCAGACAAGTTAATAAGCAAACAATCTAAAGTATGAGATAATCATAAGTTTAAAAATATTCAACCTTTTCATGACATTAAATATATATTTATTAAGGCTCCCATAATTCCTCTGATCAAAACTGGTCAAGTTGTACCATTTTAAAGATTACAAGTGGTTTTGGTACATAAGCACAAATAAACTGAATTTCAGGCTAAAACCGATAAAACAGGTCAGGTCAGAGGTCTAACTAGCCAGTACTGCAGTTCTTAGAGCAGTGAAAAAAAGAGAATCCAAGAAATCAGCACAAATTTGTACCATTTTGGTTTTCATTTTTCACTCCACAGACTGGCATTTTGGCATCCAAAGGTCTCTTTGAAGCATTCAAACAGCCCTTGCAGTTATCCATCCTGTTACAGCATCTTTAATATCATCTTAAAATTTCTGGCTTCCTCAAAAACTGCTGACAATTAATTACATTATTTAATTATACTTTTCCAAAAAGAAATTCCTGTTCTTCAGTTGGCGCCAGACTCTTTCACTGAGCATTTCCGCCTTCTCCTATTCTGAATATAACAATGTATATAACAACTTCTTGTTCCCTTCCTCCGTTACCTCCTGATCTTATAGAATTCTACAGTCTTTTCTCTAACTGAAGTATAATGCTTAGTCAGATCATTATAATTCATTAGGGCTTCCCAACTGACATAACATCAAACAGAATTTCAGAAGTAGTTTGAATTGCAATTCCCAGGTATGCTTGGAAACTAGGCTTTTTAAAGATGATATTTCATAAGTAAATGGGATTTTTTTTCTATGTCATGTTACTTTTGAATATGCAAGGAATAAACAAAATGTGTGTTTTCTACAACCAAGAAACACATTTTGTTATAATGAATTTCAGAACAAAAAGAATATAGATTAGGATTGTATTTCTATTTCCACCACCAAATTCCTGAAAACAATCTGTATCAAATAATTCTGTGCTGATCACTGAATAGCTTTGTGTACTAATATCAATATCTTTTCTCATATCTGGGATGTAACATTTAAATAATAAAAAATAATCTCCAGTTCTAGACTTTTTTGATGTATAGTTCCTGGAAGATAAATCTCTTGTCTTCCTACTGCCACCCCCAACAGTGTTAGTTTCTCATAATTTTCTCCATGTTACTAGCAAAAAAAACCAATTACAATATTCTAAATCGAAAATCCACTTGGAAATATGTTACCGATGAAATTCTGTTCTTTAAAATGCAAAACAAACTCATCTGGTTTTTTTCTAAGAGAAACACCTTACTAAAAAACCAAATAAATTAGATCAACAAATCATGTGATGATGATCACATATAGAACTGTAATAGTAGCATATATATGGGTAACAAACTACATATCTTTATATATATATATATAAAATAAATACAACTTTTTGTTCCAGCGTTGATATCAAAGTGTTTCCTTCTATCTGCAATCACTTATGTAAATAGTTCCAAATACACCTCTCAGTAGTATTGTCCCTTCTTCTTGTCAAAACAGTCAAACAGCCAGCCCTACCTTCTCTCAGTAAAAGGAGCAGCACAGAGCAGCACCACTGATTTTGGTGGTGGTGATAGCTACTGCTGAATTAAACCAATTATGAAACTTGTTTCATGTTACGCATTACAAATTGCTTCCATAGGATGAGAAACTGACAACTTTGATTCAAGCACTTAAATCTCTCACATTATCCCAATGCTTTCTCACATCCCTTAACTAAAAGCCCTTCCTCAGAAAGGTGAACATTCTGCTGCAGATTTCAAAGACACTTGGGAGCATAATTGTATCTTTAAGGACTCTATGACTGTCAGGTCTGTCTGAAATTGGCCATTGAATTCTATACTTACTAAGGGAAATTACAGAAACAAAATATAATTGCATAAGCCTCATTTTCTAGGTGTGCAATTTTATTCAGTTCAATTATATTTAATCAGTTTGCTCAGCCGCTTAAAATGTAAATACATAATGGTTGCAAAGAAGCCACCAAAATAACTACTGTGCCAATCCATTAAATAAAAAATGTTTATTGTTAAATTACTACACTGCCATATTTCCTATAAAATATCAGAAGTGTCTCTTGGTATGGGTTAAGTGGGATGTGCTACTATTTTTAATCTTGCTCTGTGAGCTCCCTATTTTTTTAAGCTCAGTGAACAGACTCTTACAGAATGTATAATTTTTAGAATCAGTCTCTTACTGCCTGTGTGGCCCAGTAAATGTATTTGGCACAGCTGGGAACAGGCATCAGGCTGTTTTGGGTCCCAGGGGTGGCTGAGATGCCCCTGGCCTGGGCAGGGCTGAGCTGGGTTGACCTGGTGCCCCGTGGCCAAGCCCCATTGCCCAGCCTGTATGAGCTCCAGCTCTGGGAGCTGTGGACAAACGGCCCCGGGGATACTGGGGGGCTGTGGGGCAGTGCTCACCGCTTCCTCCCACTGGCACAGCAGGTAGAGATAAAAACCCAAAAATAAATCCACGTGTAATTAAGACTGAGTAGCAAGAAAGAATCAACTTCACGCTGCTTTTGAAACAGGATGAACTATGAACTCCCACTCCGTAGGCATTGAACTCCTCCTGGCAGAGACCTGAAGATGATGATGAATTGTAATAAACCCCTCACCTCCATTCCCTGAGTACTTAAGATGTCAACATTAGGACTCAGACAGTAAACTATCAAAAAGTGTTAAACACCAGGAATGATTTTCATATAACAATTTTGAGTTTGGTTTTGGTTTTTTTGGTGGTTTTTTTTTTTAATTTGTTAAGACTACAAAGAAGTTAAAATTTAATATGATCAATAATAAGTTCTTAGTGCCATTTATATAATATGCTCCCTTTTACCCATAACAAGGTTCTGAGTGTCAACACACAAGGTTTGAATATGGACTGCTCATTTTTAAAGGCAGCATCTCTACCTCAAAGCTACAAGATAATTTGCAGTGGGGCACTCTCAGTCTCTCTCCCAAGGATGTTTGCTTTGCATGAATAATTAAACATATACTGAACAGGAACTGGAACACAGGTGTTCTCTCTTTTACATGAGTATCACAACACACTACAAAGACATTTTCACCTTGAGGCTGAAAACTGCAAGCAGAATGTGCAGCAATTATCTCTACATATATGGTTATTTTGTTCAGATGTGATGTGAGACCCCTTTACAAATGTAGGAAAAATGCACCATGTTTTTTCCACTCTGAATGTTTTAGTATGTAAAAGAGAAAAAATACAACAAAGGAATTTTACAAAAGTCTTCATTAGTATCAGTCAATCCTAGCATACCTCCTATATAAACCTTGAGAAGAAAACACTGGTGAAACAAAGTTCTGTAGGGTAATGAATTATTCCTTTATGAAATGGAAATAGCAATAAATTCGTTGTATGATTCTGTAAGTGTTGAACTTTTCCATGCTGCAGGAAATTGAAAGTATTTCTTTCACTGATATAATTGATACTTTGACTTACTTGTTTTAAGAACTTTTATTTTATGGGGTCAGTGGCCAGTCATTTCATTGCTCTCTGATTAGCCCTCTGACCCATGCTGTGTATTTCCACATGACAGCTCTTTTTAAGCATGTGTCTCAGACAAGAGGAGTGAAACAGATCACTGTTGCCTGCTACTAGCAAAAGCACTGAAACCACCTCTATGACCTGAGTACTATACGACTCCGCAGGAGTTTCCCAAAAATGCAACAGAATTAGAGACATGCTCTGGCATAGAACAAAATACCAGGATTATTTTTCAGACAAAATCTTATTTGCTCCTTTTTAGGTAATCTCTGTCCATCAGCTTAGATAATAAACTATTAAAACTTAGTTTGAATTTTATAAACTATTTGGATCTCTATTAGTTATCCAAAACACAATCTGCAGACCACAATGACCTACTAGCTGCATTACTGTAGTGCACTAGAAACACTGTCGGCATCATTCATCTGGCCAAATTTAAATGGCCTATTTTAGGTTATGTCCCAAATGACATCTAGTCAGTAGAAGGAAATACACACTTTTAGAGCCGATTCATTGTATCCTAAAATAGGTATTTAAAAATGTATCAGTTGATTCACAACCTCCAAGTGCCCTTTTTTCACACATACACACACACCCCTAATCAATGGCAAAAGGAATCTAACATGAATAGGCTAACACCTCCCAAGAACCAATATACCAAGATGCTTGATACATTTTTCTAATATCTATTGTGATATAGATTTCATATATATTTGACTCTACATATATCTGATATATATTTGTGACATAACTTAAATGGTTCCAATTTACTGAAGTGCTGAATACCCTGCATTTGAAAATGTGACTATGTTTCTGTGTATTTTGATAAAACATTCAAAATCCTTGTTTGCATTGGAAAATTAAGCTCTATCCATTATTGAATATATTAGGAATGAAATAATACTTCTTATATCCACACAAGTATCTATATTGATGGTTGTCTGTTTTGGGCTTTTTAATACTCACATATTACCTGGCTAGATCTCTGACCATTTAACTTATACAGTCACCTTTACTAAATATTATTTAGGCCTAATCCTTATTTTCTGCACATGCTCATGATTGAGCAATATTCACTTGGTATGTTTCTGCTGGATACTAAATCATACCTTTATACATAACTCAGTACTGAGTGTCTCACATCTCCTCTGCCACATAATTTATACAAAACAGTAAGATCCAGCAGCTTAAGCAACAGAGGCAAACGGTTGTAATAGTAAAAACTCCCATTTGAACCACTCTTAGGAAAAATGCAAATTGTTGTTACACACAAAGCCAGCAACACTGGAGTCCTATATGATACATGAAAATTAAAACTAGAGATAAAGTAAAATCAAAATGTTTTCTTAATTATAAAGAATTCACCCAGAAATCTACATAGATCTTTAAATATACTTTCAATTTTTATAAATATTTATGTTGCCTACTGAATTAACAGATTAATAAATAATCTCTAGTTTTACTTAACCGACCTAATGCATTATGACAAACCATGACTTTTTTTCCAGCTCATTGCCTGAGGAAATCCAGGGAGACCTAAATGAATAACTGTTACTTTCCACAATTTGCATACATTGTGTAATAATTGCTGAAATTAATTAAGTACTTGTCCACATATATAATACAACATACTTTTTTGTAAAAAAATACATATTTTCCAGGAATAATGTGGCTGATGCAATGGCTGGGAGTTAAGTTTCAGCTCCACTGCTGACTGAGATACAGAAAACTGACTCAAGGAAGCAACAACATTGGAAAAAAGTTTCAGAAATGACTTGTTCTTCATTGCAAATCCTAAACCACAAAGAATCTGAAGTAAAAAAAATAACTATGAGAGAAGGAACTATGGGGACTAAGAAAACCCTGAAGATATTTCCATGTCAAATATAGAAGTGGCCTTACAAGTGAAACTGTCCACAAAGAGATTTATCAAAAAGAAAAACTTATAAAAAAGATAGAAATACTCTTTCTTGTCTAGGAGTGGAACTCAGAAGACACAGTTACAATTTTAACACCCTGAACAGAAGCTGTTCCTCCTAACAGACTCACCGCCAACCCTTACAATGAATTTGAGTTCTGTACTAACGAGTCAATACTAAGACAGCTTGTAGATGCCTTAATGCATGTCAAGCCATGCTCCTCTTAGTAGGAAATGTTTTTTCTGCAGTTTTCTTTATCCTACAGATGTCATTCAACTGGAAAATCACTTTAGCATATCGAGTCAACTTGAAGAATGCAGTCCACACAAAGAACCCTATGAAAAATTGAATGCAATTGTTACAGTATGCGAATAAGACTAATATTTGTCCCTTTAGCATTCAATTATAAATCCACCTTGAAACTATTTATTTGTACTAAGCATAATGAAAACATAAGTCTAAGCTATTTTATTTAGAAATATCACATGAGGAAAAAATGTGATCTTTGATATAAAACCAACAAGTTAATACTGTCCAGATTATTATGATAAAATATAGCAAACAGTGAATGAATATCCTTGAAGCCTGAATTGATATAAAAATATTTCACTAAAAAGACTATATTGCTTTATTTAAACTTCTGAAAAAAATAACATAGTAAAATAATAAAAAAAAAAGTCTTCACAAAATATCACCACTTGAGCTAATGGCAGGTATACTTCTTTAATTATGCAGACTTGCTTTCGTCACATGGTAAGCATCAACTAGTAACCTCTAAATAAGCAGCAATACTATCTTAACTGTGAATCCACTGAAAAACAGATGTTTGACCGACCTCAGGTATTTGTACAAAAATGCTGCAAATCAATTGAAAATCATTAATTTTTCATTCCATTTCCATTCATATTTACCATATAAAGAGATAAAAGCCTTTTTTCCCCCATAAACCACACACTTGGAGAAAATACACAATATGTATGTGTGCTTAACTGATTATGACATTTTGCTAGAGTGCTAGTACTTTACAGAAAAGTAGCATAAGCCAGAAGACTCATCACATTAAGCCAATCATATATAATTTTATTTTTTTTCTACAGCATAAATCAAGGTATTTCATCTGTATTTATGCAGGCTGAATTAGCTTTGAAGACTGGAGGTTCAAAGAACTGAAAGAGCCTAATCAGATTCTGAAAACTGAATTTCATCTTGGACTTCTATAGCAGTACAAGCAACGTGCAACAATCTGCTCTAAGTTATTATTTTTTCTCAGGGGAAAAAAATAACGAAGAAATGTAATATTAAATAAGCCCAATGTGCCAGTTTTTGCATAAAAGCAAGTACTATATAGCAGATAACTTCTAATTTGAAAGATAAACTTCTGTGTTCATGCTACTACCATCCATTGCAGAATGCTTTAGTAACACTGGAAATCTAGTATGTTGGCAAGGGAGGCTCAAAATAGTCTTTATAGTGTCTATTTTTCAGAGGAATGCTAAGCAAAAAATTGCATACATTTATGGACAGAAAGCTTCATATGAAATATCAAACAATTTCTCACCTAAAAGTCAGGGGGTGGGGTGGGGGGGGTTATGCCTCCTTCAAGTTGGCACCCCCTTACACTTTGACTTCTCAGTGATACCTTTAGTGATATTTCATAGACCTTCTTGTATTTCTGGAGTTTTATTACTTATAGGTAATCTGGACCAGAAATACAAAACAGTGAAGAAGAAATGATCAGATGGCTTGTGCTCAGTCTTTCCTGCCAAAGGATATAAGGAGAGACAATAAAAAGTTTCCACACTATTGAGTAACCTACGCACATTTATTAACCTTTTGAGATGTCCAGTTTATGTGTCCATTCATGGTGTGCATCACTGAACACCAGAGTTGTTTTGCTGTTTTAAGAACTTGTAGTCAGCTCATGAAAATAAGACAGAATGAAATAAAAACCCCTCTGTCCCTCTCATCAGCAGAATTCCAGGGGCAGATGGTCTGGGAAAGGCTTTGAGACACAACGGAGTGTGAATTGAAAGTGATGCATATGCAATGACTGCACACATCAAAGATTTCAAATTAGTAGCATAAAAACATTGCTTTAGCATTCCAGTGATAGACTAGATATACATTAACACTGGAGGTGCATCTCAGAATCTTTCAGTGAAAGAAAATGAAAAGAGACAGAATACACTCCAGTTTCATTCCTGAATTGATTGAGGACGGCAAGGGATTTGCTAAATTAGTTGTGGAACACCTAATGGCAGCTTGGCAGTTGCCACATCCATTTCTAAGTGGTACCTCCCACTTAGTTTGAACTCTAGAAGTGCACTCACTTCACTATGAATTTGAAGATCTCACAAGCAGCATTATCAAATTAAGAGTCTCAGCACAGAGATTACAGCAACTTCTTAGCCCGCAAAGGAACAGCCTTGAAGTATTTTTTAAACATTTCAAGGCGGCAGGAGAGAAACACCTCCAGAACCAATCCCCTAAATGACACTGAGTAGGAAGGATAAACTCTGTATGCATCAAGTTTAGAAAAAGACGACAGGTAAATTAATTTCCTGGCTCAGCTAGAATTCTCAAATCACCTTAGGAGAGCTGTAAATAGCTTCTACAGGGTACTTTATCCAGTGAGAACATGGTATATAGGAAATAGAACAGAAAGTTTGACTCTTTCAACCTTCCCATAGAAGTAGCTGTCATGAAAAAGGACATTTTCACTGACACAAGTAACTGTAACTAGACTCTAACTGTAAGTAAATCAGTAGAAGTCAGATTGCCAGGGACATTCGGTTCAAACTCTGTCTTCCACAGGACTGCAGCTCTTTCACCAGTAGAAGTGCTGTGACTGACCCTTCAAGAATTTGAAGGCAATCTTTTGTTACAAAAATTGAGATATTCCAGCAGGGTAAGTGATGGTTCTTTAACTGAACCAAGAGATAAATTAGACTTCTTTTGCTCCATTAAGTGAACTGGAAAGGTAGAAAATGTGTCTCACGGTCAGGCAGATTTACAGGAACAGCAGACCCTATTAAGACAACAGAAAATTCCATAAATTCTATTTTGTTGGACAAATGTGTTTCATAAAATTTTTATTCAGGGCCTGTCTTGCAAGGGAAGAGATAAACAAAGAAATCCAGTTTAGAAATCTATCTCAGAAAAATCTTTCTTGGTGTCAGTAGAAAAGGACAGATGGAGGAAGCCAGTTCATCAAACTTCCTGTGTTCCTATGACGCACACAGACTGCTAAGACATCTATTTTTTTCCCCATTGGTCTCCTGCCTGTTCTGATATGGGTGCTCCTATCTCCTTCCGCTTTGTTATGGGTGCTTGTGTTTGAAACTTCTCAGAGTGTCTACCATCATAACACTTTGAGGGAAAGGTACGGAAGCCTGTCCCAGTGCTGAACGCCTCAGACAAAGAGTTCCAAAGGAATTAAATCACCTCAGCTTCATAAACAACTTCCAGAAAATTGTCTGCCGTCATGGTTTAACCCCAGCCAGCAACTAAGTGCCACACAGCTGCTCACTCACTCCTCTGAAGAGGTCATTTATTTTAATTACAGATCCCATTGCCAGACATTAAAAATAACAGAAATAATTCAGTTCTCTCACAAAAGTAGTTGAGAAAAACTAAAGTGATGGCAGACACATAACTCTAATAAGCTCATGCTCCAAATGTGAGGGACAAGGAACAAAAATAAACATGCTTCAAGCAACAAGAGGTATGTATATGCACAGCTGAGTGTATACATGACTAATTTGTGGTTTGTTTGGTATTTTAAGTATAAATCTCTGAAATACACATGAATACATATTCAGAAGTATACATTTCACAAGTATTCAGAATTACACTTCTGAACACAGGCAAAGAATTGAATGTTGTATGAGCTGACAAAGTTTTTTAGAGCCTGTTTTTAGCAAGGTCTTTAAAAGATTGGTTTATACCCAGGACAGAGGAAGCCAGGGACTATCCTACCAGAAGGCTGAGATTTGTTGATGAGATGTTCTGTTACCTTGGGAATGATGATGCTAAGATATCATTGAACTTTCTGATGAAGCATGGATGCTTCCAGAAAACTGAGTTTCAACTGATTTCTTTTCAAACTGACTCTCCAATTTTTATTGCACTTTCCAGTGCAAACAGGAAAACCCTGGAGAGGATGTTCCTATATGACATTGATCCAAACTTGAAGAACTGGAATCCTCACATGATTTAAATCCTAAATTGTGCTCTGCAATAGCTGCATCATAATCACAACAATGCAAGGCTCCGGAAGATTTAGGAATAGAAAGAGAAGTATAACAAATAGATTAGCCACACCTGCACATGTTATAGGTTATCTTCAGCAGACTACAGCGTTATGTGACATTTAGTTAAAAATCTAAAAGTGCAAATAAAGAACTCTGAAATAAAGAACAGCTAACTGTTAAAGATAAGCAAACACTTTAAACAAGTTAATCTTTCCAATTTCATATTACTGCTGCTCAGTGCAACACCATTTATAATTTTTATAGATTTAATTTAGATAATTCTCTTGAATCATGATGAAAACAAAATGTGCAATATTAGATTTTGCTTCTTAATTAAATATTTTAATAACATTTCTTAGTATGAAATGAAAAAACACTTATATTATGTAATAATAAATGTTAAACTGATTGATGAATGTCCCTATAAATTGTGTCTGTAGAAACAAAAATTGTACTTGGGAATATATTTAAGGATTGTTTATTAAGTTCCTCTGATTTAATAGGCAAGTTATATTGACTGCCTTGCAATATGTTCATTATATGCAAGCAGCTTTGTTAAATTTACTAGTTTGAGCTAGTGAATCAACACTATCTCCCTACAGAAATTAGAAAAAGTCTGCTTCTGACATTTTTTATTTATTTATTTATTTTTATTAAATGAAAATAAACAGACATTGTATTATTAACGATGATTCATTTGCCAGATCATTGCAAAACACATACCATTAATCCTGCCTTTGACCTTAATATCTCAGTCAATAAAGTAGTAATATTAGAACCACTTGAATTCTGAAGATACAAATTTGTGAAAATAATTTCCAAAAGTTACCATTATGTGAAAAATTCCACTAATGAAAAAATGTAAGAAACTTCACAATCATTGGTGAAATCCCTCAAGACTCCTGCGAACTAATCACTATTTTTGCTTTAATATTGCATTGTGCTGAGCACAATTTTTTGTATTATTTTTTTTTATCTGAAGGTATCAGTTTCAAATACTAGACAGGATTCTCTTTTGCTTAGAAATGTGAAAAGTTGGAGAAAGAAAATGAGAAATTATCACCAGCCATTTATCTGTCAAAAATTCTATATTTGTATGTCTGGAGTGCTGTATTCTGTTTCCTTTGAAGTTTATCTGACCTTCATCCCTCCTACTGAGACATAATCCAAATCAGTTTTTCTCTTCATCCGTTTATTCCACCCATTTATTCTCCTCATGCCAACATTCACTTCTTCCTCTCCTCCTGAACTATGCTTACTTTGCTGTCCACCAGGACCCACAAGTCCTTTTCAGCAAAGCTGCTCCCCTACCAGCAAGTGTCCAGTCTGCATGACCGCAGGTGGTCAGCCCATTCCAGGTACTAGACTCTGCATTTGTCCTTGTTGAATTTCACAAAGCTGCTGCTGGCCCATTCTTTGAATTTTAGGCTTCTTGGAATGAAAACCCTGCCCTCCAGCTACAACACCAAACTGGAGGGCGCACTATCTCCTTCTCCAGGTAACTGATAAAGATATCAAACAAGATAGGTCAGAACCCGAAGGAATTCTACTTGGAAATAACCCTTCAGGTAGAATCCAAATCTACTACTTTCTTTTGAGCCAAATGATCCTGCAAGTTTTTCACCTATCTAGTTTAATTAACACATCCAGACACAACATCCCAACCTGGATATAAGGATTCTATGGGAGGTCGCGTGAAAAACCTTGCTAAAGTCAAAGTGAGGAACACCCGCTGATATCCCCACATCCATGGAACTCATGATTTTATCACGGAATGCAATTGGACTGGATAAGTACAATCCATTCTTGCTAAATGATTGCTGGCTATTCCCAATCATATTATTCTTCTTAATGTGTCCAGAAACAGCTTTTGAGAGAACTCACGCCAAGATTTTTCTTGGGCTGAATGGCCTGTAATTCCTGAATTTCCTTCTTGATGTTTTTTAAGGATGGCTGTAGCATTAGCTTTTCTCCAGGTACTGGGACCCTCCCCCACTTCAAAAGTTGATAGGGAGTAGGGACCCTTGCAATGACACGAGAGCTCTCTCAAAACCCTCAGACACATCCTGTCAGGTCCTGTAAACTGGTATTTGTCAAGATTTCTCAAAAGATTCCTTATTTGATAATCCTCCACTACTTGTAGATCCTCTCCTTCTTGAACTGAGTCACTAGGTACAGGCTAGGAGACCTTGGCAATGAAAATCAAGGCAAAGGAGGCATCGATTACGTCAGTGTTAGCTGGATCTGCTTGTTCCTAGATAGCTCATTCATCTGCAGACGCGCATGCGCTCGCTCAGCGCTCCGTTGTCAATGCAATGGTGGAAGCTCTTGCTGCCATTGATGTCACTGGTCACTCTCAATCCAAGTTGAACTTTGGTTTTTCTATCAGCGTCACTGAAAATTCAGGCAATGTTTCTGTATTCCTCTTTTATAGACTGCTCAATGTTTTCTTTTTGTAACCAATCCTGCCGGAGCAATGCAATATAATGCATGGCTACACCAGCAGCTTCTCCTATCAGTCTCTCAGTTACTCCTTACATATCTGAATTGCAACAGCTCACAAAATACTCTGACAGGATATTTGTTGCCTACAAAAAATGTCCATGTCAAGAACTCCCCTAGGACTTTCCTCATTTATTTCATGTGTTCCAAGGCAATCTTGAATGTCAGCTAAAATATTTTTCCATATGTTGTTTTCCTCCAAATAATGTGCAGTGGTACTTTCAGTTTCTAAGAAAGAGCTGAAGACTCACTAAAACCATATACATACACACATACCTGAACTCTGCACGCTGTCTTTCCAAAGCAAGTCTAGCTATCCCAAAATGTTTTTGGCACAATCACAAATCACAAAGAAATTGATTTCTCTGTTCCAGTAGATAGTCAGTATACGCCTAGGACATGGTAGGCAATATCAATTTCCCTCTATCTTGTGCTATCTTCTCCTCATAAAAAAGGGAAATTCACAGCATCTTTCCAATTTTCTTAAGACAACAAAAGACAATCTGTTCACAGGGAGGGTTTGCTGCCCTTGGAAGCAGCTCTGACTTGCATCCAGAAAGTTTTTTAGACTAGCTTGACCATTAAGCTCATTCGTTAATTCTGTATAGTATACTTTGGTATTAATACACGCAGTAATGGACTTTACCCTTTGTGTATGCCACCCAAATACAACATTCATTTGTGTTTGCCTAGAGAGACTGTACTAATAATTTGCTCTGCAACACATTTTGCTACTTCATAATCCTGGATACCCAGCAGTTCAATGTTTTCTTTTACTACTTGTATAGAATCATACAATCATTTAAGTTGGAAAAGACTTTTTAAGATCAGAGTCCAATCATAAATCTAACTGCCAAGTCCATCACTAAACTATGTCCCTAAGTGCCACATCTACATGTCTTTTAAATACTTACAGGGATGGTGACCCAACCACTTCCCTGAGCAGCCTGTTCCTATGCTTGATAACCCCTTCAGTGAAGAAAGTTTTCCTAATAACCAAACTAAACCTCTCCCGGTGCAACTTGAGGTGATTTCCTTTTGCCCTATCACTTGGTAATTGGGAGAAGAGACCAACACCCACCTTGCTACCTCCTTTCAGGTAGCTGTCGAGAGTGCTAAGGTCTCCCCTGAGACTCCTTTTCTCAAGGCTAAACAAGCACAGATCCCTCAGCTGCTCCTAAGATTTGCTCTCTAGACAAGCTTCGTTGCTCTCCTTAGGACATGCTCCAGCACCTCAATGTCCCTCTTGCAGTGAGGGGCCCAAAACCGAACATGGTATTTGAGGTGCAGCCTCACCCATGCCGAGTACAGGGGACAATCACTTCCCTAGCCTTGCTGGCCACACTATTTCTGATAGAAAATATTAGTTTGTATATTATGTATTAGTAGTTTGCATAATATGTATATTATGACACAAATACAAGAAGGTCACTTTTAAGACCTTTCCACAGCTATTTAACTTTAATAAACAGACCTATGAAACGGATCAGCTGACAGCAAACAACTGTAAAATAAAGCAGTATTAATGATAAATCACTAAAACAGATTAGAGAGCTGTTCCTAAGACAACTGAAGGAACCAGCATATGCTTTTGCTTGATGTTCACTATTTGTAATCGTGATCCCCATCCCACACGTTTTAAGTGAAATTAAGTTATATTTTGTAAATTACTCATTCAAATCTGGTAAGGAGACTTCCACAATCACTTTCCTCCTTTTACATTTAAGAATCTTCTTTTACAAGCATCTGTACCACACATACAGAACTGCAGCATATTCCCCTCTTCCTAAACCAAAATACCTTTTTTTAATTTCATAGCTTTAGAAGCTGATATTGTAGCTAGAATTTTTTAAGAACAAGTATCTTCCTGACAGACTGTAAGTGTCTGAAAGGTTATTCAGGATTTTAGATTAATTAAGTACAAAAGATTACTCCATCAGGCTGACACTGTATACATTAGTCCCACATCACCTGCCGAGGAACAAGTCAACTTCATGGACAATTACTTCCCTACTTTTTGCTACTTCAACCTTATTGTAAACTGCCAAGAGACACAACTGGGCAACAAAAGAGGAAAAAATAGAAAAAATTGTTGTTTGCTTCATGAACTTAGCAATCTTTACTTTACAGGACTACCACTGGTTTTAGCAGGGTTTTCTGGACACCAATATCAAGCCTTTGATATGTGAAGAAGATAAGGAGCAACAACTCCAAAAGCAATGGTTGACTCCTACAATGACACTCTAAATTGCCTTCACGCAAATAACATTAAAAAAATCAGTTAGCTTCCTCCATCTTTTCCTGTTACAACAAAATCAACTCAGCACTGCTATATAGCAATTAACTTAGAATTAACTACAAATATACAAAAGCTAAATTTAGATTTAAAAAATAAAGTAAAATGAAAGATTTGCACATAATCACTTCTCTCAAGGTCAGCTTTTCCATCATGTAGTTAAACACTGCATGTGCTAATATGTAACAGTTCAGCATTACAAGGGCTACAGATCTGTAAATCTTTCCATCAATAGATGTAATACACACCAGGACAAGTCCCATTTCCAAAGAGATAATTTTATAACAAAGCAGATTTGGTGACAACTCTGCCTTTCCAGTCTTACTGATATTCTACAGCACAGAATCTGTGTAAAGCCTCCACTGAATCTCACCTAAACAAAAGTTTTAAAAACTGATACCCTTATTGACAGCAGGAGTTCAGAAAGAGCTGCTTCAGTTTATTGGCTAAACTCTGCATAAAGCTTCAGTGTGTGCACAATTACATGTGTACATGTATTAACACGTGCGTATGTACACACAGATACGTAGAACACTTCTACTTGAAAAATATATTAGTCCCCTCAGCATTTAGCAACATCCAGATTTGTCTCCCATGTTGTTAAAGCATTTTGCCTTGTGAAAAAATAAAATCTTGCTTTCAGAATAATGACTTCAGATACCTTAAGGAATCTTCCTCCATCCCCTCACCCACTCCCCCACCCCTCAAATTAACAGCAACAAGGAAAACTTAGCAAATTCACAGTTAAATTCTGGATTCACTGTGATACTATTCTGTACTTCTATTTCAAAAGCAGCTCGAGCCATTACTCTGGAATTTGGGTAAGTATGCTCTTTATGAACAACCTCAGAGGAAGGACCATGCTGATGAGTCATAGTTTGCAACTGTTGTTGTAACAGGAACGAGTTATAATATTATGTAACCAGATTTTGATCTTTCATTGCTGAGTAACTGATTGTTGTTGATAGCATCCTAGCTTCCAAAGAAGAAAATATGCTACTATTTTGGAAGAACAAAAAAACAAACACATTCATTAAACTGATAAGCCTTCACAGTTCCTTTAATGGTTTCATTGGTGAAGCCATAGCCTTTTTTTCTGAGTTTCTATATGCTTGCTGGAATAAATATTTGTTCTCTCTATTCAACAATTGGTAGGGTTTTTTTTCCACTTGTGTGGATCAGGGAACGTACAGAGAACAGTGTATTAGACACAGTAATAACACCCACCTTTACAGCGCTATTTCTCCCAGAGGACTTTGTACAAGCACTAACTACTGAGACTATGTGACCAATAATTAAAGGACAGATATTCTGCGGGTAACATAGGTGCAAACAGACACATTTCCTGTGACAGCAATACGTTCTTTTTACATTGAGGATGCTATTCCATAGCAAAAGAAGTAAAAAAAATACACAATGCAGGGTTTCAGAGCCCTGGTAAAACAGGAATATTTCTTCAAGTTAGGCCCATTTATGAATTTCAGCCTGATGACACTATGTTTAAGTCAGTTTTAAAATATGGCAGTTTTTCTGGAATGATTGCTTTTGAAAATTTTACTTTATTTTCTTGATTATATTTGAATATAATTCTAAGCATTATTCTAAGTGTTCTGGCAGTCTCTCCTGCCTGGCTGTTATCTCTTTGAGTGGATTTCCTTCTGCAGCTATTTTGCTTACCAGTAATTCACTCTGTCATTTCCCCCACCTTGAACATTGCATTACAATGTTACAGTCTTCACCTTTTCACTTTGAAGCAACTTTTCACTCTCACCTGCATGCCTTTAACACACAAAAGTCAAAGAAAGGTGATCAGAATAAAAGATCATTGCTATTGCTGTGGTCCAAGGTGTTGGCTACACTGCACTGACAGAGCACTGTTCCTGTGACTCATGTGGCTTCTTTCAGGGCTAATCCAGGTATGTTTTCACAACATACATCTGTGATCCACGTAAACTGATAAATGGATTCTTATAAGACATCACAGATAAAACATGATAAACGCTTCCTGGCGGGGGGGGGGGGGGGGGGGGGGCGG
>JAVJGJ010000014.1:103979325-104015766 GCA_035590215.1 Microhierax caerulescens
AAGCTGTTGGCTGCATTGCACGGATACAACACTGCCCCTGTGAGTAACACGGCTTCTTTCAGGGTTATTTCAGGTATGTTTTCACAACACGTATAACTGTGATTCACATAAACTGATAAATGAGTTCTCATAAGACATCACACATAAAACATAAGAAACACTCCCTCAGAAAATGAAGCTGTATCATTGCACACACATACACAATACCAGCTACCTAACAGTAACAGTTACCACAGACAACCTTCCCTTCCCCCATCCCCGCCCCCAACAAGGAACTGAACTAAACCAGGAGTTCTGCCTGTCGAACAGGCAGAGACTCATCCCTGAAACTTCAGCTGTCTCAACCTGAGTTTTCACTAACTTCAGGCTCTATAGTCACTATGGCCCCAGATCGACCCACAATAACGTCCTCATCTAATTATTCACACATGCAACAAACAAGTTATAAAACAAAGTAATTTGTTAGGACTGGACGGAGGAAAAATGGGAGAACTGGAGTGGAAGGTATATGTAGATATCCTGCAATGTTTAAGAATTCAAAGCAATGTTACAGGTTTTGGAAATCACTGTTCTAATGATTTTCTCTCAGCTGAGACAAAGGACACATATTACAAAGAACAGACAATGTCTACAGTTCCCCACCCCACGTGGGAAAGCTGGGAGAAAAAGCTATGTATAAGACTTAGCAAATATTAATACTCAAAATGTCTCAGATTTTAACATTTCTCTAACGTGTACATGGTATATTCAGTTGATTGTATTATTTATCCCTTGCTATATAGTAGGTGTATTTAATTCCCATTTATTTTTTTTAGTCTTGCATATAGATTCAGTATTTGCTAATTACAGAAACACTCTTTTGATGAAGTACAAATCAAAACAGATTATGCACAAGATGGATAATTTCAAAACACAGCCTTTATTGTGCTTTGAGTAAATATCCATGGTAAGTTTTTGCTCGTTTTTATTATTTTTCAGACCACAGAAAATATCTATGTTCATGGGAAATTTTTAGTAATAGAATAGCTGCAATAGACTATGTTATGCTTATAAACATTGTCTGAAATAAACAGACGTCTGCATCTGTCAGACAGCAAATTCTATTGCATAAATGACTTATTTTCCCCATTTTTTGCTGTTTTGTAAACTGAAATTATGATGAACGATGATAGCAAACTAACAAGAATAATTACATCTTTTCAGCCTTCTGTTCACGTGAAAGTTCTACTAAACAAAACTGGCTACAAACCATGGCAACTGACCAACCAAACCAGCCTAATTACCAGAACTATCAGTATACATTTGGGTTTGTTTTCCTGGCTGCCTAACTCATTATTTAATTTATTCATTATAACTAATTTCCTGTATATGGAGAAGTTAAAAATTCAGAAGCTCAATCCAGTACTACTCAATTAATTTACAGATTAACAACATGAAAGACTAAATTGGGAGGCAAAAAGATTATGTTGCCATTCCTTATTGTGCTTTGTCTGCAACAGTTCAAACAGAACTAGCTCTACAAATCCACTGGGTTTACATCTCCTGTGTTCATAAGAAAAAAAAAAAAAAAAAAAAAAAAGAATAAAAAAAAAAGATGGTAAAAATGTGTCATGCATCAAGCAACATCAAAAAAAAGAAAAAAAGACCAGCAAGTGTCTTACATAATTTTGAACAAAGCATTCCAAAATGCTATTAAGCTTAACAAATTTCAGAGTCAGATTGTCAGTGTGAGGGGAAGAACAACTTACTTTCAGTACAAGAACAGGATTATTTGTGATGTACTATCTTTTTGGTGCATTTTTATGCCTACCAAGCAGCTTTGCTATTTTATAGACATTTGGGAAGTGATTTATAATTAAGCAATGTACACACACCAAACACCTCTATTTTGTTATGTATAAAATAAGTGCTTATGATTAAACAACAGGGGGTAGGCTTATACATGTAAGGTGTTCTTGGAATCAAAATGGTAAATTTACTTACATGTGTCATTATCTACATACTGTTGGGACTTAGAGTAAATAAAGGGATGACGTGTCATCAATTTCTATAAAAATGAAATGTGGTTCCAATCTTGTCACAATGTAGAATGAGTTTCACAACATGTGAAAATAACATTCGTTATCTCAGTTTATAGACATTTTCAATCATTTTTTATGCTTAAGAACTGTTCTATTATTATAGTAATATTTTTTAGCATCACAGATGAGAAATACATATTTTAAAGATTCTACTAAAGCTGAAAATCAGAAAATGGCATTTAGACAGGTGATTTACTATGAAAATTGTAGTGGGCCACATATTACATTTCTATATTGAGCTACTAAATCACATTTATTGAAATCTTCCCTCTCCTCATAACCCACAATAAACTCTTCCAGAATATATCATAATAAAAGGGCATTAGAAATTTGAAAATTTCCATGAAAATTATATAAAATTTGCTAGTATTTTTCTCATTGGGAGCAATTTTTTTTAATATTAAAAAGTATGTGTTAATGCAAGCCTCTTTTTAAAGAGAATGTGTAAAACTAAGATGTAGTATATCCTCATTAAAATCATATTTAATATTTAAACAATCACATGTGGCTCTGTTTTTAATTTTACCCTTGTTTTAATCTAAAGGCTGTCTTGCTTTTTAAATCTTATGTGAAACAGCTCAGAAAAAGAAACACTGCAGTCAACGGTAATATTGATCAAGTAAGGACACTGGGTCTTCACCAGAAGTTCAAACATGCTGAAATTCAAGAATTCCTACAGCTGCAAGTCCTCAAAACAACTATTTCAAATACTTATGAACATGTATAGTACTTTGATATTATAATAGGAAAAACTTTTTTCACACTAGAGTACAATCTTGAAATCTAATAGTTTTCCATATTAATTTTTGAAGTTTTGTGTAAATCTCAAGAAATATTTCTTAGATTTTAAAGAGAGAAATTTAGCCAGATGTAGAATAGAGGAAAAAAAGATTTAGATGCTTCTTTGTACAGAACACATGGATTGTTAGGTAGCAGTATTTTCTTGGAAAGGCATTTTCACGGTAAGTGGCAGTAAGCACACAAAGATTTTAGTAGTTTTTTTCACAGCTTTCCCTTGGGCTGTATTTTTAAAAGAGGCTAGCACACTGCCTTTAAAAACAAGGAAGGAATAAGCAATTCACTTGAGTAATTTGGTCTATATGAGTTATCCAAAAGGATCATTAAAGAGGGAACCCACCCATAAAAGCAGTCTTATTTTTTTTAAACAAAAATGAAACAATGATCTTGCTGGATTAATTTTGTTCCAAATATCCCTTCCTCTACTCCTCTCTTCCTCTCCTCTCCCAAATGGATCGTTTCTCCCACCCAGTTAAACAAAATGAATCTCATCCTTTCATATCTGGTGTCCTCTAAGTATAGAAATTGCATGAAATGCTGTAATACATAATAGACTATTATTGACTGAAATACATGTAATGAAAAATAACCAAGTGAGTTAAAAAGAAGCTAAAAAGATGGGTAAGGAATTCGTATTTTTGCACTAGCATGGAGACTGTTAAGTGAAACTAAGAAAGACAGAGTAAACTGGTACTCCTCGCTTCCCTTTGCAAGACAGACTTGAGAAAGACTCAATGAAGCAACACAGCTAATGGGAGAATAAAGACTGATTTTAAAAGCTGAAGCTGCCTCCATATAGAAAGGCTCACAAATGCTGCAAGGTTAAATGTAACAACAGGTTAAGGCAACCAAGGGGGGGTGTGGGGGAGAAGGCCTGAGGAACAGCTTGGAAAAGACATAAAAACTTTGGTAAATCCTTTCTAAAGCACATCAGAAGCAAGAGCCTGCCAAAGAGTATATAGGACCAATACGTGATCACAGGATAAAGAAAGCATTCTAAGAAGCTAAGGTGACAGAGATGTTTTGCTTCTCTCTGAACCATGGAAGTTTTACATCAGAAGCCTCCTCTACGGAGGGCACACCAAAGGGTTTGTCTCAAATTAAAGCACTGATGGAAGCACTTATGGAATAAATCAAGAGAGTGAGCAGGAAGGGATCACCTAAAAGTGGGACTAATCAATCAAGTTCAGGAGGAACTCGGGGATAAAACAGCTCAACTAATAAATGTTCTACATAACTTCTTTCTCAAAGCTACCTTGATACCCAAGGACTCAAATGTGGCAGATGTTACACCTATCTTCAAAAATAGGTTCCAGGAACACTTGAAAACCATAAAATGATAAAGCCTAACTTCTTCATTGGCCATATTAACACAGTTCAATAAAATACAGAACAAACAGAATTGTAGATAAATATTTGTACTTACTTCATAGCAGCCTGTAACATGCTGTGCTTTGCATTTGTGACTGAAGCAGTGTTGATGACCCACTACTGTTGAGGCTGTTGCTGAGCAGTGCTTGCACACCCTTCAAGGCTTTCTCTCTTTCCTCCAGTGGGTTGGCTGGAGGTGGCTAATGGGTTGGGAGAGGACACAGTAGGGACAGCTGACCTCAACTGACCACAGAAATATTCCATAGCCCATGATGTTGTGCTCAGCAAAGAAATATTCCATAGCCCATGATGTTGTGCTCAGCAATTAAACCTCAAGGACAGGAAGAAGCAGGAGGGTTGTTTGCAGTTACTGCATTTGTCTTCCCAAGCAACCGTAACACGTTGGAGTCTTGCTCTCCTGGAAGCAGCTAGAACCCGTCTGGCAGTGGGAGCAGTGAATGAATGCCTTTGCTTTGCTTGCACAGCTTTTGCTTCACTTACTAAACTTTTTATCTCAACTCAAAATTTATTCTCAGTTTTTTCTTCACTTCTGCCCTTCCAATTCTTTCCCTCGCTCTGCAGGGGTGGGGGGTATGAGCAGCTGTGTGGGTCTTAGCATAGGTCTTAGCAGCCTGATGGGTTAAGCCACAATGTGAAATATGTAAATATGAAATATATATATGTAGAAATAATATATATTTAGTAAATAAATTATTGGAAAAGATGCAACAGTTAGATTTACATAACCAGAAGATAAAAGTACTAATATAAAAAAAAGCCTTCAGAAGTAGCTTGGGGCAGGGATTAAAAAAATCATTTAAAAGCATGCAAGTTTCCAGTTACATTTACTGTTTCTCAAGTTAGACATCATCCATCTGTCATTGCAATCAATTGAAGCTTTATTACAAGATTCATGCAATGTGAGAGCTAGCAAAAAGCCCTGCAACCAGCAAAATGAAGGTTAACAAGACTAAGAAAATTGCTTAATGCATTTCCTTAGTTCCTTAATGTTCTACTGAATTTCAGCTGTAGTTTCCAAGTGCAGCAGCAATCCTTAACATTACTCCCTTTCTCCTGATGAATGCCATCAAGTAAGAAGTTTCAGACTAGGCCAATTTAAGAGAGAAAATTATACAAAGGAGGAGAAAGAAGAAGAAAAACATTAGGTAGGTAAGGAAGTATTTAGACAAGACAGTGATTACACCTACATTTGATTCTCTTGGAATAGGCTCCAGTGTACTTTAATTTAATTCCATAATGGTTAGGTGATACCTCATGAAGAGGCATTATTCTAAAAATACAATGACATGATGACGTACTAATGTGACAAATTTTTCATGATATAACACCATGGACAAATAAGAAAATAAACATTCCATTGCTGTTCTAAAAAGACAAACCAAATTTTAGTCAAAGAGATACGACCCAACAAGGAATAACAATGAACAACTTTTTATGTTGGTTTTTTTTGTTGTTGTTTTTTTGTTTGTTTGTTTGTTTTAAATGTAATTTCCTTCAACTGCATAAATTTTCAGATTTTTCATTACTATATGAATATTTTGATAGGTCAACAACTCATATGGCTATGAAACATATACCTACTCCTTGTTTTAAAGACTCCAACTTTATGTTGTGTCTATCATTTTCATAATACAAAACTGGAGACTTTGTCTGGCATTATGAAAACATCTATGTGGTAAAGTCATAGCCTACCATCGGTTCAACGCTGCCTCACAACTTTTAACAAGCATGCATAAATAATTGCAGAAGTCCAGAAATTATTCATGTGTCAAAGTTGGGAGCTTTTGAAATGCAGTTGCAGAAGCCAATGGAATGTGATTTTGTCTCACGTTCATAAGCAAGTCACACAAAACAATCCTTGGATCCTTCACCCTAAAATTGCAAGTTCCCTCTACCTGAACTCTGAAAATTAGGTTTTTTTTTGCTATTCCACACAGAGAACTAGGCACATCAGATCACAATTTCTCTTCCATTTTCTCTTATAAGGCATTCATAAATTATTTAAAGCCAAAGATACTGTTATTACAAAGTATTTTAATTTTTCTATAGGTTTTAAACAATCCCTTCCCCCCTTCCCCCCCCCCTTTTTCAAGGGAAGGTGTGGAATTGGATCATTGGAGTTATATAGCAGATCTGTTCAAAAAATATTTCTAAAAAAGCAATACCAATTTCTTAACTTCTTACTGTAAACCACATTTGTACATATATCAGAAAAATCTGCATTCCAAGCTTCTACATCCTTTTCTATCTAGCTGATATCACATCTGTTCCCATAATGATTTTCATCTTAGTGCCAGTTTCCATGTTCTTCACTTTTGATATTAATTGCCATTTAAAATCAAACTCATCTATTTTTATTTTTTTATAATGATATTCTCCTTGAGTCCTAGGTTGTGTGTGTTTTGGTTTTTTACTGGCTTGCATAATTTTTGATAGTGACGTTCACAACTACAAACATCCTGTTTATCTAAGAAACCTGCTTGGTTTTAAAGCCTCTAAGTGATATGTTGCCCGTTTATTTTTCTCAGTACAAGTGCTGAGGGGTTGAAAGTGTTGAGATTGTATAATTGTTGAGATTATTTCATGTACAATTACCAGTTATGCATGAACTGATTTTTAATTTTCACTGCTAAAGCAAATGACAGAACAGCAGTAAAACGTACTAAGCTGTAAGAACATGAAGAGCAGGAGGAAGAAAAACATTTTACTGGAAACTCTCTGTAGCTTAATGTTAGTATTACATATTAATATAAGCTAGAATAGCTTCAACTGGAAATTAAACTAATTGACCAGTGTGGTGTTCCCCCACACTCTAGTCCAGTCAGAACATTTTCCTGAAAAGGAGGCTGCTGGTTGTGACAAGGACAGAGATATAACATATGAACGAGGTTCTACACTCTCAGTTCTGTGATGACTACCTTCCTGGCCAACAAATCAAGAAAAACAGGTTGTTTGTGGTGCTTTGTTTTGTTTGGTTTGGGTTTTTTTCTTATTTCTTTGTTGTTGTTTTTTGGTGGTTGTTGTTGGTTTGGGGTGGGGGTGGGTGTTGTGTTTTTGTTGTTTTGTTTGTCAGGTTTTTTGGTTTGTTTCGTTTGTTGGGTTTGAGGGTTTTTTTAGACAAAAGGATCCCTGTTCTTTTGAACTGTGAAATTACATCTGCATTAATACTTCAACTATTTGGTTGTCTGCCACTTAGCAATGAAATTAAAAAGCCAGTATAAAGTCTGATAATCTGGAATGTTCCCTCTCATACCCATAGATTTAGTTACTACTTAATGTTATTTCTACAAAATATTTCTCACACTAAAATTCTGACTTTTTTTAGTGTTAGTTCTGACCTACAAAACTTCGTGCCAACACATTGCCTCTTCACAGGCATTAACACAGTACATATGATAGCCTGTATTTCTCATCCCCCAATAAAAATTCTCAAAATATCCCACTGCCACAAATGCTGAACACACATGATTTCACTTTTTCTTCTAATTTTGGATGGTGATTGTCCCAATCACTAACATAGTTAATTAATCCAATACAGTGTCTTCACTAGGAAGAAAGGGAAAAAAAAAAACAACCAACCCACCCAAAAAAAAAAACACAAACAAACCCAAAAATCTCAGAATAATAACCACAAAAAAACCCAACAAACCCAACAGCAAGCATCAAAACCGAACATATTAAAGCCCTCTAACATATGTGAAGCTGTCATTATTTTACTCCCTTAATTTTGTCAATTTAAAAATTGTTCTTCAGTGATTACTGGAGAACAGGTAAACCTCTCTCACTTTAAAATAGTCCTCAATGAGTTTACAAACTAAAAGACAGACAGATAGTATTAAAGCTCCAGGTGAAGTCTACAGTTGGTAGCTTTGCCACTCTAGGCAATGAACGTTTTGATAGTAAGATTACCGTAAAAGTGTACACTAAACAGACTTCATGAGCTTGGATCAAGACCAGAAAACAAGAGAGTACAGAAACTTCATTTCCATAGTTTTCAGCTCTAGGTAATTTTCTCTGGTTTCAATTCTCCTAAAAATATATATGCTGGAGTACATATGTCTCTGTGCACCTGAACTAAAAATAATTGAAAGCAAAGAAAATAAAATCTCATCTTAATTCTCTAGGGAGAGAATAAGCAAACAAACATGAGAGATGATAATGATAACAATACACAACTGCAAGGTCACCAGATTACATAGTATGAGTGTATAACCAGAACTAGCAAAATAAATGAAATTAAATCAAAGTGCAGGATTATTGATCGTACATGTATAACAAAGTCATTCAGTCACAAGAATCACATGGCATTTGGAGACAAAATATGTTTTGTCAGAAACTCAAAAAATATGACTACTTATTTATAGTTACAAACTTTTCCAAAGAAGACTCATTTCTGTTTACTACCGAAGAGGAAACGGACCTTGCTTTTCCTTAGCACGGCCATTTGTGTACATTCTCAAATTCTCCCAAAGCTCTTTCAAGGCAAACATTACACAGCTAAAAAGTCAGAGACATTCTGGATCACAGTTTTGCTTGGTTTTGAACATATTTACACTTCCAGTTCACTGTCTGTTTCTGTGAATAAGACAAACAAGTTTCACCTGATGACTAAGATAAGCAGTAAACTAATCTGACAAGCGTTATCCCCATGCATTTTACAGTCAGTTGTATATATTGCATATCATCAATAAAGAACTTTGGAACTTCTCCCCTTACCCATGAAACATACCACTTTTGAAAATGAAGTAATTTTTAGCAAGATTAAAATAAGAAGTTACTGTAAAAAGTATTTTTGGCTTAGGGTCACTACTTCATAGCACAAATTTAACACTAAAAATGCTCCGTTTTATGATGGTTTACAGTCCTAGTTAAACTCGAGAAATTTCTACAAAATAGTCTTTTAATGCAAGAGTTTGGAAACTATATCTTCTGGAGCTTGTCATGGCACAATGAACAGTGCATTTTATCCAGTAGGCTTTTATTAGAAAACAGTAACAACAACAAAACAACAAACACAAACCACACAACTAGCAATTTACCCATCTGATTATTTGATATGTTATCTTGTTACTGATTAATACTACTTCCACTATAAAAACGGGAAAAAAAATCTCTCCCAATTCCCTCCTCCCCCCCCGATTTTTTCCATATATTTCTGCCTTGTTTTCTTTGAATGGCAGATTTTCAGCTAAGAAAATTCAATTGTACTCTCAGTTTATCTACATAGATATGGGCACACAAGCTCACAAAATATATGTTAAAGCTTTCTTCCTTCCATCTAAGGCTGCTTCCTTTCATCTAAGGTGAAATTTATATTTCCTATGAATTTGCAAGTATGGCCTTTACTAAATATTGAAAGGTGGGAAAGACTAACCTTAAGTTTAACAATAGAAACATTTTTAAGTGGCCCTATTATCCTCCTCTAATTATTATCTTAATATGGAGTCTCTATTATCTTTCTGTGGTGTGCTACTACTATACACTGTTACAGCCGTGCAATGTCATGGTCAACAGTTCTAGCTCTCATATTCAGCTGCAGCATCTGAATCACAAGGAAAAAACCAAACCACCCCCATGTACAGATAAACAGTTCTGTGATCGAAATCTCTGTTTCTGTGATTACACAATTGTTAATTAACAATGATCTAGTCCAACCATCCTCTCCCAGACAAAAATTTTCATTCATCGCTGTGTATGACTTCTGTGTAATGACAAAAGAAAGAAAACACATGGCATTGTGAAGAGTGTATTTGATGTTGACATTAGCTCTTCCAAAAGAAAGAACAAATGTTGGGAAAAAAAAATGGAGCAGAATGCCACAATCCTGCTCTGCTAACAGCATTTAGGAAAGTTTCAAGGACAGTCTTTATTTCAAAATTCAGTGTCTCAGCCTGTCTCCTCAGAATAGAAAAAGAAAAGTCACTTATCAATCATCATTGCATTGCCTGCCAATCAGTCATTGCACATCCTTGTAAAGCTGACACTTGCAATACTTCAACGTACTCAGCTTATAAAGTAGTTGTACTTAAACTTCTTTCCCCTCATTCTGAAGATGTAACTTTTTTCCATGGAGTTTCAGTCCAGCTTCACTTTAGTTATCATAAAATATCAACTACTACTGATCTGCGCAGGAAAGCAATAATGCATTGACTTATTTTCCTCAGTAAGTAGTACATGCCAGTATTTTTTTCTCACTTGTCTCTTTAGTTAGTGATGAATAGCTGTAAGGAATCCTGTGTCACTGCAAATATCAGTTCGTAGTGAGGAAAGAGAGCTTATCTGGCAATTAAGATCTCAAAGTAAGGGAAAACATTTTTGCATATGAAACATTGATATCAGGTAATCACTAAAAAATTACACTTATTTCAAAGTGCACCAATATATCCATTTTCTGTATGGAAATAATACACACGCATAGTTTGTCCTCACATTATTGGACAACTGTGCCCAAAAGTATAATATATTTATATTTTTTAATATATATATATATATATATATATATATATATATATATATATAATTTATTTTTTTAAACAAAATGCTAACCCACCAAACAATGCGACCCAAAACCTAAATCACAGAACAGGCTACATTACTCATTCACGATCATAAAAAGTAACTGAAGGTCCAGAACTTCATTAAATAATTCTAATTTTAATTATTCTCCCTTTTGTGCCACGACTTGGATCTTTCTGTTGTAAAGGAAACAACAACAAAGAAGGCAGCATGTCCCAAAAGAGATGTTTCATTGAATTTAGACTTACACAAAACAAAAGCACTCAGGTATACCAGATGTCAGTTTAAAAACTTAAACAGATTTTCACAGTGAGGATTAATTTCTTAGTAGAAAAAATTGTAGGTAAATAATAGTGGGAATTTAAGAGGAAAATTGTAGGTGTGACAACCCCGAAGAAATGGCTTGGAATAAAAACTGCAGTCACAGTGACATTTTGCTGGTAAGATCTGAAAACTGAAACACGTAACGCTGACAGAAAAACAGCACTGCACTCCACAGAAAGGCCACTGGGTATTCTCAGGTACTGCAGAATCACTAGAGCTAGCTCTAGTTCATTCTCTTAGTTAGAAAGCGGACACAATAAGGCACACTCATTTCAGTAAAGCTAAGAACTCTTCTGCTGAAAAGCATAGCACAAGTGAAATATAGCAATTGTGTCAAGATGTTTTCAAGACAAATGAACTTGAAAATTCAGTGGAATTATCTTTCAAAGTATTAGAACATAGTCTTTCTCCCTCTCCTTCACTTCATCATCACCTAAATTCCTCATTTAATTGCAGAATGTATATTTGAACTTTCATTAAATTGATGCAATATTATCTTACTGTACTTTTATTACAAGTATTTTGCTATGTGGTCACATGCAGCTGGTTATTATTGTTAGTGTTACATATTTTTGGCATGGCCATTAGACAGAAGTTTGGATTTCCTACATGTACATGTTTATAAACAAATTATTTTTAGTATGCTATTACAGCTGTTACCATTGACAGAAACAGGAGGCACTATGAGGATCAAAGAGATACAATACACAAAAAGAAAAAGAACACTTTTCTTCATATGTAGTAACAACTGAAATGCTCTCTCAACTTCAAACGAACTACCACGTCATCACATGTTCAGCAACCTGGAACAATGAGAACAGTTTTGAAATTTGGGGGCAATCCTCAGCAGCACATTCACTACTGTGAGAATTCACATTAATAGTATGGCTGAGTTGAGAATAGGGAAAAATCTGACTATATAGAGAGTAGCAGGAAGAACCTCTAGTAAGGTGAAAAGGTATTCAAAATGGGTTGTTACTCATTTTTCCTGCTGTTTAGGAAATCCTTGGGGCAGTTGTTGCCCCAGCAGTCTTCTTATTAAAAGAAAATACAATTTAATTACAGTTTCAATTAGATTACCATGCACCAACATACACAAAATGTGTTGTTTTTCTGGAAGTCTGACCAGCACTAAAACTTTCAGTTTTATTTACCTTTTGCAAATGTACCAAAGCCATCCTTCTTATTTCAAATAAGTAATACATTTCCTCTCATAATATTAGGATAAAAATGAACTGTGCATCATGTGAAGATACTATTAACAACGGTAATGAATCACAGAACAAATAAATCTTAAGACATGTCTGAGAATACCTCAAGAATCATGCTAAAAAATGTCAGCATGACTTACTGATTGATTTTAAATTAACAGCTGTAAAAGCAGTCATACAGCCATAACATGAGTGTTGTGGATAGTGGGAAGACATCCACTACATAGAAAAATAATATTTTCCAAAAGACTCTACTTCTACCTCAGTAGTACACAAAACTAGATAGATGTTTCAATTATTGAAGTTGTAACTATTGCTTAAAATACATTCTAAACTCATAATTTAACTTCTGAATGCCAAAACATCTGTGCTCTTAAGAGGGTTCTTTGATCCTGTACTGAAGAAATAGTGTGCAACAGCACAGTTGAGCTCTTCTCAAGACACATCTGTTACTCCTACTTCTATGTCCACTCTAAGTAAAGCATACTGTAGTTCCAGCTTATATTTAGGCCATTTGTATCACTAGGAAGAGAAAGACTGCATCATTCTGACTTTTTTGTAATTACAGGTGTCTGTTTTTTTCTGATACTGGCGTTCTCTTAACCCAGTAACTCTACTTTTTGTCCACACCCACAAAATCCTCTTTTGCTTGGATTATCTCCTGCTGTGAAACCTTTTCAATATGACCATCATCCTCTTTGGTTTTGGTGTTTGTATTTGTTTGTTGTTTTTTAGTTTTCTTTGGTTTATTTGTTTTGTTTTATATTTTTTCCAACTGATCTTTTTATAGTTGATTGGTTGTGTTCCCTTCCTTTTTTTTTACCCACATGTGCCAGAGCTCACAAACTTTTGGTTTTTTCTTTCCATCCTTCCTATCCTACTCACTTCCTTCTCTATCCTACTTACTTTATCTTCCTACATACATGCATGGTTTAAAGTGTTACCAAGTGAACAATTCAAATCTCCACAGAAGACCTCCCTCTTCATATAATTCGGTCTATCTTTCTGACCATATTTTTGGGATTCACTTATACCAAAAAGTTTCAAAAACTTTCTTAGAACATTGCTTATTGACTGCAGCTGTCCTATCAGCTGGAAGGAGTACAATGAGACATGAAAGAGTTCTAACTCCGTAACCAGCCTTCCTACATAATACTGAATTAATGAAATCAACAACAAATTGAAGTTTCTGAGACAAACGTGCTAGGACCATATGCACATGCTGAATCCACTGTATTAATCTGGATAACTGGACTTTTAAATTAATAACACAAAATAAATTTGATGTTAGCCAAATGATAAGGAAAAAAGTAGCTTTCTATGCAGTTAAACTGCTGTCACCCATTAATGAAATAAAAAGAGTTCAGAATTATGCACACATTCATGGGTTCTTTTCCAGCTTCTTTGTTTGGAAGATGACGGATGAATCAAGTCTAAGGTCACACATGGGAGTCTGTCAATTTTCTTTCAGCTCTCTCTGTAAGACAGTTTTTGTTTACCCTTCTTGCCTCACACTTGGACATCTTCAGATTAATCAGTATGAGATAATATAATTCTCCTGCAACATATGCAGTGGTGGACAGCCGTTCAAAAGCAAAGAATTTTTTAAAATCTTGAAATTATACCTGTATGATTGTATTATACAATTACACTTAATCTACAGATTACATACTTCTTCAAACTTGCATTTTTTCTCTCATATAAAATGAAGAGACTATTTATGGCCAAAATTATATAATGTAATAACTACCAATATCTCAGAGGTATGGCTATGTATAATGCAAGGATGTCACAGGACGATAAATCACTGATAAATGGAAAGTAATATTAACCATACTTTCAAAACTAGCATAAATTATGTCACTTATTTTTGCAACTATTAATCAAATGGACACACAACACTTTAGGCCAGTATACTCTGGCTATCCCATGCACAAGAAAATTATTCATTAGTCATTTATACTTCTTGTAACTTAAGTCCTTCAAGGCTAGACAATTAATTTGCTGGTTGGAGAACTCAAACAGCTGTGTTCTCCATTTGTCTCTTGACAGAAGTATCTTCCACTTCACAGGAAAAAATATGGAAGGATATCCAAATATCCAGTAGTGCAGATTTCTGAGCATTTCCTAGTATTTTTCTTGGTTTGTTTTGTAATAATCTAAGCTTTTTTGTGTGTGTGCGTGTGTCCCTCCCCCCAGGCTGATAAATTATTCCATTTTAATTGACCCAGGAGCCTCTAGCTTTCTTTCCTGAAATACTTAAGATTAAGATACTTTTACATCCAGTTTACAGTGTTAATTATTTCTGTATTTCTTTCTTCTATTTCATGTAGAAACAAATACTGAAAATCCAGTTACCCTGTCACTGATCTATTACTTGTAGGCTTGTTCCACATTTTAGATTGTACTGAGATTTTACTCTCAAAGCAACACTGACTGGTTATATCCTTTTTCTACTATCTTTCCTCTTGTTGCTTTGTTTCAAAATGCAGCAGCTTATAAAACAAGTATTTTTTATTTTCTGGTATTACCAATTCTTTTTTCTGGTCACCATGTTTTTCTACTTTGCACATCATTCATTTTCCTTCAGACTTTAACAAGCATCTACATTCCTCCTGGGTTACATATTCCAATAAATACTTTTCTATTTTCTTTAATACCTTTTCCTTTTAGCGCTGAATATCTCAGAGACAGTCAATGATTCACTGATTCAGTTCTGGTAGGGCAACATTCCAGATAATTATTAAATAACACTTTTTTTCAGTATATGAAAGTCTCAAAGGCAAAAATTCTGCCTCCTCCTATTTTTCTTCCTGTAGCTTAGCCAGCCTTGCAGCTGATGAGTCAAAGCACAACTGTGTTGCATTTCAATTCTGACTGCATTGGAGGTATTTACTAAGACAAATTAAAGGGGAACTTCCTTTAGAATTGTCATGTAATTACAAAGTCAACAACTTCTGGTTAACCACTAATTACAGAAAATTGTATTTGATAGCTGCATAATCATATTTGCAAATATTTACCCTTGTCTTTAGTGCTGAAGAACATTTCAAGATGTCTGCTCAATTCTTCTGAATTTAAACATGTATAGTATAAATAAAACATACTATATGCCAAAGGACTGCTTTAACGCATCTTCCAGTTTAATTACCATTACATTAATTCTTCTGTTGAATACAATTTCCTACAGTTTAATCTCTTTCAGCAGATGCACATGATCTCTCTTTACACCAGTATGATATGAGGGCCAAAATATCACATCATGCCCCAAAGCTGAATAATCCTACATAGTTAAGTCTACTTAGGACTGCACTGAAATGGACTGGTTCAGACTCGTACACGTATGCTCCCACACATGCACAACACAAGCTGCAGAGCCTGCAAAGCCACAGTTATGTGTCTAGCTAGGAGGAAAAGGTTTTTTCCAAAGAAGACAACCTGCAACACACCTGTAGAACTATATTTGCATAGTAGCAATTATATTAACATATATATATTTATATATTTATACATTTTTATTATATAAATATTTATATATTATATTAATGTTACCCAGAACTTGAGACCAGCTAGAGAGGAATCTAAATCTAAGCCACCACACTTGATTAAGTTTTATACAAGTACAAAAAGCCCACTGTCATATGCTTTCATATATTTCTATTCTCCTTGTGAGTCTCATGGACTCATTCGTAAGTATTTAATTTCTAATCCTTATTCCTAATCCTCACTCTACATGACAAGAAGAGTTTATCTATTATAAATGCAGGCTAGACAGAAGAAATGGTTTTAAAATTAACAGTTAAATATTCAGAAAAGAAAATGCATTTTATTTGAATTTATTATGGAACTGTGCTACACTACCATCTTAAAGTCTACAAGCACATCTCACCAGAAATATCCAGTAGCTTTCCATGCAATTCTTAAACTGGCTTTCAAGTGGTATAAATTTTTAAAAAACATTTTTTTCTGATGCTTCTCTACTAGAACAGACCTTCAGTATGGATTGATCTCAACAAAGAATAAATTTAGACCATCAGATTATTAGAATTAGCTGGGATGCTCAAAAAGTGGAAGTTTACATGGAAGAACAGAAGGAGTGAATACAAAATAAGAATACCATATACAGAGTGGGAAGACACATTCCAAGTGTTCTTTTTCCTAGGGTGGAAAAGAATCAGAGCTGCCTTTATTTGAAATTCACCATGTAGAATGATTCAACTTAGACACAATTAAAGCAGAAGTAGTAAAATAGTAGTATTCTGAGGCAAACAAGCACTATTGACTTCAAAAGAAATGTAATGCTATAATGTTAAGCTGTTCTCTGTCTTGAATTATTCCAGTTAATCTAAAGAAGGAACAATCATTCCGGGACCAATGGTTGACCTTACAATTGTATTTGCTGCATGCTATCTTTATAGGTAAGTGAACCAGAATTATAGGGTTACCTTGTAAATAAACTGTTTGTTGATTTTTTAATTTATTTGTATGAGCAAAGTAAACATTCTAATGAACAAGTTAAGCTTCATGATTATTATTGGTCACATTTTCCAGCTTGAAAATAAAATGTAGAGTTTACTCATTATTTTTTTTTTTTTTCTGCAGAGATCCTCTATGAGAACAAAAAAACTCTGCAGCCCTCTTAGTTTAGACTAATGTCTTAATCTACATATACAAAGACACTTCTTCAAACTGGATACAAGAAAACTTGTACACGTAGTAAAATCTGCAAGGTAAGAACTAAGGATGTAGAGAAAACAAAACAGACGTTTTTTGCAGAGAATGTGGGAAGGATGTCTGTTACCACCAGAATAAACCCACTGAACAAGCAGGAAAGATGTCTGATGGAACCAGAATAATCCCATAGAATAAGCAAGAAAGATGTCTGGCTAAACTAGAGCAAGCCCTAGTCCCAAAAATATGATCAACAATGTCAAGAACAGATGAGATCATCTCCTTTTGGGGAGGGGAGAGGAACATAAAACATCATTATTGAGAGAATAAAAAAGGGAAGAATACAGCCCACATTGGTTCTGGTTTCCCTTGCACCTGGTGACCTCTCAAGTCTGACTGGCTTGACTTGGTGGCATCAAGGAACATGTCCATCAGCACTTAACTGCACAACAGTAACTTTTCTGGAAAGTTATAAAGAACTTCACACAGCAGTCATGTGAGAATTATAACTACAATTTCTACCATAGGAAAGCAGTCCTACGGCAGCTCCCTGGGGTCTGGGTAGGGATGGTCCCAGACAGGGAGAGGCCTCCTTGGATGGCTGCTGCCCCTGGGACTGCTGTGAGCTCTGGCCTTGCCCTGGGACCCACTGCACCAAGCACCACCCTGGACCATTCTTATCCTGACCCAGGGTCTGCCTTCCCAGCTGGGCCCAGGGCCCGCAGCAGAAGCTGGGGATGGCCAGGCTGTGGCTGACCTTGGTCGCCATCCCTGCCCCAACTAGGCTCAGCTCCATGGATTGTTCAGGGAGGGAGGGCACCGACTGTACTGTCCTGATGGACCCACAGATCTACCACCCCTGGCCACCCTCACCTGTGCTCTCACAAATATGCCCTTGAAGCATGGCTGGGAAAGATGGGCAAAGAGAGACATGAATAAGCTTTTGGAGGAGCATAACATGCTTCATTTTAGGAGAAGGGGGAGAGGGAGAACAAAAATATACAGAAAAACTAAAGGAGGCACATATTTATCCAGACTTAGATTAAGTTTTTGGAAACTTATAGTAGGAGTAAGTGGCAAACAGATTACAGTGAAATTTCTTTTTCTTTTGCATTGCTCTGTTCTTCATTAATTTTGCAGCTGGCTTCCAAAACTTTTCTCTGGTTAGAGATGCCACCATGTAGAGAAAAGCTAGCCTCCTGGATTTGCTCTGTTGTTGGAGGTAAATATAAATAAATAAATAAATCTGTTCTGTTCCTAGCAGACCTGATGTTTGGGTTTTTTTCCTCTTTGAAAGCCCGATATTAAATAAAGTTAATTCTGGGAACAAGGAATATAAGCACTGTACATAAATGCATATAGGTTTCTGTACAGTTCCATATGTAAGTATAAAGAAGTATGCCACTATCAAAGCTAGTACTGCTATTATTGACTCAGTATCTCCAGCAAGAGAAGAAAGAGGAGATAAAGATGCACTATTTCTTCCCAAGTTGTCAGCTGCTGAGCTGCTTACTCACATTTACTCTGCTGCACCCTGTCCTCTCCCTCCTTCAACCTTTATCCAAGCTTCATACCTAGGATACCAGTAACAAACAATCTAAGAGACTACGAGGACAGGAGACAGTGAGAATTCACCTTAAAATAAGGTGATCTGAGTTTAACATCACAATGATGGATGAATCATTTTGGGCTAGATGTGAAATTAAATTTCTCAAAGCTGAAAGCCTTAGGCCTTTCTGTTACATTTTACGTTATATTGTGTATGACATAAGAAACACTGTGTTGCTAATGGGATTATTACGTAATAAAAACAAATACTCCTGCATAGGTTCTAATACCCTGTTGTAGTTTTTTATGTATAAATAAATTTTTATTTTGCAAAACTGTCATCTCACTGCCCCCACAGCTTTTAGGCCTAAATTATGAAGCATTGAGTTTTCTTTCTTAATACTGGAAATGCTACGGTGGGTTCAATAAGACCTTAAATCACTGCAACTATGTAAAATGAGCACTGCCTTTTTTCTTTTTCTTTCTTATTTTTGGGTTGGTTTTGGTTTTTTGGGTTTCTGTTTGTTTGTTTTAATCTCAAAAAAAACCCCAAACCCACTTACAATACTTATTTTTTTAATGGAAGCAAAACTGAATAGTTATTAAGCAGTTGTCATTTTTCTAGGTTATTTCACAGTCCTAGTGAGCATGGCAGATGAATCTTTTGTATTTAAAAGTCAAACAGTCCAGGTTCAAACACTTAAACCCAATTTCATCAAAGCTTGCTTGGTATATTCAGAAAAACTAAGCAAACATAAATTCCACTAAATTTTATACTGATGAATCACATAGAAATGAAATGAAGAAATGGCAAAAGTTATCTCATATTTTCCATCTGCTGCATCTTTCAAATATCCCAAATATGTACATGTAAAAAAATCACATCACATAAAGGAAAGAAGATTGGGCTTGGAGATATCAGGCTGTCATATTAAGACTTACTAGAGAGATAGTCATGAAGAGATTACACTTATGATGGGCAGTTATGGCTATCAGCAATTGATTTCTTACACACAGACAAATTATTGGCCAAAAAGAAGTGACAATTCACTTTTCTTTGCCTCACTAGGTTTTATAAGTTCTCCGAGAACCTCTGATTGAAAATGGAATACTTCAATAATCCAGTGATGCAGACTTAAGAATACTTTAGATTTTAGGATTGTAGAAATAGTTTCGCTATTAATCTTTTAATAACAGGCAAGAGGGGTTATAACAGGAAAAAAAAAAAAAAAAAAAAAAAAAGATTTTGGCATGTCCTCTAAAAATCTCAGACTAAAATGTACTTAAAAATATACTAAAACAAACAAACAAAAAACCCCAAAAAGCAACACTTCAATTGATACAATTCTTTTCCAAATGGAAATTATAGGTAGGAGTCAATAATTTGAATAGACTGTACCTTTTATTTTAAATAATTTTAATGGGAACAACTACTTATCCTTAATAGCTTAATTAAGCCATACATTTGGAAATTCTTAGCAACATGGCCTTCATCATGTTCACCACAATTAAAAAATAACAGTCACAGGCTATGACATACAGTATTATATTTCAAATGCAATCACTTTGTTAACAGGTATCGTCTCCTGAGATTAAAACTCTTCATTCCATTAGAACCATTGGAAATGTCACACTAAGCACAGATGGCTACTATTTACTTTCAAATACAACCCATCGTTTTGCATCTTTCTGGAAAGAAGTAGGACATGAATAAACTAAAATCAAATTCTTACTTTGAACTAGTACAGACATATTTCAGTTGCTCTATTCTGAGGAACAACTGGAAGATGTTTAATAATTTGAAAGCAGATGCCTAGAAAATGGCATTTTATAGTGCACTGCCGTCAAATCAATAATTACAGGTAAGGGCTGCAGAAACTCAGATGTGTAGGATCTCAGAGAAACTCCCTACAGTTAGATCAAAGAAGAGGCTGATAGCAGGAATTACTGGTACAAAATTCAAGGCACATAATGTAGATTATCTGTGGTTTCTAAATATAACACTAAAAGCGCAACTTTACTTGGCACAGAGCGAGAATTTAATGTCTTGTCCTTATAATGACTAAACTCATCAGTATACATCCTTTCCATTCTAAGGAAGGCATGTTCTTTAGGAGAAAAAGTCAATTGAGTTTCTCAAAGTACTTTTCTTCATTGCTGATAAGAGGAGTCGAGATATAGATGTCTAAACCAAAGCAAATTAATCCCACCATATGTGTTTAGATTTGTTTAAGTCCCTTATACCCTGCATTAAAACCAATAAAAAAATACTTTGGACAGAAATACCTATCACAAGAAAAAGCAGTTAAGAGATGAGCTTTCATAGCACACTTTCCTTGGATTTAAACTTGTAAAGACAATTTATAAATTATCTGTCCTAATAGACTGAACACTTTTGCCTTTCTTATCTGGTATTCATTACCGCTTTTTTTTTTTGGGGGGGGGATTTTTTTTTGTTTGTTTGTTGTTTTTTTTCTTTGTTTACTGTACATTGCAGGTTCTAGTAAGTTGCTAATGAAAGGCATTGTTTCAGGCTGTGGAAAAAACGGACCTTAAATAATGAGATAGATTTGAGAAGCATGCTAGTGTTTCTATTCACCATCAGAACTACATAAACAGCTCTTCAGAAAGAAAAATAATGATTTGACAAACCAGCTACTACATTAAAACCTCCATTATAATCTATTTTTCCATAAATTAGGGAAAATAAAGGGAGTAATTCAGTAATTAAGAAAAAAAGTAAGTAGTAGTTGAAGTAATAATCTATTGTTAAATAATCATTTGGCATCATTTTACCTTGCATTAAAGTGGAGGAAAAAAAAAATGTCTAATCAGAAATTAAGTTATTTGAAGGTTATGCACTATTCAGTATTACAGGAATTCTCATGCATTGTTTAGTATTAGAGTTCATCTCTTATTGGAAACCTTTTTCAATCAATCAACGTAAGTATGTTGATCCACAGATAGACTGTGACAATAAGAAAAATAAACTCTTTTTTTTGAGGCTGCAGTGTACAACAATCATTTATAAACTCATTTGCATTTTTTTAAAAAGACAGCACTCAATTTCTATAGAATACGTATTTGTGAATTATACACTGAATGTATTGATGACAAAACCCAAAAGCAGTCTACACCTGTGCTCCTCTTACTTAAAAATAGGAACAGCAAAAAATAAAATTAATAAAGAGATTTTTAATTTAAAATAAACAGCTCTGAAAATAAATTTGGTCACTAGAGGAAAATATTAAACCAATTCTTAAAAAAGTAGTTCTGAGAGGGTTTTTATACGAATTGTAAGGTATTATCTAAAGCAAAATCAGCACATTACGTTTGTATATGTTAACTTCTAAGGTGATGAAAAGAATTCCTGCAGTAGATTTCAGAATTTAACCACTAGGATATTTTTCTTTTCTTTTTCTTTATTTTTGGCTGGGGGTGGGGGCAGTAGTAATGTAATGGATTACAAGGTAAAACAAAGGATAGGAAAATAACAATAAGATTAAAAAAATAATTATGATTATGATGATGATAATATAAAACCTGCAACCAAGCAGCTGTTTTGTATGAGAATGAAATTGCAGGTAACATTTTTTAATCCAAACCAGCACCTCAGAAATTATGTGATCATCCTGTTCTGTCTGCTGTGCAATGAAAATACATAAGCCTATACTGAACTTCTAATTAGTAAACAAAAATACACTGTTTAGTGCACAGGCTAAAAACCATATTGATTTGGGAAATTATTAATTCTTCACATCCAACAAAATATCTATATTACAGTAGAGAAAAATAATTTTAACTTACCTATTTGCAACAGTCAAGACTCCCTCTAGGTTATAAATTATGAAAAAAAGGTATTGCTTCAAGAACATAGTTCATTGCAAATTACTTAATCATATAGGTGCACTAGCTGCACAGAGCAGAATTTCTCACAGAAGTCTATCAGACTGTTGCCTGTTACTGCTCCTTCCTTATCTTTACGATAGAAAAGACAAGCCGAAAAGTTATGAACAGTCAAGCAGAAAAAGAAAAAAAAAAAAAAAAAAAATCAAGAAAGTATACCTTGCTGTTTGCACTTGTTTAAAGTTGGTTTTGTTTTGGTTTTTTTTTACTTCACCTAGCAATTAAATATATACACTCATATACACATCCCTCCAGCAAAGATTCTTAAAATCATTTTGTGCTGAAGGCATGAAAAGACAGACCCCACCCCTCCACCTTCCAAAAAAAAAAAAGAAAAAAAGAAAAAAAAGTAGTCCTTTCTATTTTCAATTATTTTCTTGACAGTTCCATGAACAACACTGCAGGAGCAAATGGCCTGACACTAATCCAGAGAAAATGTCAGATTCAGATTTTTGCCTGGAACATTATATTTCCAAGTCCCCAGAAAGTTATCTAGCAGCCATAGCAAATATATCCCCTGATGTTTGTAGGATAAGTAATATATTTCTCCCAAACTTTTCTTCAAAGGATGTTTGTTACAAGATAATGTTAGAATCTTTTTGTTTGTTTTGTTACTGCATGAACTTTGTCGTTTTTACCAAAACTTTCCATCAGACTTTGTCCAAATTTCTTAATATATCTGTTCATCCTGATTTGCCTTTTCAAAATTTACCTGATTTTCTATCAGAATTTCCTACAAACAACCCTAATTCAACATACATCCTGCTTTTTTCATAGATTATGCATCTTACAAATGTATATGCACTATTAAGATTTAATATGTTGATTAAATATAAGAAATTCTAGAAGTAACAACTTCTAAGAGCAGAAAAGCTCAGTAACTTAACAGGAACTTATCAGACATTTATATAACTGAAATATCCATCTTGGTATATGTTTAAACATCCATGACACCAAGTGGAGAACATGGAACTCAGTTAAAGAAAACAATATATCAATAATTTATTCTGTCCTCCTTCCCTTCTTAGCAAATGAGACTTATTGGTGATTATATCTCTTTTATATACCTTTGATTTCTACTTAAATTACTTTTTGTCCACTTACAGCTTTCCTATCTGAAGCAGAAACTAAAAATGTAAAATCTTATTTATATACACATTGTACTCAATTTCATAACCATCCTTAATGTTTGTATCACATAACCTGGACATTCTTACAAGTAACATCATAAATCTTTTGACTGTCCTGTGGACTAGGAAGATTTCCATTTTTCTTGCACTCTGATGAATATTCATTCACTCTATTGATTTTAGATATATATAGAAACATCTTTTATCCTTTGTGCATAATTTCACACAAACTTTACATTTATTTCATAGCCACCTCTTTTGCTAAATACCTTCTCTCTGTAATATCTTGATCTTGAAAGGATTTAATGTTGAAAAGCATTATGAGAGAAAGTATTACAGCACAAGTACAGAGATACTTATGTGCACAAATTCAGTTTAGATTTGATCAACATTCTGGCCAGGCAAATCTATAAATTTTTTGGGGAGATAAATAAATTCTTTTAATATCTATGTTGAAATATACAAAAGATTTGCAGTTTCTGGACTTACCCGGTTTAGAAGCTTTTTTTCCTAGATTTGACATCATTAAAACACTTGCTTCTCTATATACTTTCCTAGATCTTTTTATAACCTAAAGTGCAATAAAGGGCAGCTAATCCTTGTGCCCAAATGATTTTAATTAGAAAAATGACAGCAATAAACATAGCAAGACAGCAGTAATTTCAAACATAAAGTACATTGTAACTGTTCAAACAAAAGACGTATTTAAGAACCAAGACTGACCTCCGAGAAAAGGCCATAATATTTTAATAGTGGTACCTGTTGGGGACAAGAGCTTTTCTAAACAACACCCAAACCCACTGCTTCTGTAGCAATTTAGACCTTGCACACCTTACTCTAGAGAACTGATTGAATGTTCATTCTTAAAGAGCACACACAGGATTCTCAGAAGTGTCTCTTGAGGCTTTATTTGCTTAATCTGTAGTCTTCTAACAGTAGTCTTCTAACATAAATCACTCCTCCTTAGCTTGCAAAATCACAACCAAGAGGGAAAGATTAAGTATTTCTTACGTTAAATGATATTAATTACCCTACCATTAAATCTTAAAAGAAAAAAAAGTCTACTAATTGAGTTAATCTGCATGATAACATAAATTAAAACAGAGCATTCTAAGACACATTTGACATGGAATGTACTGATTCACATGCTTTTTTTACATGGACTTAAGTAGATAAGATAAACAGGTTGCCAAACTGAAGGTGGTTTACTGCACACAAAACAGATGCCACTCCCCAGATGGATCATTATTTCAGGAAACTTGAAAAGCATGGTATTAACGAACCAATAAATTACCTCTGACATTAGATGATGTCAACATTTTTGCTTACCTACCAGTATTTCAAAAATCAATGAGGCACAAACAAGTGAGTGCAAAATACTTTTCCAGAGATTTTCAGTCCTCCTTGACAGAACTCCTTTGGCACCTACAGTCATGACATTGAAGCAGTAAACTTAAGCCTTTTAACTGTCCTTAAAGTGAAATTGACAATTCATATACTCAATAAAAGAACAGTAACTTAAGAACCATACAAATTCTTGGGTTTAGTTCAATAAACCATTTAGAATGGGATAATACATATTTGATAAGACACCACAAAGTAAATGTCTAGGCTCATGAAGCAGCAAAGCTTGAACAACTTGATAATAAACCAATTAATGAAGCATAAATTTAAAAAAATAAAAGTCTCTATTTATCAGTCTTTGGTGGTGGTTGCCTCAACAGAGCATCTTCCTGTAGCTTAAACAGCTGTAGAATACACTTGCTTCATTCTGGAGACCAAACATTTACACACATTTCTCTGGTAATGTTTTCTCTATTACTTTCCATCACTGCCTACTTTCTCTGTTCCTACTATCAAACAGCTGCTGGATCTTGCCCATCTTATAAATCTCCCTTTCTCTATACTATCAACTTTCTCCCTTTTGCTCTCTTTTATGATGACTCTGTACAGTTCTGCACTTGTAGGCTTCTTCATAGTCTTCATTTTCTGAACTGTCATTTAGGCTTCAATATGTAATTTTAAATTGCTATACTGAATAAATATGGCACTCAAAATGATACCTAGTCAGGACCAAGTAGGAGCAAAAGCATTTATTTCTTTGGTAGACAGCAACAGCTTTGTTAATGGCATCTAATAAAATTGCATCTTAAAAACACAGTTCTCATTTCACTACCATAGTACACAATACACAAATAATTCTCTCAGGATGCTGTTAAAACATTGTTGCCAAATTCTTTAGCAATTTATGTGTCTGATTAATATACAAGACTCTAGGCAGATACGCAACTTACCATGAAATTAGATTCTAATTCAACAGATGAAGCAACTCAACTGTCCTGCACCAATGGGGTACCACCCACTTCCATATGCACCTGTTTAAGGTCTTCTCCATGTTCCCAGGCTTATAGTCTGAATGAATAACTATTCCCTTTAATGTAATGTGTAATGAATGTGGTGCTTAAAAACATGGTTTAGTGGTGGAGTTGATAGTGTTAGGTTAATGGCTGGACTCTGTGATCTTAATGGTCTTTTCTAACTTAAATGATTCTATGAAAATATTTCTCTTCAGACAGGGAAGCAGACACCAAAATAAGACAATTGTCCCTGTTCTTGTTCAAAGCACCACTTAAAGCTTTTTTAACCTAATAAAAATGAAAGTGAATACAAACCCACCACTGGAAAAGGAGGCAGACTCCTTCCCATTTAACTCTATTATGCCACCTAGTTCACTCTTGGCTGTAAGAAAGCCACACTTTAACTGTCTGTGAAGCATCCTGATGCCAGTGTGCATCTGACTATCCAGGCTGAAAGCAGTAACAAGGAAACAGGAGACATAAGATGAAAATTCTTTAAGTTGAAGTATTACTCGCAGTACTAATGCATTTTGAAATAGGTCTTTTTCCCACCCACCAATCACTGGAAGTTCTGAGAGGAAAGTGGCGAGTCCTGCATTGAATCCAATGTACTCTGAATGAATTAACATAATTCATGTGTTATTCCTTCAACAGAAGCTAGTCAGAGATTAGGCATTTCTTTTCAGTCTCCAAATCAAAAAAGAAACAGAACAGGCAATCTGACTGCTTCTGAGACTAAATGGGAAAGACTAGGCAAAATTGCTAGGAATTCTTTGCTCCAAAGCATGCATTGCATTTAGACATCAAGGTTGAGGTTGAGTTTAGGGTTAGTGTTGGAGAACTGGAGTTTGGGTAGACTGACAACCTGAATACTGCCTACTGAGTGCTTTACAACTCCCTCTCATTCAGCAAAGCTAGTAAAAAATCCAGTTAGCCTTCTACCTACCGTCAAACTTTCACAAATCTAAGTTCTACAATGCAACAACATTTAAATAGGTAATACTTTCTGAGACATACCCAATGTTATACTACTCTCTGTCCCATTGACTTTTTCTAGTCTCATTATCCTATCCTCATAAAATTTTACAAAAGAAAATCATAGGTTTAAAACATCTAGCCATTAACATTTTCAAATAATATTTTATTATTGTTTGCATCCCCTTAATACTGAGCAACCCCTCCTCTCAGAACTTTTTTATATAGAGATGTTGTACAGGAGGCCAATGCATATGAAGAATATTATACATAGAACAAGATTTTTAAAACAGGTAAAAAGCAGTATAAGAATCTCAAATTTTACTCAGTAAGTTGAGGCACCAAGAAGAAAAGTATCTCGTCTAAGAGCTCTAATAAACTTTCTGACAGAGCAAGAAACAGAGCATAAGCATCCTTAATAGCCAGTGACCAAAAGCTGTTTTTAAATAAATAATCCTGAGTTGTCTCTTCACTTCTCTTTCCTCCTATTCTAACTAGCTTTTGGCTCTAGTTTTGGTACAAGCCAATTTAAGAATTCTTAGATAATTAGGCAGAATTATTTTTTTGCAAGAATGCACTGGTTTTTCCAGGGTTTTGTAGAAGTCATAGGTTTTAGTAAGAATTTAGAAGTGTGTCTCATCCCAGCTTTCCATTATAGGATGCCTTTTGTCTTTTCTGTATGGGATCACTCACCTTTAGACTGCTCTCAAACTCACTGGCATTCTCCCTCTTCTACCTAACACAGCAGCAGAAGCTTCTAGTCACCTAGTACATACCCCTAGATACTGGAGATTGGGAAAGAAAGGATATGCGGAAAGCCTCTAACAACACCCTTCCTTCTATAGATAGAAGTGCCTCTGACAGCCAATATAAATAACCTGATTTTCATGACTAATTGCTTCTCTAATTGAATAAGTAGCGCTAGCCATTGCCTTATATACACCAGACAAATCAATCTTCTTCTCCCTGGTCCAGATGAAGTACCCTAACCCGTAACTGCCAACCCTTCTTACACTAAAATCCACTGGTTTAATTTACAGGGAACTGCAGCCTTCTAAAATAGAATTTCAAAGACAAGGTATACACAGCTAGTCCAGAGAGCTCAAAATTAAAAAAACCCAAACAAACAAACAAAAAAAAAACCCACCAAAAAAAACCCAAAAAACAAACACTAAAACAGAAAAAAAAAAAAAAAAAACCCAAACAAAAAAACACCAGAAAAAACACCCTCCAAGTGATTTAGACATGGTGCTGGAGGCTGGAGACTATTTTTTTTTTTTTTTTGACAATGATCAGAAAAAAGGTGACTGAAATGAAAGGGTTTACAACTCTTTCAACACAATAAAGCTTTTTCAGACTTCATCCTATGATTCTACTTGCACTTCAGGAATTAAAGCAAAAAAAAAAAAACATTCAGCCAAAAAGTTGTTATTTGGATTCACACGTATAAAGCTTAGAAACACGTAAAATGCAATCTGGTATTTCCTTTAGATTCTGTGGCTTGCCAGATACATAGACAAACCTGTATAACTCACATAAACCTTCCCTGAACTCCAACAAGCCCACAACAGCTTGCAAAATGCTAATGAACTGCAGAAATTATTCTAGCTTTATTCCTTACATACTGGATTAGCAGCAACTTTTTAAATATATAACAACTTGTGTGACCTGTTCAAAATAAGTAACAGCTTTTTTTTCAGTAAGTTTTCTATCAATATTGCAATGTTTCCTGACACATTATTTGATATTACTCAGCAGTTTGATAAGGGGTGGGGGAAACAACAGGGACCTTACTTAATATACTAAGAGAGAACATCTGGAATACATGGAGCTCTGCCTGGCAATGGATGACGAGCCAAATGAGAGCTTATGTGTGAGGATTAAAGAGAAGACAGGTAAAGGTGACATTGTAGTTGGTGTCTGCTATAGGCCACCTGGCGGGGAAGAACAAGTGGATGAAGCCTTCTATAGGCAGAAAGGAGCAGTCTCACATTCACAAGCCCTGGTCCTTATGAGGGAACATCATTCCATTGTCTGCTGGAGGGACAACACAGCAGGCTATAAGCAATCCACAGGGTTCCTGTGTAGCATCAGAGACAACTTCCTAACCAAAGTGACAGGCCAATGAGGAGAGGTGCTCTGCTGGGCCTCAGCAGTGGAGAAACAACAGTATGCAGGGTTAGTCTTGGCTTAAGTAGGTTAAGAGTAGGTTGGTAGGAAATATGGAACTCTTGGTTACACTCACATTTCAGAATGTGTCTAATTTCTCAGGCCACAAAAGAGCTTCTCTGTTAGAAGTCACACAGGCAAAGGAGAAATTTGTTTTATTTTCATTATAGATTCATCCTATATTAAACACATCTAGGTATCAAATATTTATGACAGATTATTAAGCTAGAACTTCAGTGAACTAGAACTCTTTATATCCTACTTTGCAAGGGTTCTACTTCATGATAACTGCATGAAAAAGATGCCAAAATCTACAGCTACAGCTTTAGTCTTCTCTTCATAGCTCTAATTCTAGCCGAAGTATTAATGGAATATTTTAAAGAACCCCGCCAAGTCAGCATATGGCTGTCCCTATAATCCAACACAAGATTTCACAGGTCTTGAGAAAATAGAATTTAAATGCTATTAAATGTATTCCAGGTAATCAGCTCCTGGCCACTCAGCCTGGTTAAGCTATTTTCTGCATCCTGACAGAGTAGTGCCCCCTCCAATAGTCTTCATTTGCCCAAAATTAAAACCACCTTGGAGTTAGCAATCTGTATTTCCTGACAGCGTCTGCTGATACATTCTTCAATTGTAGTCCCAAAAAAGCTTAAAACTAAGTAAGTTAATATTTGCCTTTCCTAAAGCTGTACAAAAAAAAAATCCCTCCCTCCTTCACCCCCTGAGAAAAGCCAGTTGTCTTCAGTAGGACTCTTCCTATGAAAGAGACTGAAGAGGGTAACCGTGGTTAATCTTGACAAACATAACAAAACAAACTTGCAGTGTGGTTTTTTGTGTATATAAAAGTTTAATTTCCAGGGCAATTTTGCAAGAAGCAAAGTGTATTACAGAAAGGCCTTCCTGTTCTAAAAGATGCATTGTCTTCTATTTACCTTCTGCTGAGTTCAGTATCTGTCTGTTACATGCATACAAAAAGTGATAATCCGGTACAATTGGGCCAGTCTAAAAAACATACAGTAATTCCTGTGAACTACAGTTCTGTATTTTGACAGTGCTGTTCAAAGCATTTTCTATATGCTGATATTCTAAGCATAAACTTAACCTAGCTTTTAAAAACCTTTCAGCTCATTACCTGTATTAGGAAAAAACAGGAAGCTGGTCTAAAAGTATGCATCTCTGTATGCATGGAGACCAAAAGGCAGTGAGAGAACTATATATAAATAAATCTTACCATTTGGTACACTTCAGAAACTGTCTTAGGCTGACTAGCAATTATGTTATACCTTCAGAATATAAGGTACTTTTACTGTTAAAAAAAAAAAAAAAAAACAAAAACCTGAAACTCTTACATATCTACCCATGTGTAACAGAGCAACATTTAGAATTGCAAATATTTTAAAGCTGCATATTTATTTTGGCTATCTTAAGTATAATAAATAGTGATTATTTTTCATCAGTTATATTGTTGTATGTAAAAAAAAAATCTACTTTTTACACATGAATGAAAATTCTCATTTTGCATTTATTTGGCATGTTATTTCAGAATTAGTACATTTAGAAATGAAGTATCCATTTTTTCCTACTTTATAATTACAAAGACTGTTTTGTTTGGCTTACCAATACTGAACCAAGATCTTCTGACAACACTAGAACAAATTTCATACTGTGTTGCCAGCCTCACAACATGCACAAGATAAATATCTCCTCAGTGTATATATATGGTTATCCTTCATGCATCTAAGGAGTCATAGATCCTGACAGATAAGACAGAGTTCTGAACTCTGCTGAGGGGCAGAAGATACCATTTGCATTTCTCTTAGACTGATGTGAACCCACTGTCTTCATTTTCTTGAAAACAATTCTGACCTCTACGATGTTATATAACAAGTGAGGTACTAAGATGTCTGTCTCTGCACCTAGGCCCTGTTGGCTGAGTGCTCCCAAGTGCATGCACACAGGCCTACCCAGCCCCATGGCACACCCAGGGGATTGCCCAGCTGGGGGGACTTAAGAAAACAACAGTTCTAGCCCATTGTGCCCTTGACAGGAAACAGTCTGAAGTAGTATGGACATGCACAAAACACAATTTGGGAAATTTTAAAGTTACAACATAACTAGTAGGTGCATGTGCATGCATACTTTATTGTAGCAGGTTGACAGGTAAGCACAAACCCATCCTGTTTTCACACACAAGAGCCTGATCTCTTTTGAGATAGACTAACTGCAATCTAAGCAAGCAGTCTGCACACAAGGAATGAGTAAGATGAACCTCCAAATAAAAGAATATTACATTTCAAAATATACTGGCTAAAATTTCAGCTCTGGGATGGTTACCTAGCTGTTGAAGAATGAAGGCCCAGACTTTTCTCACATTTACTGAGAACCAGCAGTTTTATGGACAAAGGAATTTTGCTTGGCTTACAAATTCTCAATATCAGCTGCTCAAAAAACACCTAGAAATAACAGACTTGGAATCTTTATTTTTCTCTGATCATATTTATTACGAAGACAACAAGATAACTATGTAGGAATGCCTGTTTGCTGTTCAAAATTTTATGATTGTCAGTTTCTACCATGTCAAGGAGACTTAAAGTTCAGATTTTGTGATGATATATATATGGTTTGATTTGCATAAGATGAAGAAACAACTGTTGGAGGAGATATACACTGTGATGTATAATTTATAATTAAACATATTTGCTTATTTATTTCAGTTCACCAAAGGTGTTATGTTTGGATTTGTACAAAACAATGATACATGCAAAAGAAATTTTCTTCTAAGGACTGCAGGAGGAAGCTAACTCTTGTTACATGTTTTTAAAATTCTCGTCTTTCTCATTATTTCCTGCAAGATGTATAGATGGAGTTGAACACTAAAAAGTACCCTGGCTACCTTCGCAAATGTAATCAGGGATCCAAGACAGATCTGATCTCAAAATCTGAGCATAAGAAAATCCCAGTACAGTTGATAATCAAACCTTGGACCATTCTGTCCTTGTCTTCAGCTGTGCAGAGCAACTTAAGAAATACAGGGATGATTAGGATAGCCTAATTGGAAAATTAAACATTTTAAAATTGCTGTATAACTGGTTATAGGTCAATATTTTCATCTCCCTGTTTTCATACAGTTGCATTTACCAGCAAATGAAACCAGAATGATTACTTAGATAAATGGCAAGGTTTGAAAAACATCAGCCTAGGGAGAAATAAACTCCACAAAAAACGACATATATTAATTTAAAAGGAAGAAATAAAAGCATGTTCAATGAAACAATCAGCTACTTTCAATCTATGCTAATTTTGTAACACCTGTGAATTTAACAATGTGGTGATTCAAGAATGATGTTTTGTTTGTTTTTTCACCACCATTAAGTCACACAACTATTATGGATAATATAAAATTCAATGCCACAGATAAAAGAGCTCTCTTTTAAAGGAAAGGGCATGTGGTAATTACTCACATTATCATAACAGCTAAGGACAGACCAACCAATCGATTCCTTCTTTTTCTCTTTCATCCCCCAAACCCAACAATGCAATATCTTTTAGGGATAAACCCCATTGTTTTAAATTTGTAACCAAGTCACTGATCCTTTGATTATTGAAGGATCTTTAGTGTCTTAGTTTAGGGTTTGTTCTGCTTCTCCTTTTTTTTTTTCCTTCCTTCTTTCCTGCCAGTAATGAACGCTATTTCAGAACCAAATGGGATTTATTCTCCTCCTCTATCAAAAATCCCATGTAAAGTTATGCATTAACTACAGCAGACAAATTAAGGCACTAAATTATCTCTTAAAGTCATTCATAGCCTGGTGATGATGTCCTGCATGAAGATGAATTTTATCTCTTGCTAATAATCCATCACAGCGATAAACAGATTAAATATTGGTCCTGGATTTATTTTTATTCAGAAAGGAACTCAAGGAAGAATAAAAACAGAAGCAAGAAAATCTAGCCACAACAATGTGTGTGTGAGAGAGACTGAGTGAATTACATGAATTACACGTTATAATGCAACAGTTGAGGAAAAAAGGATTTTTATATTTGTTTTTTCCCCAACATGAATCTGTACCTATACTTACATGGATCAGTGAGGCTATACAAGCTAGCCTGTCCAAGGATGCTCCCCACCCTGTGTGCTTAAAGGGAGACTGAAGACAGTTTAGGGAGACACTGCTCCAATGAGTGCTCTGCACCTGGGAAGCTCTGAACAGTGGCGAAGGTGAGTGCTATTCATAGCCCAAGCTGGACCTGAGTTCCCTCATTTTGTTGAAAGCTCAGCCATTCCTTTTCTTTTCCATGTCTTTCTAAACACAAAGATTCTAGATACTACTTCCTCACACCTCAAACTTTTCAAAATATCCCAGGAAAATAAATGTAGACACGTGATACACAGTCCACCTTGTCAGAACCAGAAAAAAAATACAGCATTGTAGAAAATGACAAATAATTAGAAACTGAGCACTATAGATAGTCAAGCAGAAAACTCAAGGGAAAGTGGAATAACACAATTTTTAAATTTATTAATATGTCCAATTGTATAGAAATTGCAATTGAGAATTTAATTTTATATTTCTAACATATTGGGAAATAATCTTTATAAAATGTAACCTGAATGGTTTTATTTTGTAGAAGTGTAAATCAAAACTTTGCACTGCAAAACACTGTTTAATGTTTCTTCACCATATTTTATGATCCTGTTACTTCACTGACAGCTGCATGAAATACAAGACCAGACTGCAAGTGGATACCTTTGCTATGAAAATCATGAAGTCTTTTACAGTTGGAATAACACCACACCTTTGAACACATTTCATTAAAAACAAAACAAAAAAAACAAAACAAAAAAAAAAAACACATTGCTCAGATGATCAAGAATATGACTTATCAGTATACCGAAGCAATTATTTTAAAGATATAGTTTGGCCTTAGGTATATTCAGTGTATTTCCATAAAGGAAAGAAAGAGTTTCTTCATACTGCTTTAACAAACCATGAAGATTGAGAAATGAAAGAAATTATGAAGTCCTAAAAGCTTCACAAGCTCTTTAAGAGAATTAAAGCAACAGAGAGATACAGCAGAGAAATAGTAGAAACAAAAAAGGAATCAAGTGCAAGTTATCAGTTATAATTCCTTTGAATCTCCCTTTTCAATACACATTGAAATTACTTCTCTATTATTCATACTGCAGAGCTTCAACTCCTTTCTAAAGCATCCAACATAAATGTCCAACACCATACATAAACTGCTAAGTAATTCAGGAGCTTTAAAAAATGTCAATAATCATATTTAATATATGCCACAAGTTATTAATGGATATCTGAAAATATGATATATGTCCTATCCTGCAGATGGCACTTATTTTAGAAATACCAAATTATTTTTAATAGTTATGCCACTTTGCTTTAGCAAATCAAGGAATATTGGAAACAAAGCAGGAGTTTACCAGATGCACATACAACTATAAAGCAGAAACTACTCACAAATCTTAGTGGCAGAACAACTAATAGAAGGGACACATTAATTGAATGGCGTTGCAAACTTTTCCAAAGATAATATAATGTGGATCTGGTAAGAAGAATTGAAGTAGGGAAATTCTATACACAACCAAACTGTAGGCTTGCCTGTGGAGATAGCATGTACAACAGGTTTTGCACTGCTTTTTTTTAATAAAATGATTTATGAGATTTTCTCTTGCTTAAATGTGATTTTTTTGAGACACAGAAAATCCTTAATAAGTATGACACATAAAAACTGCACCTCCTCGAATGCAGAGACAAAAGCAAAACAGAACTTAAAAGTTGCAAGAACAGCCATTTTCAGAATAAAGATGTTTCACAAGTAGTTAGAATTAAGTCCTATTTATATAGCACTGAGGTTCATCTTTAAGATACATTTCAAAAGTTGCTATCTATAATTGAGAGAACTTGGTGAGAACAGTTGATAACTAACTGTAAAACGCAGTATGAAAACTACCAATTGCAAATTAGAATGTATTGGCATGTACAAGTGGACTTTACACTGACTTTTTCACAAAACTTCTTAAATATATGTTCTAGAATAGATTCAATTTAATGGCTGTTTTGAAACATGTGCTTACAGCCATATCACTCAAAGTTCTTATGCACATGCAACACCACAATTTTAACTAAGGAGGACCTTCGAATAAAACCTTATGCAGCCTGCATCTTGTATCCTGTTTTAAGTTAAGATTCTCATGCGAATCTGCCTGAAGTGAAAATGAGTGGAACAGTCTCATAATGAATTTCATTAAACATATTTATGTGTCTCGTTACTACAGTTTTGTAATACTTTTTTCTGTTCAAAACTCTTCTCCAATTCATTTCATAATGAAATGAGAACTGAGCAGAAGATGAACAAAGTTAGTGATGACTTTGAATGATCTGCACTGACACAATTATCTGAGGGAAGAATTTCTACTTCTGTTTTTTCTTTTTAATAGGAAATAATGTTTAGAGATTAACATCAAGAACAAACACTTAATCTTAAATTATCTACATCTGAACTCCTGAGAGAATTCAAATAGAACAGCACCTCTATTTAAAATGACAGAAACAGGAAAAGGTGCTTAAACAAACATCTAATAAGAACATATAACTAACGGTGATGCATACCACAGTATGTTTTGCTTATGGCACTCCTGGAGCAGCCTAACTTTTCAACAACACATACAGGATTTCCCTTGGAACTGAAAGACAGACATCAAATTTGCTACAATCTGTGCAAAACAGCTGTTCTTGAATGTAACCTTGGATACCTGGTACAACCACCAGGGAAAACAGTCAAGGGCTACAAGCCAAAGCCACGCTGTTTCAGTAGGACCTTACGTATTATCGCCAAAATTTATGGAAGCACCATCTGTTCCAACAACTAAGAACACGATTTTTGTGCCCCACCGCCCACCCCCAGCTTGCTACTTAATGTTTTTTTGACCTGTGACATTGCAATATGACTCTGGCTTTACAACATATGCACCACATGCAACAGGGAATGGTCTTTTCTTCCAAGAGTTTTGCATTATCTAGCTCATAGTAGGGAGCAATACTGCAACTTAAACAGCAAATACACAAAAAGTTATTTACAATGCTAAAGTACAGGGATTTTTTATTGTGCAAATCCCATTAATGAAATCCACACAAATAAATCCCCTAGTTTGTTCCTTAAAAAAACACAAAAGCATTTATTTAAAACTACATGTTCTTTTGAAAAGACTAATAATTACCAAAGTTTAATGACATCTCTTTGGAGACTATAGACATATAAAATGTATAAACCTCAAATAAATGGTTGGCTGGAAGCCTGGCTAAACCACAATTCTGTAAGTAAAAATTAATCTTTCAGA
>JAVJGJ010000014.1:104015866-104032850 GCA_035590215.1 Microhierax caerulescens
AGTAAAAATTAATCTTTCAGATGAAACATATTTTTTTTCATAGGACAGTGTGGTGGTTTACCTTGCCTGGATACCACCAAGGTGCCCACTAAGCCTCTATCACTCCCCTTCTCAGCAGAAGGGGGCAGGGGGAGGAGAATAAGATGGAAAAAAACCCAAACTTGTGGCTCAAGATAAGGGTAGTTTAATGAAGCAATAGCAAAAGTCACACATGCAGAAGCAAAGGAAAACAAAAGATGTTATTCTCTACTTCCCATCAGCAGGCGATGCTCAGCCACTTCCTGAGAAGCAGTGCTTCAGTACATAGCAGTTGCTCCAGAAGGCACACAACATAAACAGTAAAAGCCTCCCCTTCTGCTTCCTTTCTCTTAGCTTTTATCTGAGCAGATGTTCTTATGGTATGGAATAGTCCACTGGTCAGTTTGGGTCAGCTGTCCTGGCTATGTCCCCTCCCAAGATCTTGCCCACCCCCAGCCTGCTGCTGGAGGGAAGGGGTGGGAAGGAGGAGAGGCGGTGGGGAATGTAGGTGGGACAGCCTTGATGCTGCATGAGCACTGCTCAGCAGTAGTCACCACACTGGTGTATCACCATCTTTCCAGCTACCAATACAAGCACAGCACTTGGGCTGTGAGGGCTACTGTGGGGCTCAGCCAGACCCAATACATACAGTTAAATTAATTATACAAGCCAAGCTGTACTTTGAAGTCAGCAATTTGGAAAAGCATTTTCTTCTCCAAGCGTAAACCAAAAAACGATTACCACTCAAACTAGCTGACATCTTTCTTCCAGTGTTGGAAGAATCATTTTTTGACAAATGTTTGTAAGAACCTGCATGGAAGCAGGAAAAAAGTAGCATACTATGGAACTGATGTTAATTTAAGATTTACAAAAAGAACCTTTTTAAAGGGTTTGTATACCCAATTAGTGAAACTGACAGGGAAAATTAAAAATAAATATAGAAAAGGAAAAAAGAAGATGTACCATTCTAGAAATAAGAGAAATTCCATTTCCAAAGAGAAACAACTAAGGCATCAAACAGCCAGACAGATAATTAGCTGCACATCATAAAAAAATAAAAATAAAATTAAAATTACTACAGTATTGGGTCACTAACAGTCAGAAAACCTCCTACTGAAAACAGTATTTTGTTTTCTCATTTTTCTAGGAAAAGTACTAATTTTATTTTACCACACCAGTGGTTTCTGACTCTCCAAGTTATTTCATCATACTAACAAACAAATACACAAATTGCACTAAATTTTATGGATTAAATATTTTCTAATAAAATACTGTATTTTAAAATATGAAAGGTATACTATAGTCACAGAAAAATTAAAAACATTTTAAAATATTTCTATGAACTCATTAAACACAAGTTGATACTGGACTGGCTTTACCTCACTCTGACCTCTTAGCCATTTTAGTAAGAATCTGTGTTGCGTGTTTCACTTACACAAAATGATCACATTTTCCAGGCAAATGAATGCTGCTGATTTTCCAAGTCTTCTGCAAGGAACACCTTGGAACACAGCTGCAACCTTAAACTCAGTGCATTTGTTTCAAACAGCGTGACATCTTCATGGAAGGTCTGTACTAGCTGAAAGTTTTCAGCCATGAAGAGGCTTTTTCAATTTAGTCTAGTCTACAATTCAATAATCCCTCAACCTATATGACATTTTCATAAACTTCCAGAAGCTTATTTAAAAAAAAAAAAATATCATTTTAATACGCTTAAAAAAGCTAAACATTAAAAAATAAAAGCTATCTTTACTATGGAATAGTCACTATAAAGTTTACGATGTTTTTTGGAAGTTGAGTTCATATGGGCAGATTTAAACATACTCAGTCCTAACTGAATAATCAGAGAAAGATCTTGAACTGCTGCATACATTTGAAAAATCTGACTCAAATAAGAAAAGGCAGCAAATGCTGTTTAACACACTGACTATGCACTACCTGTTTTGAGTTTCACCTATGCTAATGTCCGTTAAACCCTCAAGTTAAAAGTCTTACGTTGGATTCTTATCACTAGTAGGCCCAATTGACTTCAGCTAGTCAACCAATGCCCTAAGACACAGTAGAAGACCTAATCATGGAAGTCTACCAACATAATGTACTTTCTTCCATTTATAGACCAAAATAATTTAATTTTCCATCAAATATGACAAACAGAAAATTAGGGGTGGGGCTTAGAATTAAGGCAGAAGACTTTTTCCTAACATAATCATAATGAAAGGAACCAAATGAGTTACAATAGAAATTTTCTCATCCAAATTGAGTATGTTAATAATTTAAACACAGAGAGAAGAATTTGTAAAGGGGTCTATCAAAAAAGTCTAGCAAAAAAATCTTGTAAAATATTAAGCATTATGTTTTTACGTTTGAGTTCAAGACTTTACTGCCGTATAATCTCATAGATATGCATCTGGTTTGCTTTTTTCCTAGCTTCAGTGTCTCAGATACAAATAATTAAAACTACATAATATGATGTCTAAGACATTTAGTAATACACTCACTGTCACATCAACATGCTGAAATACAAGCATTTTTTTAGTAGGATATTTTACGTACCTTTCTGCATAGAACTATGCACTGTCTATTTCAACTATTGTTACTACTCCATATTATTTTCCATATGCAAATGTGTTTTTATGTACGCTTATAGGCCAGAACCTCAATCTTTCAGTATTTCAATCCTTCTTGGGTTAATGCACCCACGTCAAGACACTGTAACATAGACAGCATAATTTTCCATTTTAGTGGAAAAAAATATTGAGCTGTATGCTCCCCATAACACCGGAAGAAAATCATTCATATACATGAAAAGGCCATAGAAGGAGAGACACAGATAGTTATTTTTGGGTGAAGAAAAAAATACTAACAGAAACTTAACCCAAGCAATGCTGAGAAGTTGTGTTAGCAAATAGAAGGAATAGTTTAGGAAATACTTAAACACCTACCAGTTTTGGTCATGGATAAATGCAGATGACTCTTACATTATTTCCTCTCTCTCCATTAATGCTGGTTGCTGTAGTAGTCATACAACAATTGCAGCTTTTCTGTGGCTCATTTCATCCCTGATTCTTCCCACAACAGCTACATTTGACCTCATATGAGACTGCAGCTACAAGGTTTGTGTAGCTCATAAGATATGTTTAAAACTAGTATAATGTTTGAATTACAGAAGAATACTTTAACTCTGTTATGGGGTTTTATTCTCAATTTTAAAAATTCTTGCTTAAAAGACTTGTATATCCATAGTGATAATTTACTACTAGGCATGACTTTTTAACGATTCATTCAACTGGGAGACACACATAATATCCTATTTGCACTTTTCCATGTTGACACGCCCTCATCTCTGCTATAGGAAAAAATGCTTTTCATAAACACCTTAGAATAACTTTTAAATAGTGTAAATTGTTAGTATCACCTCCCATACAATTTGGGTCTGAGACACAAAGTAACTACTTGCTGCAATCATAGTATTAATGTAACTTCCACATAAATTTCAGAACCAGAAATACGTGCCTCAGGTTTCCTACTTTTAATATGAGTAGCCTCTTCTAGGATAAGAAGAAAAAAAGTTTGCGTTATTCTACAGAATTAAACCCAAAACTCAGTCCTAACTAGATCTAACCTTTTTCTACATCAGCTACTACTGAACATATCTGCAACACACTCAGGAGAAGGGAGATCTTAAGAATAACAGGACTCACTGAAATACACTATTGAAACAATAGGTACTTTCCTAGCTAAAAAATGTGCAAACATACTGAAGAAATATCTAAAATGTTTACTGAAAATTGCTGTCTAAAACCACAGTTATCCAGTATTTCAGAACACAAGGGGAAACTAAACTTCTGTAAACTGTATCGGAACCTTTTCATACGTATTTTAAATTTTAATGTAATGTGTTTTCCATAAACAATAGTACTTGTCTGCAGATGTGTATGTATTACATAATCATTTAACATCTAGGTCTATAACCAAACAGTATTTTCACAGCTATTTTATGGGCTAAAAGGATATGCACATGAGTAAGGAAGGAGGGAACAGCTAGAAGCATCAATCAATCTAAACATTCTGTACTATTAGATAAAATAGTCAAATCCTGACCATCTTAAGGGAAGGTAAGAGTCCATTCTGTGGTCTTTAGCTAACCAACCAGCTGTAATATGATTGCTACTGTGAACAAAGAACGGAAACTATGAGTTTAAATCACTATTTAATTCCTTTCACAGTCATTCATTGGGCAATGACCAGGTCATGGTCAGGATAAATACCAGTAATATTTCTCTTGTCATTCCTAATACTAATTCCAGTCAGGGAAATTGCTATACTGTAGGGGAATTCCTGATAGAACAAGGGCATACTGTACCCTTGTAGGTGTTGGACAACCCTGGCCTGCAGATTACAAAGTTACTTTGAAGATCTTACACTGTCCTTGAATAAGCAGAATAAAGAATAATGAACATTGTACAAGAACAAGGCCAGACGCCAAACAAGATATGAAACCCGCCAAGTTAGCACACTCTTTTATTAGGTGCTTGCAACCTGAACACGTAATTAACAACCAATCAACAAGTAACCTGAATACATATTATTAACCAATATATATATTGGTTATATAAATAAAATATATTAAATAAATATATATATATATAAAAAAAATAAAATATATTAACCAATCAGCATGTAATGCAAATACATAATTGCTAAGCAATGAATGTTAAACAACTATCACACATTAGAAGTATAAATATGTCAAAGTTGCTAAATAAAGCAGGACGACATGTAGCCAGATTGGTGTGATTGTCGTTACTCGTCTGACTCTCCAATTTGGGACCCTCTTCACTATGCCAGTTTTTCTGTAGCACTCAGCTACAATCAACCCTTTATAAAAGCAAGTTTTTTATTTGGTGCTACTGACAGCTAAAACAGGAGTGTGGGTATGGATTAGAGATGATTAGGAAGAACAAGATGATTTAAAAAGAAAAACAAAAAGATATTTAATACCATTTCCAAAAGTAATAGATTATGAGCATTCAAAGTAACCAAGCAGATGGCATATTGAAGATCCTGTCTGTCTGTTTTAAGTGCTGTATAAAAAGAAAAAGAAGTCTTAGAATACAAGAGACAATAATATACAAGAGACAATAATGGCACTAGCTACTTCCATTCTCCTTCCAAAATTCTCCCTCCTTTTCCTATCTGAAGTAACACAAAACAAGTTCACAAAATAATCATCTTGCTTTTATCCATAAAACAACCATACAGAAATTATATATCTCTTCAATCACCAGCTGATTCCAAATATACTTGGTTTTATAAGATGCTAGACCTTTTACTAGCCTTAAGCAACAATGGAAAGAGCAAGAAATAAAGAGTGGGGTAAATACAAACAAATATTAGATAACTACAGGTAGTGCTATTTTAAGGTCAGACTTTGTGGAGAAATATTGAAAAATTACTAAAACACACAGAGGATTTTTGTTTGTTTCCTAACGTCTTATGATGTGATGGTGCAGACTTTCTTAAAAGATTTCAAATTGATAGTTCCTGGGAGATAACTAATATGGGAAACAAAAACCAGGGTAGATACAATAATTATTAGAGCAATTCTAAAGATGCAAGTTTTACTTTGTGAAAATATTCTTCACTCTTAACAGCAACTGCATTTAATGACTACTGCATTTTTTATTCCTACAACTTCTTTCCATAAAACTTTGACTTCTGCCAAAGACATTCAGTATTGGAATATATGTAGTTGAGTCTGGAATAAGAGTGAGGTATGCATATGTGAATCTAGAAAGTACTTAGATAAGTGTCCTTTTACATAAAGAATATTGTAGTTTGGTTACATCTGCAAATGAGATTATTAAGGAGAACCTCCACAAAATAAAAACAGAATCAAGATTTTTTTTAGGTTATAGAGGGGGATTCCTTCATAGGTTTTGAAAATCTCTCATGTCAGAGTTTTGTTTCTGTCTAGATTTTAAGAAAATATATATGTGTTAGGTTAATTTTTCATATTTTGGACAATATTTTTCTGAATGTATAACAAACTACATAAGAAGTTAGTAACTTCTGTTTAAAAATAAAAATAACAAAACAAAACAAACAAACAACAGCAACAAAAAAAGTCTACACAACAATATTCTGTTTTTGATTGTTTCCATCTAGTCTTCTCTAGATTTCCCTACTTATCCTTCCCCTCCTGTTCTAATTATGAATTCCAGGTATCCATTCCAGTAATCGAGAGGGAACAAATCAAGTAACTTATTTTTAAGCAATGTCATAATACTAAACTATAAAAGCCTCTTAGCTTGAGCATAATATGTATTAGCACTCATACTGATGAACCAGATAGATTCTGCTTTCTATGATTGAAGATGGACTCTTTCCACCTATAATGTGACATCTTTATTTCAAAATACTCCAGAAAAATATGAACTTTCACCCTTACCACAGAGTAACAAGACTTTTTTTTCACCTATTACCTTCTCTAGATTGGAAAAAAAACAAGTTCTGGTTAGGTATCAATAAAGTCTGTTTTCTCCTTGATTACCATTGCATACTTACTGGAATTTAGATTGCATTTTTTTCCATTCACAGGCACTACAGTCCCCTTCACTGGATGAGTTCATACTTGCTTCTCTTTGCCATTGATTAAGCCATGGCCAGAAGAATGATGCGTCTCATATTTCATTTTAAGTATTTTTAAAGTTATACTAAGTTTGCAGCCCAGTTATTCACAGCTGAAGTTAAATATCAAAACTGATAGCTTTGCTGATTTCAACTCCTTACAAGAAATACAAAGTGGACTAACTAAACTGCTAAGGAAACCACCACTGATCATCATCTAGCAGTCTGGTCAGTAAATCAAGGCTTTTTGCTCCTGACCTCAAACTAGCATTCTCCAAGCTGACTAAGAAAAGCATTCCTCAGAGGAACTTACTAGTTTGATCTCTGCCTCCTGAAGACATGATTGCATTATGTTGGAACTAGAGCTGGTATCTCTGTAGGAGCTGGCTCAGAGGTCACCAGTATATCACTACACTGAATCACGCGGACAAGTCCAAAAACTTAGTAAGTATAAACAGCAGGTAACCTAATTAGGGTTTTCTATATCCAGTTGACAAAACAGCATGAATGTATCAGTGAAAGCATGCCCAAGAAGCTTGCAGTACTTAAGTGGATATAAAATAATTTGTCATTAGCTGCAGTAATTACATTTCCAGTTAAACCTTAAAAACATAAACCCATAAACAAAAATATTAAAATTGCAGTATGAGTTTATGGAAATGCTTAACATCTGCTTTGGGAGAGACAAAGATATACATAGGACTATCGCAATGCACAAAGTTAGTGCATGGGTCAGGTACCATAATTGCCTAGATTCAAGCAGCAATATTTTAATGTCTGTCTATCTATTATCTTCCATTGTCATCGCTTCAATATTTTCTAATTATAGTACATAAAAACAGAGTGTATCATTTCACTGGAAAAGCAATGTTTACTAAAATTAAGCAGGTTTCCCTTACCTTTTTAGAGATTCATACTATAGCGAATTGCCTGTAGTGTAGCCAGTTTGATTACCTACTGTTGTAGACATAGAAATTTATTCCATTAAACTTGTCCTTGTAACTATTTTTTTTATCCTAGTGGTACATAATAAACTCAAAAGGTTATCTTACTTCTCCAATTCATTGTCCAAAAAAATAGTAAGAAAATTCTTGGTGGGCAGGAGACAGCACTAGAAAACAGTAACCAACACTGCATATGAGTCACCTGAATGTATCAAAACACTGACAGATTGCAAGAGGAAGCAAAAATTTAAGGGAAGGATATTATTGTAGCTCTGTAAATATTTTTTTTTAATAATCTTTTTTATCCAAAAGTAAAGCTTTTGAAGATGCCTGAAAATCTCCTGAGTGAAAATGGATGGAAAAGAAATAATCTCATACTTGGAAAAACAAAGTTGTGGAAGAATGCCGTTAGACACAGTCCTAGGGAGAAGAGGGGTTCAAGAGATCCCAGAGATGACACATCAGTAAAACAGAGACACTGTCTGAGTGTGTAGGGATAGAGTTAGGAAAGCCAAAATCCACTTGGAGTTGAATCTGGCAAGGAACATGAAGAACAACAGAAAGACTTATTCATGAGTAGTAAAATTAAGACCATGGAAAGTGTGGGCCCACTACTGAATGGTACAGGAGACCTGTTGCTGAGCGATATGAAAAAGTCTGAGGTATATAGTGACTGCTTCACCTTCGTCTTACTGAGAAAATTCATTCTCAGGGATCTGAGGTGTCTGACACCAGAAAAGTACAAATTAAGACAGACCTACCCTGGATGGGGGAGGATCAGGTAATAGAACTTTTAAACAGACTGGACATACACAAGTCCATAGGGCCTGATGGGATGCCCCACGAGTGCAAAGGAAGCTGGCCAGTGTCACTGAGAGGCCACTCTTGATCATCTTGGAAAGACTGAGGTGATCAGGAGAGGTGCCTGAGGAGTGCAAGAAAGCAAATGTCACCTTTATCTTTGAAAGCAGTCAAGAAAGAGGATCCAGGAAAGTACAGGTCAGTCAGCCTTACCTTGGTCCCTGAGAATACGATGGAACAAATAAACCTGGAACCTATTTCCAAACATATGAAGGACAAGAAGGTGACTGGGTGTAGCCAGCACAGATTTATGCACATAAATCCATTACATTTAAACATTCAGAAAATTCTGAACACATAACATCCTCATAGACAAACTCATAGGATAGATCAGCGGACAGTGAGGTCAGCTCAACACTGGCTGCGCTGCTGGGCTCAAGGTGTGATCAGTGGCACAAAGTCTAGCACTAGAAAGGTGCCTCCAGGTTTAGATGAGACAGAAGAAATTAGTCTTAAGCAGACACCAGTGTACATTTCACTATTGCATATAGAAAATTTATCAACAATTATATATTTATAATTTTTACAGTTTATTTCCAAAACTCTTAAAATAATTTCAATGTTGAACAATTAAAATGGAAAACATGGGAAAAAGAAAAAAAAAAACATACTTCCTTGTCAATTCTTCTAATTGAACCATATCACCCTCAGAATCATAACATTACTTTCATTCACCCAGATAGCCAGACTTTTGTATATTTTTCAGAAAGTTACGTTGTTAAAAATATAGTTAGTCATGTATCCTTCTCATGTAACCACGTCATGTAACCTTTGATTAACTGACTGCTTTCCCTAAGAACTTGACAAGCAAAGCTATGTAACTTCCTACAAAATCTATAAGGACAAAGACACCAGTAATTATTTCAATCTCTTATATTTTTAATAAGCAATCACTCAAAAATTGAATCTCTGATTATTTATTATCTAAATAATGTCAAACACTTTGCCTGATGAGACTTATGAAAGTTTTTCTAAAGCTTTTTCTCCAGACTTCAAGTAGTTAAGCCATGACATAATCAATATCTGCAACTGATAAGTTTTAAATATTATTTCCATGATCAAGGATCTCTATAATATTTTTTGAGTTATTATTGCTGACACTTCAAACACATGAAATTTTAAATTTGTCAGTTGTTTGTTGACACCAACGACCTCTTCAATATACCATGTAAACTCCCAACTCTGATTTGAATGCTAACTAGAATTTGGATGTAATATATACACACAATTTCGCAATAATCAGATACTTGTTTAGAAACAAATCTAAGTCAGTCCTGCATTGTGCACAAATAACTGCATGTCTGATCATTTATTTCATTTTTGTTTTCCTCCTTAAATGTCAATGCCATGCAAGTTATTTTATAGTATATTCACTCCATTGTTATCAAACATACCTGTTTTATAATCAAATGGATAAGTGAAATGCCTTTCAAACACCCCCAAATATATTTTGCTTATACTTTAATGGGTTTAAACCTGCTTGGAATTTTAATTTTATTTGTATATACAGCAAGTGGAGTCACAACCCTTTCTTAATCACATGCAGTACACAACTGGAGAAAACAAGCCTCAAAAGTATGAAAATGGGGCAAAGGAAGGACAGGAAATGCAGCTTGTTGGGCAGTAACAATTTCTCTGATCCTAAGGGTTAACCACTTACTTACTCAACTTTAATTCAACAGGTATCTGTTGAAGCTATTTCTCTTCCCTGCTAGAGGAAATGGCTTCTCTGAAGGACCTGGATTGAAACAAATGTGAAGGGGGATGGCAAAAACTTATTTATGAAGTCACTTAAATGGAGAACATGAGAAGGATACTTGTTTTAGACCACAACAAAATAAAAGATTCTGAAAAATGAATGTATGTTTTTTACATGTATTGTTTCAGTGCCTTTGTGATAAAGGCAAATACAAATAATATAATTTACATGCGGACTCCAACATCATCTTTTCACTCTCAAGTGCTGAAAATCCATTTTTCGTACGTAACTTATAATCTTAGTATTAAGAAGGACTTTGAAAATCGAGAAGAAAAGTACTTGGATTATTTCAAATATATCTGGTCTGATTAGCAGCCTGCAATATGAATTTTTAAAGGCTATTTTTGCTCTTTCAGAGAGTTCCTTTGGTACACTGAAGTCAAGTTTATTAGTAATACTCCAGCCGTCAAACTACACTACTAAAATTTGGCATATACATTTTATTCTTAGGGAGAAGTGTATTAGTGACTTCTGGACAGAATTTAACTTCTAAACTTTGCATCAGACTGTAAAAAAAGATAGCTAATCAGAGATCAGTAGGTCCATGTTTCTTATATTTAATTTTACATTTTTTATTACTCTGCTTTTTCTCTATTACTTTTATTTATCTATTATTTCAATTTTATTACTCTATTTCTGCTATGTTAATCTGTATTCTGTTTTCAATACAGCAGAAAAACGTATTCACAAAACTGCATTGCACATGAACTCAATCCTCCTATCAAATACATTTAAGTGAGCTTATTATGAAAAAATCATAGGAAAAAAGAAGGAAACATATAGCACTTTTTATATAATAATAATTAGTACAATCACTATACAATAATATAATAGGATACAACAAATACAGACATAATGAAAGTATTATTTAACCACATTTTCCACAGTTAACTGGCTACTTGCATGGCCTCTGTTAATACCACTGGGTTTAAACACATAGAAAACCATGTATGAATTATTTTGAAAAAAAATAGAGCCTCAAGTTATTAAGTATTTAGGAAGGAAATAATTTGAGAATAAACAAAATCATCAAGTACATTAGAACGGTAAAGTTATAACACTATAATTCTCATCAAAATTTACCATATTATTAAGTTTAAAATCAGAGGTTAATGTCTCATCTTTAAGAAACTCTAGCAGAAAATCCAAGGAACAAAAATCATTACACAACTTTTCCATTACACTAGCTGTAGATCTTTGCTTTCTTTACATATTGTGGGAAAAACCACTCGGCGGGGCGAATTAGAGAAAACTGGGACCCAACAGAAGTTGTACTATTGTAACAACCTTTTTAGGGTAAGATACATTTGCCACTTTCAGGACGGTTGGCACACATGGAATCTAGTCCACCATGGTCCCAAGGCAACACCACCTGCTATCCTAAGAGGAACAGTGGAAGGTGAAGCAAAGTGGAGACACCACGGCCAGGCTCTGCTGTACTCCCTGCGACTGGGAACTTGGTGGTACTATAGAGCTGATAAGCTGCATAGCGGCTGTCAAACAGGAAATAAGAGATGTCTGATGCTGAGCCAGCAGTTGTGGCAAAATCATTCTCCTCAGATGAACCTTGCTCAATATAATGTTGTAACACTAACACACACCTCCATCCCAAAGTTACCCACCTCCAAGGCATGACCACCCCTCATCAAGCATGTGCTTTATATTTCTTATCAACTATGTCTTTAAATGAAAAGTGAGACAATTTTACACCAATCAATCCTAAAAGAATTTATGACTAGTCACTCAAACTCCACCTGAGAGTAAAGAAAAGTCTAAAAAGTAAATGAATGAGGGGGAAAGTTAGGGATGATTCCACCACAACTTCTGGGATCAGTCGATGGGCTGAACCTGTCTTATCCCCCATAGGGATGCTTATTGGGCAAGAAATTTGTCTAATGTGCGCTACATAACTAACTCATGCTAGTTGTTATTAGTGATTAATGTTTTGGTCATATAGAGTTTTGTTATATATAATTTCAAGCTTGTTTTTCCAGACAGTCCCTCTCACTGGCAATCAGGAACCTTAACTTGTCACAATTTTATAATAAAAAGTGTTATTCCTTAAACTGTTAGTGTTAGCCCTTCATGGGCGCTAGCAGTTGTCAGCAGCAGGTAACACACTCAAACAAAGTGGACAGAGCTGCTCAGGGGTCCCCCTGATGCTGCTGGTGTGTTTCCCTGAACAAGTCAGTCCAATCACCCTCCGATCCAGCGGGACTGTTCAGCGAAGGGTCCCTGTAATGGGACGCTGACAGACTGGTTGGGCACAAGGGTCTCTGCTTTCCTGGGGCACTGACAGACAGATCAAACCCTAGGGGTCGAGAAAATCTTTACACTCACACCAGCCTCTTTTCACGTGACTCATGTTATCATTAAACGCTAAAACTAAAATTTAGTAGTACTTTATTTGTACATTTTTCATTAGTAGACATTTTTTCCCATGAGTGCATTTCATTTGTTAAAAACTTGTATGCCAAGACTACACCAAAACAGGTTCTTCCTTCCACATTTTTTCTTTATGAGAAATAATAATAATAATAATAATAATAATAATAATAATAATAATAATAATAATAATGAAGCAGCAGCAGAAGCAGAAAAGAAGCAGCAGAAAACATGTCTCATTTCTTTGGTGGGTTTTCAGTTGATCAGTTGATGACTTTCACTGCTTTGGATTGTGGAAGTTGAAGTCTACCAATGGTTGTATTACAAGTTAGAATAACTGAATTACATTACTAAACACAACAGCACTCACAAGATCCTACCTGCACTTTACATTATGTAATCCACAATATAGAACTGTTGTTCACCACATGTGAACGTGTGGTGAACTGCATGTGCTGTTAAAATCTCAGGTAACTAAAAATTTTAACAGCATTTAAGATTTGTGACTGAATTGAAAATGTGCCCTTTAAAAACTCAACCTATGAAGGTAACGTTTGTAAACTTCAGATATCAACTGCAAAAGCTTCTGCTATTTGTCAGCAGTTTCCAAAGGTGATATAGAGCACTTTGCAATTGTGTTAGATGCTATATATAAAATAACACAGTTATTGTAGTAAGCTTGTACAATCTAAATAGGAAATGTTTCAATCATTTTCTTCAGGATGTCTATTTTTACAGATGTTTTGTATCGTTGAAACCCTCCTTTTTAATCACAAACTAATCAGTGAAATCTTCCCAAAGAATTTCACAATACCCTTTCCAAGGGATTTCCTTCTCTCGCTGTTAAAAAAAAAAAAAGTACGTCCAAGCTGCTTTCAGCTCAGGTAGGCTTATAAGAAAACATTTTCAGTGGCCAGAATTTGGCCTGTCTTGGTCTTATAGCAATTACCATACGAATGACAGGTTAAAACAAATAAAATCTGTTAGTTTTAAAACCAGACAATCTGATTGCTTTTGCATTATTCGTAATGTTTTTATTTGTCACAGAGAAGAGTTAAAATGTATATGAAAATATACATATTTTTATAACATTTCAAATTTCACCTCCTGTTTTTTGAGATAATTTTATATAATATTTTCAGTCTTTCCTTACTCTACCAATCTATGACCTTAAAGTAGTTGTAAAAGGCTGCATTTTATGTCACAGAGATTTTAATAGAATAACTGCATGTGCATTAGCATTCATTACAGAAAATACACAAGAAGCCTTGCACAGACATTACAGTTCATAACAGCAGAGTAATAAGTTCTAAGTTGAAGAATATGATATAGAGAACCTAAAGACTCTGATGCAAGCATAGTTTCAAGAACTGGCCACAGGATCTTGCACATTTCATGGACTGGTCACTTCTGACAGTTCAGTACCATTTGGGCACTTACAAATATGAGACTGTAGTTAAGGAAGTCATTTTGACATTCCTAGATGAATAACTTTTGCATTATGCTTATAAAAATTTCTGAAGTTAATTTTGTGTACATTAGGACATAAGGTTAATTACAGAACCTGTCTCCTTTCATTTGAAACCTTGCAACTTAGCTACTATAAGTTCTTAGAGGTGCTAAATATTACCTGGCAAAGGCAGACTTCTGACTTACCTAGAGGCTGCTGGTTAACATAGTTAGGGGACACTACATGAAACACTAAGAAAACAGACAAGGCACATGTCACTGACTGTTAACAAAGTTAAATGTTTCAAACTAAGTAATCAAATTCTGAGAAGACTGGAAAAAGAGAAAATATTTTTTGATAGTAGCCACCACATACAACCATCAAAACTTCACTGTTATACCACTGACATAGTATTTTTACTTAGAACTAGATATGAAAAAAAAAATATCTGCTAATCCACATAAAAGTTTTCAGTCTCTTAAAACAGAGCAACTCACAAACTCAACTTAGCTTTTAGTTAAGATCAGACATACAAAGCTCTATTGGAGAAAGAGGTGACCAGATACCTACAGAGCCATGGCTTGCACATCAGGTTCCAGACTCCCAAGTGCCGTTCTGCACGCCACAGATTGGACAGGCCAGAAAGTTCTAGTAGCAGAACAATAGCTCTAAAGACTTACTGCTCTTAAGGCATGAATCATGGTAACTGTCTTCTGCACAACTTGTTGGGTGTTGACTAAAGGTGGTTCTGCAGCCAAACGTAAACAATATGAATTCATAGAACCTTGTTAAAAGAGAGAGCCTGATTAAATCATGTTCAGATCACTTTTGCTCACTTCACAGCACTTGCTTTCAGAACATGTAACTATCTTTTCAGAACACCACAGTTCTAATGAAGTATGAGAGTACCACTGCAGAATTGTACATAACTAACTACAGATGTTAAGAAAAGATGACAATGTGATCCAAGTATGTTTGACTTAAACATAATTAAACCAAAAAGACTGCTAGAAAAAGCATATGTATGGAAGAAAACGTGAAATTGCAAGCTCATAGATATGGACTTGAGCTTCCTTACCTTTCCATGATGGCAGCTAGGTACATTTGGAATTAAATTCCAAATATTTTCGCAAGGTTAGTTGAATTGAAGAAAGGAGAAGTGGACACAGTAATTAAACAATCTCTGTGGAACACACAACAGAGCACTGGGGACAAATATTCCTGTATGTGTCCTAAGGATATTCAAAACTACATGTGGACTGTCAAATTTTAAGTTTTGGATAATTGATTCAAGAGTTGAACTGCAATTCCACAGCCTTACTAAGTAAAATGGGTTTGTGATTGCTGTTGTAACAATTAACATTAACCAATAGTTACCATGAGTTGGCTTTAATGATGCCGTAACTGCCTCCTGGAGGATACAGGGATAAAATTAAGTCATTATACTGCCAGGGCACTGAAATTTGCAGCACATTTTCATCCTCTTTTGATTCATGTAACAAGCACATGATATATATAAGTGCAAGTAGATATATGAGCCAAATTCCCACACAGTATAACTTCCGTCTGGACTATTTTGTACTTTCCAGGTAGCCCTTTTCTACTAGTGTTCCAAAGATTACAGTTACTGGTATTTATTAAATGTATTAGCGAAAATAATTTCCTTCACATTAATCTCTAAATTCCAAACACTGAACTGAATCAGTTTAAAATAATCAGTATTTTATTTCAGTATCATTTACCAATATTAAAACATGGCTATATGTAAGCCTTTTTTTTTTAAAGTTATTAGATGTACATGGGAAAAAGTAAGAACAAAATACAGCAGGAAACTATGCAAGTGCATGGAAACACTGAATAATTAATACACTACATGTAATATACTTCTTATGGCATAATAGTTTGCTCTGGTGGCCAACAGTAGATCATGAACTGCATAAGGGACACTGTTAGCTGGAAACATTTATTGGCAGGTTACAAATGTTTAGACATGCAGATAACATGCTGCATCAACAGAGTAAGTTACTATAGCAGTCAGTAATTTTAATAAACATGTTTTCTCCAAATAAAACAGCAGAACACAGCCTACAAATGAATGGATATGACATACTGCTACCTGCACTGTGGCAGACCGAGTTATATCAAAGCCTATCTAGCTAACGACACTACATGCTGGTAAACAGTGGCAATAGTGCTTGGGTTTTGCTCACATTTATATTTCAGTGAATGAGAGGATATATTATTAGGGCTTTACAAATTTTTGTTTGAAAGAAGCAATACATCCACCAAAAACAAGATAATCCAGAAAACATAAGCAGCAGAAATATTACATGCTGACTAATAAGCAATCATCATGCTGGTTTTATTAAAACTAAAGTTGCTAGCATTTATTCATAATTTTAGGAGAAAAATAATGCTACAGGCACATGTAAAATTGCATGCTCATAGAAATGGATTTCTTTTGGAATCATGGTGTTAAAATTAAATTATCCAATAACTGGAGTGGGCATTTCAGCCTCAAGTAGAAAATTACGTCTCACCATTCCCCTTCTCTCAAGACCTCACCTGCAGGGAGTCACAAGCATCCATACAACATTTTTTCAATATAGGCCTAAAAGCATTTGAGACTAGTAATCAGATGCTCTTGGTTATTGCATTCAACACTGCCTGTACTTCTGTGCAGTTTTCCAATTGCATGCAGGCCATTTGCTCTTAGATTAATTTAGATGTGAGATCAGTATGGTAATCTGAAAAAAGAAAATACAAAACTAAAGAGATAAAGTGAAAAGTTATCTTAGTTTCTTTCTATTCTTCTATTTGATATCATCCAAAAGAGAGCTTGTTTGGTCTTTCTTGTTGTTGTTGGGTTTTGTTGTTTTTTTTTTGGGGGGGGGGTTGTGTTTTTTTTTGTTTGGTTTGGGGGTTTTTGTTTGGGGG
>JAVJGJ010000014.1:104043756-104063159 GCA_035590215.1 Microhierax caerulescens
AGGGGGGGGGGCTGGAATTAATGAGAGAATCTGGTTAAAAAACAAAACAGTGAATAATTGCGCTATAGAACACATAATAATTCTTTAAGTAATACATTACTCTAGGTAGAGCTTTTCCATACTCTGGTGTATAACAATCAAAAGAAGAAGCTCTTAAGATTAATAAGAAATAAATGAAAAAAAATCTATTGCCCTTCCATACCCAGGGCTTCCAGCATCAATATGGAAAGGCTTTCAAGATGATCACAACTTTACCGTACAATTTATACACAAACACACATTTCTGTTATCGTTGGTTGCTAATTTTCACCCATCCTCTACGTTTCACTGAAAAATACCGTAACAGAACTTCAAGGACCCATGGATGACATTTTTAGGAAAACTAATCCTAAAGAGATACAAGTTTCACCTGTAGAGTACTGTTAGTATATAATTAAACACCATTATACACACATCAATATGGAAGAAGTAACATTAAAATTTGTGAGAGTATTACATGTCACCTATTATCACAAATATTCTGTTTGGGGTTACTCATAGCAATCAACAGAATGTTTAGCATTCTGAACAATCTAAAAAACCACAGATAACACCAAAACCAAGATGAAAAATATTATAAAATAGCATCTTTCTGTTCTCTCCCATTCCCAGTTTCTCTGCAGAAAGCAGGAACCTAAAAGAGCTTTCATCATTCAGACTTCCAAACACACTCAGAAGGACAGTAAATATACATTTGAAATATGGTTTATGTAATTCAGTTTGAAATTTATAAAAGTCTCTTCAAGCATACCTATAGACCTAGCTTACAGAGAAGCTGTATCTTGGAAGAACGGAAAAAAAATTAAAATCAGCTAATGACAGGCTTTCATAGTATAAATCCTCTCACTGACAGTCTACTTTAATCAAATTGTTCTCTGTAGCATTCAATTATCAATAAATAGCATAAGCATACTAGATTTTCCAGTTTAGAAATTACAAATCACATTTCATGGTAACATTAGGTATATAAAACTAATTCAGCCAGTGTTAATTCAACGTTAATTCTGAAATTATTTTCTTTTGATATGGCCCAACATTAAAAAAAAAAAATCACAAACCTTAAAATCCTCTTAAATAGTGGTTTATAAACATGAAAAATTTAACTAGTATGAAACAAATTGTAGGTCAAATATCAGTGAAGGATTAATCTGAGAAGTAACTATAAGAATTTGGGGGTTTTCCTCATGAACCATCAACAAAACTTGGATATTTTACTGATACTTATAAAAATAAAACACTTTCTAATTTTGGTCATTTATTAATAAATATAAGCATGTATGAATATGCATTTGAAAAGCATATCTAATCTTATTTTAACAGAAAATGGACCCTTTTTGATACTTCTATATAATTTTAAGTATCAGTAGGAAACAAATTAGTGATTTTGCTGGACTAGTTTTTTGAACTGAAAATGTTATGTATGCTTAAGCTTTCCTAAACTTGTGGACAATCTATCTAAAATGAAAATTATTGTGCTTATTGTTAGTAAAAAGCATTTATTTTACAATTAACATGAGTGATCATTCCTCAAGTATAAAGATGATAAAGTTTTTCAGTTCTGTCTGAGTTTTGATCTGAATAGCTATGGATAATAAAACAAGGCAGGAGTAAGTGTAATCTGCCTTTCCTTTCAGTGTCACAGAAGAATTACATGAAGTTGTTAGAATTTGTTCAGATTGTAAAGAAAGGACTAATAATAAAAATAATCCACTGGAGGGGAGGAAAGGAAAAAAAAAAAAAAGGTTTCTTCACCTCTCTCTCAGCATATGCCTTAGTAAAAGGTCACAGTTAAAGGAGTTTACAGGACCTGGAATAAGTCCTTCAAATTAAAAGTAAGTGCCTGCATCACATTACTTAACGTAAGAAATTTATTCTGCCCTATTTCAGCATTATGAGACACAAGCAATGGAAAAAATAGTGTTATGCATTATTTATCTGCTGCTCTTGTGCAGTGTCAAGGTTCAGTAAGATTAGATATATAAAAATATTCTGATACTGTATTATTGTAAATCCATGAGGAAAATAATTTGATTACATCTGTGTGAATGGAGATCAAAATGGTTTAGTTGTACAGAATATCCTCCTATGTCTTACTGCAAGCCTTTGAAAAAGGTCAAATCTTCAAACTGCAACCCACTATGTGCACAGCAAGCAATACAAACTACTATAGGTTCTTGAGAACTGATCCATTGTAAATTAAGCTACATAAATATTATTTTCATATTTGTTCAGCTAACAAGAAAACTACTACTTTCAAACTTAAGACAAACACTTTATGTGCTTTCTGTTTAGTTAAGCCATTTTGTCACTGCATCAAATTATTTAGATGTATATGGATTGTGGGTCAATTCAATTTGGCTCTGTTCTGTTACTCTTAGAAGTCTAGTGACACATTCCCCTTTTCCCTTTCCACCCCCATTCTAACAGGTACAGTCAGTTTTTGCAAAGTGTTTCACAATTCTTTAGGGTCTATACTTACAGCCCTCAGTGTGCTATACACTCAGTGGGATTTGGTTGCATAATCACAGCATTAAGTGACCAAGGATATCCCACCCATCCTCAAGGAAGTGCTTCTAAAGGCGATGGGTCTCCTACATGTCCCCTATCATCTCTTGCAGTCTTGTAAAGATGACTCATATTTTAGAGGGTCCCAAAGTGCTACTAGATGTTCTCCGTTTAGCCAAGATGATCCTACTTTTTCTGAAACAGCAACTGAGTATCTACCCCACATAGTTTAATGAAGTTTTGTTCTTTCTGGACTCTTATCTGACTCAAACAGTTTAGGTTATTATTCTGAGAGGGCCTTTTTCAAAATCCACTCTGTCTAGAAAACAAGTAGTAGATTTTTCTTAATTTTTTTAAATAAAAATCAAGTCAGAACAGTCAGCAACACTTTTTCAGTTAGAAAGAAAGTAATACTTGTTATATCAAGTTAACATGAAACAAGCTATAAACTGCTATAAAAGCATTACTAAAGATTATTTAAGCTACCCATCCCAACCAGAAGAACATTTGATTACTTTCTAGTGACAGTAACATTTTTTATGTAAAGGTTATATGGTATTTAAAATAAATACTACTATATTCAGCAGCCCGTTGTTATCACTCTCAGCAGGGAGAATCTAATAGTTGTTAGATAAAACAGTCCACTATGTAAGCTCTATGTAAAAACATAATAGTAAAAAGGCAACAGAATACCTCAGAAAACTCAAAGAGCTTCTAAATGATAAGTGTTGCTCTTTTCCCCTCAAAACTACCTCAAACCTTGTAAGTAGCAATGATGCAGATGCTGCAATGATACATGAAAGTTAAAGAACTTAAGCCTCACAGGTTTCACATATTTTCACTAGTAGCTTTATGGGTGAATAAATATGTCATCACCCAGAAAGGAGGGAAGGGGAGATTTTTTTTTTTTATTTTTTTTTCCAAACTAAATACAATTGGAGAGGTATCAAACAACTGCCAGTGGACAGACTACTAGATAGTAAATGAATCTCTCCAAAAACAATGAAGTCTTTCATATACGCTGTTCAGAAAAAGCAGTGATAAACACACATTGTGAGTACAAAATGGTGCAACTATTAGGTATCAATCTCTGCTCATAAAAGTCCTCTGTGCCAGCATCCTTGATTCATATGATACACTTGATAACACTTTCAAAACATAATGATTGTAATTGGCCAACATTAAACAAGGAACAACAGAAATACATATTTCCAACTGGAATATAACTGACAGTTATACAATGAAAGACAGATCAGCAAAGTAACCAAAACGTTACTGTAAGTAACTTTTATTTCAAGAGGTTATTGGCTTAAGGTTTAGCTCCTTGAATTGGCTTAGCAGACATACTTGACACGGTAGAACTTAAGAAGCCTCAAACACAGCTGCAGAGCTGGAAAATATCTCAAAGCCAAATTTATACGAAATTATACAAAGACTGTCAGCAGCTTTAGCAACTTTAACTCAGTTTTTCCATTTGTAAACAGAAAGTAGACGTTCTTAACTGATGACAAGAGACTTGGAAAAAAACTCTCTCACAGGAGTTATTTCCCTGTGTACTGTACCAGTGATACAGGGACTACTGACATGTTTATGGTGCTAGCAGCAAAGCATTTCATAAATCACTTGCATCTAAGTAGCACAAGTAGCCCGTTTTGCTATCAGAAGATATCACACTGACCTGTCTTGGAAGTGAAGTTTAAGTCCTGAAAGGATCTACAGTATGTCAGGTGATGATTAGTCAGATGTACATATCTGGAATACTGACAACAAAACCAAATCACCACTACCAAATTTTGAAATCTGAATTAGAAAAATGTATGTAGTCCTAATAGATATTAATGATTTAGATTGAATTGGACATATATGTGCAGTGGGATATATGCAGTTAATATCCTTATACGACATGCAACAGAAGTTTTGTATTTTTCCTCTCCTCCATAACCTCCCAATGCTCATATTTTACAACAAAATTGAACAACCTGTCTTGGATAGTTGACATATCTGAGAATACAGAGATTAAAACTTTTTTTTTTTTTGAGAAACGTAACAGTTGCATTATGACACACCTGTTGAAAAAAACATATAAAGAAACTACATAAAGATAACTTGACATGACTTCCCACTCATTACAAAAAACATAATCTACTATCAGCAATTTTGTGTAATAGTGAAGTGGCTTCTGATGCAATATGAGAATATTAAAAAAAAAAATTTATCAAATCATACAATGACCGAGTTCCGAGTCCAAGGTTGTAATGATTTCCATAAGAAAACCCAAAAATGAACATAGTATCTGGTATTTTGTATTTTCTTTTGCATCAAAAGTTTGAGTGATGCAATTTGTACACATATAACACATGTGACTAACAAATACAAATCACACAGAATCACACAAAAAGGTCAGGTTGGAAGGCACATCTGAAGATCATCTAGTCCAAGCCCCTGCTAAAGCAGGTTCACCTAGAGTAGGTAAATATATAATGTATGGTTAGAAAAGGCTGCAAAACATGCATTTTTGGGAAATGCAAGTTAAGAGAAAAACAATTTAATTCTATACATCCATCTGGCTTATAAAATATTATGTTGGAAGTTTACAGAATATCCTAGCTGAGCTAAAAGTATTAAATCCTCATTTTACATGGAGAGCATTAATAAAGACACTACAGAAAACCCACAACCAACCATAAGCACAAGTGTTAATATAAAATACCCATCTTTTGGGCAATTTAGTTCATTATCAGCTCTTACCACATTTATCAGCTGTTTAAGATATTTATGCGTAAGGTTTTCATCAAGGTACTCTGTACCAGACTATTCAAATCACTTTCCAATGCCATTCTGGTTGTTTTCATTATACCCTAGAAACTACTACATATACAGGATAACACTGGAATAAAGAAAAATGCATTGTTTACTGCAGTAGTTTCCAGTTGCCTCACACCTCTATCTAACCCAAAATTGATGTTTCATCTTAAACTACTACTACAAACCCTACCAACAGAAGTTGATTTCATCCCACTCATTGACAGTCATTCATTCACTCATTCATTTTCTCATAAATCCAAATAATTAAAATTCTAACTCTCTAGAACGATTATCAGAGCAATGAAAAAAAACACCTTGGAAGCAGGGGGGTGGGGAAGAGTAATGGGCTTTTAACAATGGTTCTAGCATAAAAACAAGAAGCAGGGCAAAAGCAAAATGAACAAAAAGTTCTCCCCAAACCCCCAAAACACTAAAATCAAAAAGCATTTCCAAGAATGAACTGGAAGCTATTATGATTTAGAAACACCATGTAAAGTTTTCTAGTTTCACTGGAAATAAATTTAGAAGTTCAAAATAAAAATACAACAAAATAACAGATACAGAAGCCTCAGAAACTTTATTGCTGAAAGTTCTCCTAACATTGTTTAGGAGTGACTTTTTTGTTGATTTACCATTGACAAAGCAGAGGATAGCCAGCTAGGGAACACAAACAGGTTAGAAAGTTGAAAATGGAAGATCTAGAACACAGAATGAAACAAACTTTTTAAAGGACAAAAAATGCCTAAATACCAGGCAGATAGATAAAAGAACAAGTTATGGGTATTTCTTTCTCCATCCAGCTTCATTTCTGTAACATACACTGTTGGACAATCATTCAACTCAAAGGAGAAAGCAAATACAGTGTTAAAAAAATGCTATATAAATTCTTATTCTTGTATGAATGCTCAAAATTGGTATTGGTATTAAGGAGATTACCAGATATAATCTGTTATTAAAAAAAAAAAAATCTAGAAAAGATGTACCTTGAAATAGTTTTCTCAGTAAGCTGCAAGGCAAATTTCTTATTCTAGGAACACGTGATGATGTGCTCTGTACCTCTCCCTGCCCCAGCTTGGCCATCATTTCCCATAACTCTGCTCAAGTAATAACCACCAGCAGCGGTCATAATGGATGCATCTGGTTGTGATGGCTCAAAGAGGATTTTGGGAAGACAAACAACACAATAGCTAACACAAGGGCTAATTTGAGCAATGCGTCCACCTACCCACATTTCTGGTCAAGGTCCAACTCAAGTCAAGTTTGGAAGAATCTAAGTTCTGTAGTTGGTATGCAAATATCACTGAGTTATTCATCTTACTCCATAACTAGGGGACTGCCCAGCACCCGTTGAGCTCTTCTGCATGGCAGCTGCACAAGATCTCCCCTTGAGCAGGGACACCTCTCAAGGTTACACCTGCTGTAGAGATCCCTTACTACTCTGAGATTAAGAGATTCTTCACTACAACAGATTCTTGTACGTGATTAATAGCATGATAAACTTTGAAATCGTAGCTAAGTGATATAAAGGATTGATTGCATATATACAATCCTTTAGACAAACCATGTGACCAAGTCTGGGACTAAGTCTGGATCCAGCTGCACCTAAACCCCCCTCTAAGAAGGGTCTTAGAATGCAAGGCTGTCCTTTCTGAACCTCATGAATGAACGGGAGGGTGTCACCGACAGTTTCGTCTGACTATGGCCTCTATACAGTAAATAACCAAGTGTACCTTGCCATTGAATTCTGTTAAACCACTGCCACTTCTACTATCAAAATTTATTGATATAAACCAGCAATTTAACATTGTTGCTTCTCTCTTTACAAGTGAAATACATCACCCCACTGATGACAAATCAGCACATTCAGCAGGATGGCAAGTAGTATCGCTGAGTATTTATGGAGGCATGGAGTGAATCAGAGGCCCAACTTCAGAAGAATGGCTCATGACAGCTGGCATAATTGGGAAGTCATTGAAGAGCACCTAGAGTTAACTAGGGGTGGTAAAAAGGATGGCAAAAGGAAAGGAGTTATCTGAAAGATTTTCAGAAGTTGCATATAAAGAAAGTGAGAGTAGAAAGGAGCAGGACTTAGAGACAAATTGAAAGCAGAAAGGCAAATGTGGTGTTACTGCCTTTAAAAACTGGACAACTGCAGAAACAGTTACAGAAGGAAAAAGAAAAAGGACAAAAGTCGAAAGAAAAGGTGGACATGATGCTTATAAGCAGGCTACCTGCCTCCCTGACATAGTACGGATCAGGAAACTAATAGTATTCCCTGAGAACTGTAATGGTGACACCTGGGGTGATCCCAATGACAGTGAGTCAGAAGATGATACTTTGTTCCCCACAAGTCCTCCTGAATACGAAGCCAGACTTATTGATAAAAAACAGAAAGAACTATGGGACCTCAGGGTGATCATGCCAACCATGCGCTAGGATCCCCCTTGCAAGTAACAATTTTTCAAAAGGGATATAACAGAACCCAGGTAAAACCAAATACTTGTGGCAAGTATGTCTAAGTGGCAGCAACTGAATAATGTTAAGTGAGGACAAAGCAAATGATTATTGTGTCCAGGGGTCATTTTACATTTAGGACCTGACCTGACAAATACACGCTGTTCTATCACCAGCTGAGTAGCTTATTGGGCTGGCAGAACAGATACCACAAAGCAAGGTGAACCCTCCATAATCCCATCAAACCTCCATGTGAGCTCTCTACAGCATTCACAAGTTTCCTTTTTCAAGAAGCTGCCATTCAAGAACAAGGACCCCATGATGTACCACTATCTGCTACAGTAGATTTCGCATTGTTAAAACTCCTGATTAGAGGAGCCCTGGCAATTATTAAACACTATGTAGTTGCAAAACAGGATGAGATTAAAAGAGATACTGAATACAATAAAAACTGGGGCAATAGCATCCTGAAACAATTCCCTAAATGGGTGGAATTAACGCCCAGATTTGTTAACTACAGTTGTGAAATGGACTGGGACAATGCATCAGCTGAAAAACAAAACATGAAGCCCCAGGGAAGAGATTGCAAACTAAGACCCATGAAACTGGGAACAGAAACTAGATCAAGGGAAAACAAATTTCAAAATCTGCAAACAGAATCCTGAGAATGGATAAATTAATTATGGAGGAATGCATTAGGCCCTAGGCATTCCCAGAGCTACAATTCAAGGTTAGCCTACTGGCATTATCTTCAGTCTGATTGAAGCATTCCAGAAACAGTGAAAGGAATGACTGTATTTCAACTCCTTCCACACCAGTCCCCAGAAAGGGAGACGATCCCTTCCTCCCCCCAGGGAAGAACTGAAAGACCTAAAGGGGGTTCGAAGGGGAAGGGGGCAGGAGGAGATTAATGCCCAGAAAGCAATTGGGCATACCTCTCTAGAAAGTGGAGGCTTATCAGTGGATAAGTGACAAAGATCCATACATTTTAATGCAAGTTGGTCCTCAGGGTCAATTAGTTAAGTTTTTAAAGATACCGGAGCACAAATGTCAATATGCAACAATATGTCAAGAAACTGGCCATGCTATAAAGACAGCAGAGTTAAGATCGCCTGCATGAACAGAGCAAGTGTTGCCTGTCAAACTGCCAAGGTCAATTTATAGCTCCCGGGCAAGAAGCGCATGTCAACTACTTGCCTTGAAATTAAAGACCACCATGAAAATATTTTAGGTTTTGATGTTTTAAACTGGCGAACCTGGCAACCTGATAGTGTATGGTCCCTCACCTCAAACATCTATCCCAATCCTAGCAGAAATAGGGAGCCTACAGTGTGGGTACTGTGCACAGCCTCTGCACTCCCCAAGTCAAAAATTACTAACATACCACAGCATCTCATTTCTGCTGCTGCACAAAACTGAATTTCTACAATCACAGCTAATTTGTAGGAATGTCAAATTGTCTCCAGAACCCACTCCCTATATAACACACCTGTCTGGTCAGTTTGGAAACCACAGTTGACTATCAGTGCTTGAATGCTAATACAGCCCCACTAACAGCTGCTGTACCAGATATTACAAACTGAACAGCTACTGTACAAGCAGCTGCACACCCATGGATGGCGACACTAAAGGTAAAAGATACGTTCTTTATGGTTGCCTTGAAGGAGAAGGATAAAGAGAAGTTTGCTTTCACTTAGCAGGGAATACAATATACCTTTAACAGACTCACACAGGGGTATAAATACTCATCCAAAACTGCAGAATTTTTACATTCTCACTCCCCCAAGATGTGAAACAATTCTAAGAGGGGCTACTCCCCCAGAAGGAGTTGCACAAAAATACACTATCAGAAAATGGTATGCCAACCTAACAGGAGTTGTGTAAAATGTGCAATTAATTGAAGGACATACTAAACTTTCCAAATTACAGATGTTCATAAACTTACCCTTTAACATTACAACAGCTTTTTAAACTTGCTGGATTTGGAATGGATTCAAACATTCTGAATGCAACAACCCTCACGAAGGGTACACCAACATAAAACATTTGTTTTATGGATGATTCAGCAAAAACTGTCAATGGCTATTTAAGGCTGTTGCATTAGACATTACCACCAGCAAACAACTAATAGAGGAAGGTGAAGGCAGTGCACACATAGGAAAAGTAAGAGCAGTTTTGGCAGCAGAGTGTAGAAAAAAAAAATCTCATCTGTAGACTCCTATGCTGTGTGGGTTGGTGCCACACAGTCAATAAGAAACCTTGAATTGGGAAGTAGACCCCCAGTTTATAGAAACAAAGATTGGCAATTATTACTACAGGTAGCCAGGAAAATGCTTTTCAGGATGGGATTGGTAAAAGCTCATGATAAGGATAAGCAACCAGCCATAAAGTGGAATCAAGAGGTAGCTAACTGAAAAGTCACCTTAAATCCTGAGTAGTATCAATTGGAAGAATTGTTGCATTAAAACCTGGGCCACACAGGTAAAGAAGCACTTCAGTTTGCTACACAAAGTAAAGGATGACCTGTAAACAGAAAAACTTGTGGAACTGTTCTTAAAGAGTGTCCCCAGTACAGATTGAAATTACAAGCAGATCATCCTGCTAAAGCACCACCTCTATCTACATATCAATGAAGGGACAACTTTATAGTTTACATGGCAAATTGATTACATCTGGTCATTTAAATCCTCTGTGGGATATCAATACATCCTCACAGGGGTGGAAGTAGCTTCTGCATTGCTTGTCCCGACTGTCAGAAAGCCAATGGGCAAACTACAGTGCGAGGGCTATCATTTTGGTTTTCAGATCTACCTACTCCTGGTTTTGTCCAAAGGGATAATGGTTCACACTTTTCATGTAAGGAATTGCAAGACTGGGCAAAACAACAGAGAATTAAATGGGTATTTGACACTCCATACTACCTTCAATCAAGTGGAACAGTAGAAAGAACTAATGGCTTATTGAAAAGGAATCTCAAACCACAGTAGGCTCAATGGAACATGCAACTTCCCAAAGTACTCCACCAATTAAGTAATTTATATGGACTGACTAGAATTCTTCTACTGGAATTTCTGATTCTCTCTTGTGAGTGCAGTGCATCACTCCACCTGTGACAGAGCATAAGATTTAATTCTAGTATACCTTCATAATATATACATTATTTATTTCTTCATAAGGCAAAGAAAAATATTTTCTTTGGTTCTCAATCTATTTTCCTGTGTAATTCTGAGAACAAAACAAATTCAAAAGCAATCTATGTGAAACAAACTTTGGCCCAGCTTTTCTTAGGGTTGTTGCAAAGCTTCAGGACCAGATTCTCTATGAATAGTCAAGGCATTTATCCAAAGGAAAACTTTCATAGCATTACTAGAAATATAATATTTCTAGCATTACTAGAAATAGTAATATTTTATAAAATATTATGAACAGTCTAATTCTCTCAAAAAGCCCAGATTTTTATGTTACAGATCCAGGTATTTGTGTGACAGTAAACCAAGGAAGAACTTGGCTTGACATTTCCCAGACAGCAGAGAAGTTGGTTACAGTTTGTCACTGCTTTATACAAAAAGGAACCAAAGCAATGGGAAACAATGCTCATAAAGCTTTTTCAGAGAGTAAGTTAAAGCTTAGCAGTCTGAAGTATTTTGTTACCTCACTCCTGCTTAACAAAAAAAAAAAAAAAAAAAAAAAGTTTTATATTGGCAGAAACATTCCTATGTATTAGTTTTCTTTAAATGTTCCTTTCAGTTCAAAAGACTGTTTGCTTTGGGGTGGGTTTGTTTGTTTGTTTTGTGGGTGTTGCTTTTTTTTTCCCAAATGGTCCTTGCCCTTCCCCTTTCTATAATTTCTGGTGAAATATCCAGTTTTATTAAGGAAGTTAGTCATTATACTATATTACAGTTAACAGTTGTATGCAATTAAATTACTACAATATAAACAGTATTGAGGATAAAAGGAAAAAAGAAAAATCGTACTCTAATAGAGAACAGGACAACTCTCTTGAAAAAGGCAAAAATGTAATGATTGGTTACAGTCTGCCATAAGAACATCACCCACTACTAGAAGTGCTGCATTGTACCCACACATGGTAACACTATGTGTTGTTTTAGTTTTGGGGGTTAGGGTTTTTTGTTGTTGTTTGTGTTTTGGCTTTTTTTTTTCCTGCTCTCCTGTGGTTTCCATGAATCTCTGGCCTAGAATGACTGAACCGTAGTGCAAAGATTTGCTGAAGCCAAGCAAGAAATTTTCATAAAAATTGAGTTATGCTCACTTTAAAAGAAAAGCAAAAAAGAAAAGAAAAGGAAAATCTCCAAGAAAGACAGGCATAAAAGCACAAAAGACAAAATAATCTGAAGAACATTAAAAAAAATTATATATATATATATATAAAAAAATAAAGTAATACCCCTTTACCTAAGCAGTCAAGAGTAGAGTAGAACACATGACAACTCAGGAAAGACAAGGCTACAGCAGAAAAAACAGAGTTCTTGGAGGTATATTCAGTCTGGGAACATCCCTATGTTACACTCCTATTATACAGGCAATATGCCTTAGGATACCTCTGAAATGAAAGTTAGAAAGAAGTTATTGAGGAAGTAAATACTGAATTGCTCCAAGCAAGTTGCCAGGACAAGGCAGCATTCACCAGAGATTCCTGGGAGAATTCAAAAGTGACATAACTCGATGTGATGGCCATTGTTTCGTATTTCAGGGTAGACTAAATTAATACTATCTGTTGCTCTTTAGGACTCTGTGCCACCTTTACCACATATTTTACATACATGCATACATATATATATATAAACATTTAATATATAGCGCTATCCCTATTTACTTCATTAGAAAAAGACTTAAAACTATAACATAGCATAGCACTCTGAATTTGCACTGAATTTCCAACTGAATGTACTGAAGTAACAACACAGTATCTGGTAGAAGCACAATAGTATGTCCTTTCCAGAGTCTAAAAGAAGGTCCTTGAAGTCCAACCAAGAAGGCTGACAACCGCCAGCTAGGAAGTACAGCTCACAGTGATGAGATTTCACTAAATCACAATACCACCCACATACTTAGTTTTTATCTTAGAAGGAGAGGGAATATTTAAGTATTGGTCACAATTTCTATTAGTTTTGTGGGGGTTTTTTTAGTTATGACTGTATGCCCTTGTTCTGGCTGGGATGGAGTTAACTTTCTTCAGAGTAGCTAGTTTGTCTATGATTTGGATCTGTGATACAGTGTTGATAATACAGGGATGTTTTCATTACTGCTGAGCAGTGCTTACACTGTGTCAGCCCCTTTTCCTCTCACCCCATCCCACCAGGGAATAGGCTGGGGGAGCACAATTTGGAAGGGGACACAACTGGGACAGTAACCCCAGCTGACCAAAGGGATATTACATACCACGACATCGTGCTCAGAAATAGAAGGCAGGAGAAGGGAGACATTTGGAGTTAAGGTGTTTGCCTTCTCAAGTAACAGTTACACTCAATGGAGCCCAGCTTTCCAGGAAATGGCTGAACACCTGCCTGCTGATGGGAAGCAACGAATGAACTCATTTTGCTTTGCTTGCATGTGAAGCTTTTGCTTTATGTAGACTATGTTTACCTCCCCACGAGTTTTCTCACCTTTGCCCTTCTGATTCTCTCCCCCATCTGCTCGGGGGATGAGTGAACAAGCAGCTGAGTGAGGCTTAGCTGCCTTCCAGAGTTAAACCACAAAATTGTAGCATCCTTCATCAAAAGTAATAGCATATACTTTGGTTTCATTACATTTTATGCAGCTTTATTCCATACCAGAGCAATTTAATTTAAAATAATTCAATGAATCCTAAAATAATATGCAATGGTTACTTAGTGTCATAGAACTATTGATAATCACACAGAAGTGTTTGCAAAATTATAATGGGGGAAAAGCCAGAATAACTAGTGTAATCAAATCATAATGATAGCATATTTTCTAAAATATTGCTGTTCAGGAATTTGTTTTGTAGGTGTTTCGACATCATCATATTTGGATCACTTGCAATAAGGACATTTAGAGGAATTGTAAAGGGCATTCCTTGCAGCTAATATTGCTTTTCAATATGTTTTAGGAAGTTCCATGGGACAGCAAAACACAAACAATTGAAAAAGTAACTACAGACCCATCAACTACATCATTCCAAAGCAAAGTAATCAGCAAAAGACTTAAAAATTTTACAGTAATATGTGGATTAATATCAGTCAATGGATCTCACCTAATGTCTTATTTAAAGAATCTGAAAGTTTGCACATAGTTGGGGAATTTAAGATAGTTTAATTAAGGAATTTAAACCTGTAGGATTTTTGCACAACAGTGTAAATAAAGTACTTAAGAGAAAAACTAAAATAATGCATAGACAGTTTCTTATTAAAAAGCCCTAACATGATAGTAGCTTTTTGGTTCTATTTATTTTGTAACTTATTCCACTCAAATGGGAATTCTAATGGGAAACTGTCAATGTGTGGGTGAGTTTCTAAAGTGGTCAGACAAGTTAGTTCTCTGACTTAAAACTACTCTAGATCACTTACACTATGAAAAAAAAAAAAATCATTAAGATTAATAATTTCTCTTCAGTTTTTCTTGTTTCTCATACATGTGGCTGATTACAAGTATATCCTTCTTTGTAATTTGATGCATATTTGGTTTACAATTTAGCTTGGTATCTTCCAAATGACACTAAAGATTTGTAAATACCAGGTAGATGCCTGAGGTTTGTGTAGTTTGAGCTTATTGATTGTAAACAATTTGAAGTGGGGAGAAAATAAGAGAAGATTATAGCCTCTGTCCATCACTTTTCCTACAATACTTTTTTTGTTCTAGATGACTTAAACTTTGTTTTTCAAATGTGTCATTAGGGCACACCAACTTGATATGCATATTTATATTGAATTATAAAACTGATTTCTGCTGGTAAGAGAAATAGAAAATAATTCTTTATCATACAGGAATTATCATTGGGTATGTTTAAACTGCGAGTAGATGTGTAATTTGAGAAGTATTGGTTATATAGATAAATCACTCATTCTTGTATTATGTGGATGCTTCTACCTATGAATAGTGATATGTTAATTAATAGGGTAAAAAGATAAACAGATATAGTGGAAAATGTTAATGCTTAAAATGAATTTTCTGATTGATGAATTAACTAACCTCCTAATATATACTACGAGTAAAATATTAGATTTAAAATTCTCTTATATCTGACAAAACATAGCAATCAAGTTTTCTTGAAGCAGGTCAATCTCTTAAATCACCAGTGAATATAAATACACTAAGATTAATCTCAGAAACCTACTGGACACTTTTATAGTCAGACTGACTGCAAACTTCATATAACATGCAAAAGCTAACTGCTGTGCCAAATTTCCTGGTTACAGAATGCCTTGCTATACAGACAGAAACAGTGCGGCACCTCACTACTTGAGTGTAAGCAAACAGAAATCAGCATTAACTGAATAATAACTATTAACCACTAATTATCAGCTACACACCCTCCAACTGCCCTGATTTTTCTTTTCTATTTATGACCTATGAAGTCTGCAGTTTCTATGCATATGGAAAGAGCCATTAAGAGAACCTTCTAGTATTGTCAGATGCATCAAAACCTGCCCTTCATCTTTTCTTTCCCCCTTTTTATCATTTCATTTGTAGAACAGAACAAAAGCAAGAAATCTTTTCCTTAATACCTTTATGTCCATCCGTAAGAAACAGCTTCTGGACTCCAATTTTTGGCATTATATCGGGAGGTTATGTCTTCAGTGGTCTCCAAGAATGCAGTGCAGACCAAAGGTTTTAATACTTTGAAGTGTTCATACACTGCACAATCTCATATAACACATTATATAGCAACTTTCATTTATGAAGATACAATACAACCTTAATTATAACCATAACTGGCCTCTGGAAATTATCTGTTCCAGTTTCAAATCTTTTCACAATCTGAACACACTGTCGCAATCACATTAAACTCAGGAAACACAGAAACTGATTGTATAAGCAACTTCCATCTACTCCCTTATTTGATCAGGTAATTTGATACCAATGCTTTCTTCTGTGAAAACTATTTTATTTTTTTTTATTACTACTATTATTCTTGAGTAAGTAAGGTTAGTGAGTTGAAGTAAAAATGCAAAATAACTTGTATGTATTCCTATGCAGGTGGCTTGTGTACATATGTACTTTTAGAATATGGCTCAATGACAAACAAGTAAGAAAGAGTATAAGTTAAACAACCAAGGACCATCTTGGTATCTCTGCAGTCTCTAATATTGTGTTATTATATAGAAGGCAAATACCTCAAGACACCAGAAATAACTGCTGAACCGGACACAACACAATCACAATACATTAGTTTTAATAGAAAAGTTGACAAATGCATAAAAATATGACCATTCTCTGAAGAGAAAGTAGTTTCCTTTGAAAGTAAGTGTTATTGAAAAAAAAAATAATCTGACCAAACAAAACTAAGAGACAAAAAAACAAAACATCAAGGGGATGGGGTGGGTAGGATTTGCCATTGTTATTCAAAGCGTTTTTCCTTAAAAATCACAGAATTATTACAATTGGAAGGGACCTCTGGAAGCCACTCTGGTCTAACCCCTTCTAGCAGGGCCACCTACAGTCAGTTGCCCCAGATTTTCAGGTATTTGTTTCTGTTTCTTTAATACTAGCAGTTTTTTACATAACATCATGCATAATTTCCCCCCCCTCCATTAGTGTCAGAAGGCAAGATGCTGCACTATATCTCTTAAGACATAATCAGCTGCCTGGCCTTATAAAAAAATCAAATTATTACAGAATCCTAGGGTTGCATGGGAGCCTTCAAAACTGCCAGACCACAAAACCTTATGAATTGTTTCCAAAAAATTCAGTAACTATTGTAATAAAAAAATTGTTAGAATGTTCCAAGTCAAATCAATACTTCCTTTCTATAACCTCCCTCTGCCCAAAACAAACAAAGGTCAACTTCGTTAGGTTTGCCACCCTTTTACTTGTACATATTTCCAGTTGGCATAGACAGTAAAATCACTGCCTAGGTAGGTATTCAAGTCATGAAAATTTATGTTTGAATTAAAACCTAAAACCAGGTAATACTCAGCCTCGTCACTCAGAACTGAGGTAGTAATTCATCTGAGAATTGTATTGTCTTTATCTTCAATCATAAGATCATCTCTTCAATTACTCTACTGATCTTACCTGGCATGCGAAGATGAAGTTTGGTTTCCTTTAAGGGAACAGAAACATCAAAGGACTGCAAAGTTCCAAAGCTAAGGTGATTCTATTTTGTATACAGAATGATAGGGGGGCAGCGGGAATAGAGCTCTGTTTATACGATACGGCTAATGGCATACATATACTGAATCTTCCAGTTCATACAGTTCATACATTCATACAATTCTATTCCAGAATAGACATTTTGACAGACTCAAGCTCAATCGTATACTATTTTCAATGACAGAATAAGTACCTTTCAGGATGAATACATTTTCTGTTCAGTAAATTTATCATCTTCATTACCTAGAGAAGTCTCCCAAGAATTTTCTGTCCTTTAGGTAACACCAGTCATGAGATACCTCAAACCGATATAATACTATTCTGCTACAAATCAATCTCAATACTAAATCTAAAATCCAAACCTGCTACTGCATATATAGAAGAGAAAAATACTCCAATAGTATGCCAGCTAGATATCCAGAAAAACACATTCATACTCATGGAACTTCTCTGATTTCAGAACAATTTACTTTCTCCATCTTTTCTAGGATTTTACATGCATTTTTCACCTCCAGTTGGGATTAGTTAGCTTTTGTTTAGTTAAACTCATTTAGCTTTTTCTCATTTCTCTATGTGTGTGTGTTATTTTTTGGTTGGTTGGTATTTTTTGTAGTGATAACATTTAGTAGATGTAACTACTATTATAGGGGAAGTCCTATAATCCCTCCAATGTTATTTTTGTAAATATTGCTAGTATTACATCAAAATTCACTACTTTTAAACATCACTTGCCAAAGGATTTCTGGCATAACATAATTATCATTCTCTAACAAACATTGACTGATCCAAAATAAACATGGTAATACAGCCTAATAAGTTACAAATATTTTTTCAACAAAGACATACATTTTACGGAGGGGGAAAATGTAATGTTGAAAAGTAATCACTTCTACCACAAACTCTTTTAAAGAAGTGGTAACTCCTAATACCAACAAGTAATCCAAAATTTTCAAGAGTCAGGTTGCCATTTTTCCTTATTATAACATGTATACATTACACATGGCAAACTTCTGGAAATATTGGAGAGAATTTTAGTGATAAACCAGGAACGTAACCTCTTGCTGGCAACATCTATGTCAGAGCAGAGAAAGGACACCTCTTGCAATAGATAACCATTTCAGGTACCAAGGGTCTAATTCTTTTCTCTCAATTACAATGATTTCAATAAGTGTGGTATTAACCAATTTTGTAATATTTTATGCAAAATTACAATTAAGGACATCATAATAGCTTCAAACACTAGCTACACATCAGCAGGCTAATCCGACATTTCTATGCAGCACAGCAATTCTATCCACCTACATAAAATATTAGTCCAGAATTATCAATTAAAAAAAGTTATAAACAATAATTTTACAACTATTTTTTTTTTAAAAAAAAAAGCTGCTTTCAAAAGTAGTTTCAGTCATTGGTTCAGATATCTTTCATATTAACAGCAGCAAAGATGGACTGAAATTACTCTCAGCAAGCTTCCTTCCTGATGTGAAAATAAAGGGGAATAGTTTCATAATGCTTATAGTATTTTTTTATCTCAGTAATAAATATTTAATCAATAATTTAATCTCTTTTTGAAGAAAAACACAGGATACATCAGAATATGGATTGAGGTGGGTTAAAACACTTTGTGTAAGAGTCATCTTTGCCAGCTTTGGTTGTTGGCTAGGTACAGGAGCAGCAACAGGGAACTTGTAACAAGTTCTGATTGAAAAGCATTTAGGTTGGCCATACCTGATCAATGAAACTAAAAGTGCTACAAAACAGAAGTGATGGGTATCATCATGAGGGGGGACTCCTGTGAGTGACAGTTACTCATCTTCTGACCTGGCCCATGTGCATGCTCACCCAGGAGTAAGATCTTGGACATGACAGAGACTGCTGAGGTTCATCCATTTCTAAGACCACTTCCCTTTGATGTTTATTCACAAGGTATCATCGTCATTCAGGGGTACCTGAACACTTGGGTAAAGAACTTGGGGGCCCAGACAATGCTCCCTCCTCACCTGTTGCCAAGAAGAATGGCTCAGTAAGGAGCCAAAGTTTTCTATAGATCAACACACCACAAGAAACTACTAAAGGAGGGAGATTCCACTACCTTTGCAAGCAGATTTCCTCAAACCATTAACCAATAATAGTTTTAGTCCACTTATAGGTAAATTCCCTTGAAAACTGTCTAATTTTATTTAATTTTTGGAATTTTCTAATCAACATTCCAGATAAATGAAGCTAAGTGCTAAAGACCAATTGAAGGGAGGGGAGTGAGAGAGAGATTCAATTATTTGACTTGGGGGGGGGGGGGGGGGGGGGGC
>JAVJGJ010000014.1:104064111-104089126 GCA_035590215.1 Microhierax caerulescens
GCTGGGGGGCTGTATCCGGCCCACGGGCCGTAGTTTGAAGACCCCTGTTCTACAGCACCACAAAATTTAGAAAGGTATTAACATACTTTTCCCATTTCATACATCAACATTAGCTGCAGTGAGAATATATAACTCATCTCCAAAATCTGTTCTGAAACTACTATCAAAGTGAAGTCTAGAGTGAATACAATTTATTTGCTTTGACATTTGCTTGATAAACAAAACTGCATTTCACAATATGAAATTCAAAGAGCATATTCCTGTCACTGAAATCATGGTTTCTGATGGAACTTTGCTTTTTGCTGAGGAAGTGGGGGGGGTGCAGGGGGGTGGGGAACAACAGCATACCTGTGAATACATATTTCACTCAAGAAAAATAAAAACACAGCAGAATCTTTAAGAGAGCACAATACGTTTGTTACATTTTAAGCTTTACTGAGTAACAAGATCCAAAAGAAAATCAGTAACATCCAAACCATAAAAAGTTCTGCAAAAAGACTGCATCAAGCCCTGACATTTTAGAAATCATGCTTGGGCTGGATATATGGACAGAACCTTATGGTATGCAAATTATCTCAGGTATTGAAATTGTTTGAATTACATTTGACTAGTTAAACTTATCTTCATTGATGTTTTTCTCATATACAACATGCAGTCCAGTGTAAATCAGGGTGATACTGTTACATTAACTAATTACACCAGAGACAATGAAATTGAAAGGTTATGGATTTCATTATTTTTAGAATGACAGTAAACTAGTGCTTCTATATTTGGACTTCCTGTTCTATTGAGATGTAAAGCAGGGTTATCTACAGCAGCAGTTAGAGCAGAACAGGCAGGGAATTCCTCTTGCAGATGATACTCCAATGCATGGATGCGTGGAAAAATAAATGTAAAGAAAAAGACGACAGACTTCTCTGGCCCATCCCATTAGTGGAAAAACTGGAGCAAGTAGAGATTTCTTCATAACTTACTGTGAGATACTGCCTTGAATTTCAGCAGTGTAAGAAACCAAATCGTATATCTTTCATGTTCTTTACACATTTATTTTTTTAAAACTTTGAAAAAGCATAGCTAGAGGGCACTCCAGATCCCAGTATTTAAAGTAAAGCAACTCAAAATATTGCTATGCAAACCACTTCTCAGTTTTAGGATTTAAAAGTTGGTAATGAGAAACTGTATTAGACTGCTGTTCTGCCTAGTGTTCGTTACTATAATGTCATCTACCATATAGGGTCCCTTGTTTCCAGGTCCTTCTCCGGTCATTCAATAACACTACACACACACACCCCGAACTCTCCCCATAAAAGCCACAGCTGTTTCTTAGAGACAGTTCATCCAAAATGTTCCTGATCCTTGTTACTTCTCTCCACTGCATTTCCAGTAAGAATATGGTCAATTAACTTCATTTCCATACAGCATCTTCATTCAGCACCTCTCCTTTCACACCGGAACTTTAAGATGTGTGTTCCTTTATGCCTCTATTCCCTGATGACAGTTATTTGATCTCAAATTCTTTATCAACCAGACAGAATTTTAGAATTCATAGCTGGATTTTCTGCATCCAAAAACATCACATAGAACCTAACCTAACCCTAGTGTCCCTGAGGCTGGGGGAAAGAAAAAAGTATTTCTCTCTTTTCCCTGATATGATATCACTAATCACCAAATACAAGCTGCTGCTTAGTTGTGGTCAGACTAGAGTGAGAGTTGCCAGAGTACTAACATTTAGGGAAGCTCTTCTGCCATCACAGATGCTTCCTAGAGAAGAAAACCAAGGACTTTTTCAAGCTATCAGAAATCTTGTAGGAAGTGGCCCACATCTCATAGTTAATACACAGAAACTTAAAAAACTAAGAGGGTTTTTTTTCCTGACCATATGAGGATGAGAAAGAAAATTCTGTTTCCTTTCCCTGTGAAGAGAAACTTCCTTATGAAGTAGGATGGCCTTAAGAAGTACTTACTTTGATTCTTTGATTTCTTGAATTCAATCTGAGAAACTGAAAATCTAAACTTACAGAATTTGCTTCTATTTTGGGTACCATTATGGAATTAGCCTTCTTAAATAAACAAGAATTCTGTGAGTCTGCATATGTATTGACATGTGCATGAAGACTGCAAAAATATTTTACTATACTGGACATTTGTCATTAGAAAGCAGCAACAGTGACTGTGAGAGAAACAGGAGTGATGTTAGGTAACAGAATTGGAGAGGTTGGTTAATCACTTTAACAAGGTTTAATACTACAATTAGCATTAACTGAATTAATTTAGGTTCAAATTAGTATACTAATAGACACTGATACTATAATTTTAGACTGCTTGGCATGGAATCTTCCTCCTGCCATATTATGAGGGAACAGGAACTGTGTAAGTGCCACACAGCGATGCATGTCTATTTCTTTCTCAGCCCCTCTCCTGACTGTTTACGCCAGGGGTCCTCAAACTTTTTAAAAGAGGGCCGGTGCACGGATGAAGTGGCAGGCAGTCATCTGCAGCTGCTTGGTACCCCCCCTCAACCCCCAGCAAGGGTGTCTGTAAATACTGGGGGGCCGGACTGAGGACCCTGGGGGCTGTATCAGCCCATGGGCAGTAGTTCGAGGACCCCTGGTTTACACTCAGGCGTACACATACCCAAATTAAAAATATATTAACATATAAAATAATCACTGCAAAGCTGAGATTCAACTGTATATGACGGAGAAATATTTCCAGTCCTAACACTTCTGTAGCTGCAACTAGCAGCATCCAGATGTGGCACAATGACACTGGAGTTCTATTAGTTTTGAAAGTACTTCAGTCTGAGTTTGCATCTAAGCAGGACCTCAAAAGCTCACAGGGTCTATTTAAGAAACTTACCACCTCCCAGGTGTGGTTTCTCTATGCCTTCCATTGTTTTTTTCAGACAGCACAGATGGAGTTCGAACTTAAAATGACTGCCTCTGCTTTAATTCTTACATTTAAGAGTTAGAAAAATAGCACTACAATAGATAATTTTAACAGTTTTGACAGGTGGGGAGGAGTTAAGGCAGTATCAAGATTGCCCATGAGAAGACAAATGACAGAGTACATCTTTAAACATCGCAAGAGCTAAAGAAAAGATTTCTAATGAAAATGACTTCGTTTTTTTTAGTCATGTCACTATTCTCATGACTTGTTTGTTCTGTTATAATTCTGTTCCATCTTGACACCTGTTACTGATCACTTAGAGGTATAGAATTTAGCAGTATTTAGGGTTTACAATCACATTTGCCAGAAGTGACAGTTGCCAGTAAAAATAAACCACACAGCTTACAGATGCAAATTTCTTTGTTGTGGAGTCAAAAATAGAGCACTGCCATTCAAGAGCAAGAACAAGTAAGTTTTCCTCACTACAACCAAACGAAAGGACTGGATAGTTGCAGAGCCAGGTTAAAAAAAAAAAAAAACACCAAACCAAACCCAAACAAAAAACAGCAAATAGAAACCCACCCAAAAAAAAAAAAAAAAAAAACCAAAAAAAAACCAACATGGAAGATTTGGAGCACTTGTAATAATCAGAGATGTTTTAAAGAATGATATAACTAATTCAAATTATTCTAGAAAGAGTAAAAGTGGTTTGAAGGATATGCAGAAGAGAACTCAGACCATGGAAAACTCATTTTGCATCTCAAAAAAAAAAAAAAAAACACCACACCCAAAAAACCACAAATGATACAGCAGACACCACTGTTAGCCAAGTAACTTCAGTAGTTACTTTTTTGATTGAATTAGATTTGCAAAGTATCTAGCTACCTAAAAGTCTACCAGGCACTACTGCATTTAAAGAATTGCGTAAAGGGATGTCTAGTTAGGAGAACTGAATAACACACTCTGGCACTTTTCAAACTTCTATTTATTCCCCTTGTGTATCTTGAAATAATGTTTCTGCAAACTGTGTTCTCTCACTGAATTTAAGGTACAAAGCTGTTACTAGTTTTAAATGAAAAGGCAAAATTAATTACTGTCTGTAAGAAATGAGAGAATATTGCCAATGGTCTCCTGCAAACCAGAAAACTAAAATTGATTGTCAAAGGAATGACAAAATCTCCAAGGACCACTAAAGTGTGCTTGCAAAAGATCATTTTCTATTTCAAGTCATTACATGAAACAGATAACTAACTTCTAAAGCTTAATTTCAGATGTCTTTCTATCAATTTACAAAATTAAGCAATAAAAATTTCTTTCAAGCATAGATTTTTGTCTTTAACCTTTGTCCATTACTAAGCTTACATATAAGTAAGCAGAAATCTATACATACAATATATATTATTGTATATACAGTTAACAGAGTCTGCTCACAATGTCTCTCATAAGGGCATTATGGGTTTTCAGTTATTTATTTTCTTTGTATTATATTAAAAGAATACACGTTCCACTGACTGCAAGTGAACTTCAGAGGAATAAAACTGAAGTATTGGAATAATGATTCAAGTTAAACATTATCAAATACTGGAGGCTGATTGCAAGCAAAACTATTTCTACTTTTTGAATGAACCACTGTTTTCTGGGATGTAAACTAGTCAGTTGCAATCTATTAGGTAACTTTGGGTATCTTTCTGTAGTGAGACTAGATGAAGGATTTAAAATACATTAAATAAGTATTTAACTTTAAATTTATTTCACCAGGGAGAAAAAAAATAAAATTTGCTATAAACCCCTAGTTCCTCTGTTCTTTAATGATCATACTTAACACTAAGCTTAAATAAAATAGAGACACATTAGAAGAAATAGCTATTCTAAAACCAAATAGCAAAAGCCAAAGGATGAATTTTCATGGTCACTTAAACATATAACACACACAGAACTTGCAGATTTTTACTCTTTTACTGCTGTGAAATTTACACATTGTGGAACACAAGAATAGTTGTCACTCATTTTTGAAAGGTCACATAATACCACATGATTAATGCATTTGCTGTACGAATTATAATTCACTACTTTAATTCCACAAACAATCCCAATAATGAAACATACTTTTTGCCATGCAGATTTGCCTAACAACTCTTGCTTGGAGAAAGTAGTTTTTCATAGAGAATTGAGAAAGAGGCAAATGCAAAATCACTTGCTATTTAGCTTTTGCTTTTTAGAAGTTCATTTTTTGGTAAGGTGAATGTGTAACATTCTTTCACTTCTACTTGCACGCTTACCTGGAGGAAAAAGAAGGATGTCCCAGTAAATGTTAACTGAATCTTAATTTTTCACTGAAAAAGGTAGTTTTTCATGCTGTCTTGGAACCATATAAAAAAATCCATAAATAGAAAGAGAGAATTTAAGAAGGATAGTATAGTTCAAAAGAAAAACGTATAGCAAGAATTAAGGACTAAGAACTAGATTAATGAGTTGTTCCTCTTTACAATAAATAGATGTATTAAGTAAATATGATTTTTGCATTTACTTCTCTGGTAACAGACTTCTCTGGACTTGTATTGGCCTGAGCTGATTTTAATTTATTTTAACTGTGGCAGCAGTCATCTAGTGTTCAGGTGACATTTTCCTAAACTAATTTTAGCTTTAGTTGAACTTCTTGCAGTCATAATGCCTGTGGTTAGTCCACAACTCTAACAAAGCAATGACACTAGGAAAATTAAAATAATCCCACCAAAACCAAACACACCAACACATAAAGTAAATAAGCAGTTGATTTGAAGTAAACACTAAATATACTCCAGGTAGACCCAATGTGAAGACACCACCCCCACAGACAACATACTTCTCCTGGCAAAGACTTTGGGAATGACTACTATCCCTTTCCTTCCACTAGGTATTAAGGACTATGGAAGTTGTCAACCCTAATAACAAAAAATACTTGTTCCATTTTAACTAAACTGGAGTTTATAATTGGAGTAATAATGAATTGACTCCACATATAGGATGTTTCGCTTTCTGCCCTTAAAGTTTCAAGTGTAAAAGGATACAGTTTAAAGCTAGTCCTTCTCTAATTTTTCTATCAGGTGACGACATTTAAAGTAGTGAAGGACAGAACGAAAGACAAAATTAACTTCTGCTTTAGGGACAGATCTGCCAAGCCACAGTTCTACATTCAAGTTTATCTTGTAATTGAACATTTTTAAAGTACATTATTAATGCAGTTTTTGATAAAAATCAGTGGTATGCTATATGATAGCAAGAAAATATTTGACATTAAAAAATCAAAACATCAACACCCAAGCTACAAGAACAAGATATCAGAGGTCTCAAATATATTTATGCCCCAGGCTTTTGTCAGTCGTCCCATTTTAAAATAAAATATGTTTAACCCTGGGGATTTTGGTAGATTGCAGGCAGAGGCTTTATCACAACCCACATTGCTCCTCCCCCCACCCCACATTTTCCATCTGTAAGAATTACATCTATCTGAATCTAGTGCTTGGCCAATAGAATCTGCATCACCAAACTATGTTATATTAAGTTTTCACACAACAGAAATCCAGAAGTCTTTTTCTTTTGAAGTAATGGTTGTATAATTATTCACAGTGCTATAACACTTAACGGTTGAGCAAACAGAGCCTACCAGAACAGCAGAAATATACTAGAGTATCTGAGAAGTGAGATCATTTGCTACCTGGTGACCAGGATAACCATATACCCAACACAAATGGCAGGACTGAATTGGACTGGTTTATTCAAGAAGAATGCAAAAGCAACAGGCATGGGAGAAAAGAGCCACATATTCCCCATCTAATTATTCAACATTACACAGGGTTCAGAAGCCAGTGACAGCTAAGGAAAAAGGTTCAAGCTTTCCCCACAACAGGGAAATGGGACATGAACATTTGTAGAGCTGCTCAAATTCCTTTGCCTTCTCTACAGTTGATCCTCCTATCTATCACATACAGCTAACTTATTTTCTGTACTGTGAAAAGGCTTATGCTGAATCTCAAAACATCTTTCAGCTGTATTCCCTCAAATCTATCAAGAGATATAAAAATCTACCATACTTCATCCTCTTAGATTTGTCCTATTTTTCCATTATTGTGACTGACAGAAGGTTAAAACTTTTAGGTACATTAAAGAAAGATCTTGTTAGATTGTTGAACTGACTACCGCTCCTTTCCAAGCTAGAGATGGATATATGGGTATTTTTAATCCCCAAGCTTATCATGCACAGAGACTGCAAGTTTAATGAGTTCCAGCTATTTGTAAGGGTAAGATTCCTTCCTTCTTTTCCTCCGTATGCATGCAAGCTTTCCTCTGAAAATTTACAGACAGATGGAACTCAGCAATGTAGCATTTTCTCCGCCTGGAACAAAAGCATAACTGTCTTACTATGATCACAGATGTCTAAAGTAGCATATGCTTTACTTACTGGATGTAGGTCTGATCATATGATGGCTCATGTCAAGTATTACAAGAGGTCCCTTTGAGCATTACAAGATACGCACACTAGAATCTGTAGATAATTACACTTTCACATTAACTTAATCTTGTTGGAATCAATTGAAGAGCCCAAAGACAAATTATGTCATTTCTAAAACCTTCAAAATCAGTACAATGTAGAACTACTGTTGTATGTACCTTGCCACCTATCCAGGTTGTCACAATATGAATTCTGACTTCTGTGGTTATTGACAAGGTATTTATCACTTTAGGGGGCTGGGGGGGAAGAAAAAACACACAAAAAAACCAAAAACAAAAACAACACACAATAACAAAACCACACACCTCACAGAAATTCAATATAGATTACTAAATTAAAAAATAATGTAGGCTGAGATGCAACTTTAATTTTAAACCGTTGTTAGTTTTACTCCACACTACAAATATGGCTATAATTGGTACACAGAAGTAAAAGGGGCAACAATGTCATAAACAGCAACATTACATATGCAAGCAATATAGATCTGATTTGAGAATGAACATAGAACACAAACACGAGTCCTTGGTATTAAGAGGATTCCCCAAAATATTAATTTAAATTGAGAAGCTGGACCTATCACTGACTTTATTTTATAAAATAAAGCTTAGTAACAGTTTGTAACTTTTCCAGAAATGCATAGCGGCTTAGGCAGTTGAAATTTCAGTCTTATTAAAGGTTAGCATATAGTTTTCTAAATTAGTCTGCCTACTTATTTTCAACACTTTTTTTGGTCAAATTCATTAAAAATATTGTTTATATACCTTTTTAAGCCTAGAAACTTAAGAAAAAAGCAACAACAAAACCTCAAGGCTTCATGTTTCTTTAACAGCAGTGTTATTACAGGGAGTACAGTTTGTATCAACACCAAGCATCAAAGTACCAGGCGCTTTATTAAGACACACCATGAAATACACTTGGATGAACTCCAAGACTGAGAACCACCAGAAAACCAATTGAGTGTTTAAGAGTTCATCTGTCTTTCTGACATATTATGGATTCAGTCTCCCCCAAATAAACACATCCTGGCAACATCAGCAATAAACTACCTGTCCTAATTTCACTCTTTCAGTAATTAAGCAGTAATCTAAAGTTTTACCTTATTGTCCTGTCTTGACTTAGAGGTCACAGAAAAGTACAAATAATGCAATATATATTTAAAATTGTGCTGCATAATCATGATGATTCAAAAAAAATTACACTAATTCATAAAGATTTTTCTCTGTTAGAAAATAATATATAGAAAGAGTGGCCAGACAAGGATATGCCATGGTTGTTTCAGTGCATTTATACCCCTACCTGGAAGAATGCTAAAGCTCAATATATTCCAATGCTTTTGAAGGAGGAAAAAAAAAAAAGTTTGTTGATGTACTTATATTTTGCAGAAGTTTCCTTTATTAGCACCAGCCTATGAACCAGTCTCTGTACAGTTAGAAGTAACTCCTTAAACCTCAACAGGTATGTGGTACCATATTGTTTAAGAGTTTGTATGTTACATCACCCTAAGATATTTCCCACAAAACTTGATTATGTGGTTCTTTTTGGAGGTAGAAGCTAGTGCACAGGTAAAAGTACATCACCTCATAAACACTCAGTTGCTTAATTTGCTGAATTTCTTCAATATTAAAATATGAAGAAATCAAATTACATGCCACAGCACAAGAATTTTTACTAAAAATCAGTCTAAATAGACAATACAAAAAGTACGCATAAGTTCACAGCCTATTGTAGCATAGTCAAGTATCTTAAGGCTTAGAAGTCAGTTTCTAGAATAAGAACTTAGTTGAACTCTCATACCCCATACAGGAGAACAAAGACCCTTACTACATTACTTCAAAAAATACAATTGTTTGTTTATATTTGGTTGTACTTACCCTAAGAAATTGCTTGGTTTGGTTTGGGGACAGGGGGCACCACTGAGAAAAATCAGGAAGAAAGGACTTAACAAAAGAATCTTTCCCTTTCACTGTAAGCAGTAACAAATTTGTTAAGATAAGAGTACAGTATGTTATAAGCAAATAGATGTTAGAGTCAAGAGAAAGAACTGGCCAAAATTATTAAATTACACATTAATAAATAAATTACAAAATACAGCTATTGAGGTATTACATAAGGAGATTCCCAAGCCAATTCCACAAGGGTTTTATTATTTCTTACCATGTTTTGTAAGAACTTCACAGGCTTCAAATACATACTATTTGAACAAATTATTTTTCTATGGTAAATTAATTTTAATACTATCTTTTACTCTACTATTTCAGATACTTGCAGTATTGAAAGATTATATTATTAGTCAATTTTTCAGAGGTAATAAAGTACTTAAATATGTATTTGCTATCAATTTTGCTCAGGTATTAACCTAATAATTGTTGGGTTTGCTTTAACAAGATTTTCAAATATCTGAATTCTATATTGTCTGCTTTGACATCTGTGACTTCAAAGGCTCCTTGTTTTTCTTTCCTCAACACAGCAAGCATCAAAATTTCAAAAAGTCTTGTTATTTTCTAGTAATGTAAATACACAAAGAAATTGCCATGCATCTCAAGACAACCACAAAAATGCCTGTCCACCAACAAACACTGATTCTGCTAAAGTAAAAACTAACCACCAAGACATGAATGTGACTCAAGATGTGGACCTCTGCTGAGGTGATAAGGCACTCACAGGCTTCCTATAAGCTTATATACAAAAAGCAAGAGAAGCCTCACAGGGCTGCTATATCCCTTCACTCCGTACAAGTAAAGAGAAACGAGCAGGCCCCAGGAGCAGCTTTCTTGCTTTCCCAGAAGGACAGCATAAAGCATCAGCCTTACAAGTGGTATAAATTTCTGAAAGAAAATGGGCAACTGGGGATCTGGTGGACTGAACTTCTGAAGCAGTATAAAGACATTATAGTACCCAACTTGGGCCTTAAGTTTCCAGCTGAAGATCTCTATCATGCAAATCCAACCTTACCCAACAAATTTTCAGTGTTTCTTATTTTATCACTTTCATAAGATTAAAAAAAGCTAGAAGTAGTAATAGCTTTTATTATAAAAACATTTGCAAATCAACAAAGCAGGAAATTCTTTATTGCTTAAATTCTTTATTGCTTAAACTTCACTTTCATTAATGAGCATAGTTTTATCACATTTACCCTATAGCTGATACTACCACATCTAGTTAGTTAAATCTGGTCAGTTCAACAACTGCAGGCTGAAATACACTAGCATATAAACCAAGAAAGCAGGCTGATAATTAGCTTCTTTTTAATATTAATTTTATTCTTATAGCTCTTAAATAATAACTAGCAAATTCTTGATAAACTCAGAAATATATTAACAGCCTAGAAACTACTTGATGCATCAAATAAAAATAGAAGCCTTTTTCCACACAAAAGCTTAATATGCAGAGAAAAGAGATCCTAATAAAACATTGCCTCAGCCAATTCTTTTAGAGGAATGTGACATAACAAATCAACATAGTATTCCCATATGTATGACTTGGCTTGTAAGAGAGATTAGTTGTTCTGCTATGTAAATATTATTTACTTGGTTAAGACTCTGGCTTTCCCCTTTCTTCCCTGAATTCATATTTTATGCACCTCACACTATAGAAAAATAAGGAAAGTACAACCAAACATTTTAAGTCTCACTGCACAGAAGCAATGTTTTCAGCAAGTAATTAACTATCTTGCATCCCTTGCTTTATTTAGTGCATATTGACCACGGTTTCTGTGGCCTATTAAGCATAAGATTACTTCAACAGAGGTGGATTCTTTAGTTCTCACCCAGAATGATTGTTTAGGCAGCATCTATACAGACATAAATACCCAAGAAAATCCACACTACACCAAAAACCTACACATAAACAAAGTAAAGGTCTGAGAACACATACACTTTGCCAGAAGGACACAAGCTTCTTTTTAGATTGTGACAGCCAGTTCTTCCCCTGGCCCCCACCCCATCTGTAAAAAAAAAAAAAACATTTTAGCTTTCCTATATGAGGTTCTCAAGCTGAAAGTTCCTTACAATTATGTTTAAACCAATAAAGAACTCATCACAAGCCAGTATACTTTGTAAATAACTATATCAAAATAATCACACTGCATAAAGACTGTTTAACAAAGTAATACATGCTACCACCTAAACTCAATAATAAAAAGGCTAACTTCTTTGAAAAGGGGAAGTAAAGGCCTATTTAACAACAAAATAAAAACAGGACAATAAAAAAAAACTGTGCTTGATTCAATGTTTATAAATTTAATAGATGACAAACAGATACATTTAAAAGCTTTTCAATTAGCAAAACATGATCTCTACAAGTCCTCAAAAGCTTGGACACTGACTTTTTTCTGGTGGGTGCAAAATCAAAGTAAATATTTCCATGACCACTAGTTTCAGGCTATAGTATCTACAACTGGGTTTGAGATATTTTTTTTTTTTTTTTTGTCAAAAAATACAAGTACTTTCCACAGGAAAAAAACATAACCATTGCCGGAGAGAATTCTAACAGAACATTTCATCCAAAAATTAAGCTAGTGAAAGCACTTTACACCATCCAGGGATGCTGTAGTTTCCTTTGATCATAAGACTTTCTGGAAATACAGCACAGTATCTAAATTTCTCTCCAACTGAACCTTCAGAATTATTCTGGAATACACTTCAAATTTTAGATTAAAGATGTAAGTTTCTAACAAATAAAAGGTAACTTTATTTGTAAGATAAAATAACCACTCAGTTAAGGATAACCAAATCATTATGGTTTTCTGTAAAAGTCTTAATCATATGTAATACTTCCCTTAAATTATACAGAATTGCTTGTATAGCTTCTGATTTAAACCTTGTTCTGACAACTGTGATAGGAAGTCTTGTAGACAAGTTCGGAAAACCATATTTTGATAAGACAGGTTGATCCTGTGCTTGTTCTGGAAACGTTTTCCTTCTTCACTGAGGAAAACTGGTAATTCCGCGCTTCAGCAAAGAGCATTTCTTTGTATTTTATGCAAACTTTGCACAGCCTGATCCTTATTTTACAGCTGCAGGAATAAGCAGCATATATGGTAAACACTTGAGTGTTGGCACTACCCATCAAAATACTTGCATTGTTCTTTTGAAGTGAAGTAATGCAGGCACTAACAGCAACTGACTTGTGTTTTGAAGGCATTTACATGTGGGATACTTATCAGTTACAGATCCATATAGTGCTTACATGAAATTACATAGAAGACACTACTGTTAAGCTTTAAAATATTTCGAGCACATCTACAGGGTTTTTTTAAGCAATAAATGACTCAACTGATTTAACTAGCTTTGATGTTATGCTTTTGTAAAGAAGAAAAAAAAAAAAAGTGCTCCAGTTCTGCTTGTTACCTAGTTGCTAGCTATGACATACTGCCACCAGGTGGAGACAATTTAATAAGAAACACCTATTTATGTAGAGACAGTAGGAGGAATTTTACAATCTAAAATTGTTATGGTAAATTTAAAAAAAAAAAAAAAAAAAAAAGAGTCAATGAAAATGGAACCCGAATTAAACTACGTAACTCTTGCATATATTTTGTACCTACTGCCAACTTTAACATACATGAGGGCCAATACTTGGAAAAATAAATCTAAAAATATTCTCAGATTTTATCTTAAAAATCCAAATATATAGAAATTCTTTATAAAGGCTCAGCAGCAGTCACCAAACTGGAGGACCAGTTCAAGTGCAATTCTGCAGCATTACACTATTTCACCTGGTGGAGGGCATGTATATGTGAATGACTGTGTAACAGAAACAAAAGACAAAGTAACTTGAGGCAATCAAGTCACGAGTTAGGTTAGATAGAACTGCTGCTTCTCTAACACATCCAACAGAAACCAGACAAGGGTATATTCCTAGTGATAGTAGTAAAAAAAAACCATTGTCAAAGACAATACCTGGCTGGAACAGTGCATGATTTTCCTCAAGGTCTGTCATGCCACTTGTACTGTATAGCTTCACAATGCAATATGTACTTCTGAGAGGAATACAAACCACTTTAGAAAACAACTAACCAAATACAACATTTGAATGATGTAGTAAAGTCACCCTGCTCTTTTCATGATCTCTGCTAGCAATGCAATCCACTTATATGCACCTTCATGGTTTTGGTAACAGGAAGGAAAAAGCAAGCATTCATTTCATCATTAAGTCTTGACTGAAGGTAGGTAATGAAAAAAAGGAGGAAAAGGCAAAGAAGGCTGAGAAACAGGGAAGACCCCATATCAGCATTTAGCTGGGTATTTCCAGCCAAAGACACTGTAGTAGTTAGAACATACTCTCCTCTTCCAAGCACAGGCACCAACAGACTAGATTTGCTATCAGGAGTATTATAAGGAGTTAGGTTGGTTGAGAAGTTTACAACTGGCTCCATGGCAAAACAATTAAAAGCATTGAACTTCCAATTTAGCTTTAATTCAAATTGCATATCAAAGCAATGAAGGAGACAGTTCCTCATGTGAAAAACGCATGGTTACTTCACATGTCTAACTGTGGACTTACATATTTTTTCAGGTATTTTATATTACACAAAAACTAAAATTGGGCATCAGTCTTCTCTTTATATTTAGGATGTCATTCTCAATTCTTCATTACAATTTTGCTTTGGTTTAATCCTTCAGGACTTTTTTTAAAGTCATCTTCACATGTAATTGTCTTGAGAGCACCCACTTTACATTCTTCTTTTATATCAATCTTTTCATAGTACGCATTTGAGTGTTTTTATTTTGATTTGAAGCACAGAATTTCCTCTCTGGGCAGAGATCACAATGTAAGAGATATCAATATCACAAGAGATATTAAGTCTTTTTAATTATACTTTGTTACCTTTTTTCAAATACAGAATTATGAAACTGCAAGTAGGGAATAAACACAAATGAATCAACTTAAATCCATCGTATTCCTTTAGACACATTTTAAATATCATAAAATGAAGAGTAAACTGTCGAAGTGAAGATTGTGTGTTTCAGAGGTGTTTTAAAAAGCAGCCAATTATTTCTCAATTAGAAGTCTCTCACTGAGTTAAACCTAGCCCAGCATGTTTAAAGAATGCAGATGAACATCCTGTGCTTAGTATTTTATAAAAAGATAAGGATTCAGATCTAATAAGGAATCACCAATGAGATGTACTGACTAAGGATGTATTAAATGGCATCATAACTCCAATTTAATGATTTAATGTGAGCCTGGAAAAAACATTTTAACATGTACCAGACCTAGAGATCAGATGTTTCCAGAAGCTTGAGAATACTCAGTATTATTCTAGTATTTGATACATAGGTATACAAGGTTGCAATGTGAAGAGTAGTTGCATGTAAGCAATAACAAAGTAGCATCTTCCAAACTTGCAAAAGTTCATCTACTTGAAATTATCACCCATGTTTTCTGATGGTATACTAGAGTCCAAGTTCTAAAGCAAAAAGGCATTCAAGTAATTATTAGTTGATGAAGAGGACTAGGGAAAAACAAAGACTGGAAAAACTTGTCTGCCACAAACTATAGCTACAAATAAATTATGTACTATGCATGAATAGTTTGATATACTTCCAAATCATATGAACATAGTCATGGCATCAATTTCTTTCCTTCATTGATTACAGTGATACTAATCAGATTTATCTGATTAAAGAAATCTGACCAATATTATAGGATTCATTTTTTAGTGTTAACTATTGAAGTCTAAATGACAGAGAAATACAAATTTGAATTAAAGCCTAAATATCTTTGACTTGCATGAGTAGAGTACCTATAACTGAAAGAAGGAAATGTTTGTTAAGTTACACAATTTGTATAGTATGTCCTGCATGCTCTTTCATAAGAGAGGATATGAAACATTCCAGACTAAAATCTTTTTCCACTTGCCCTTTCTTTTTAAGGAATCTTAAAGACCTTGACATGTTGAATGTAAGTTACTTGTTGGCACTATGATTCTTTCTTTTTCTGAGTTAGGTTTGCTTCTATAGCATTAATTGAAAGCATAAATAGAACACATTTTAGAAGAACATCTGCCTATATTCTGGGTTCAAGCTTTCTTTGCTACCTGGGGAAGGCCAAGAGGAAAGAAAAAAAAAAATTAAAAAAAATACACACACCACACAGCTCAGATGAAGAAATTGGTGAAATTACCATAGGGAGAATGCAGAAATTTGGCACCTTGCCCTCCCAATATAAATTGTGAGAAATTTGTTAGTTTTATGAACTGCTAATACAAAACTACCAACTACTTGCCAAGGACTTGCTGCAAAGTTCTTACAGACCAGGAAATTTTAGTCTCAAGTACCTCTACCTAGACTTCAAGTCCTCTATGAAATATGCCTATCTATTGATGTTATTCTAATCAACACATTTTTTATTACACTATTGTAGTCATATAACTCCTGTAAATTTCAGAGCATCTATTTCGATTTCCTTCATGAAAACATTGCAAAATGTTAAAGAATCAGTTTTTACGATTCTTCCACCTATAATAACTTCCCAGAATTAAGTTATTTTATATTTCATAACTCTTATGACTAATTATAATTAATGGAAACAGCAACTCTGTATATTTCTTTTTGCAGATAGTACAATGATTGTCAGGCACCTTATCATTAATTCTTTAAAAACACAGACAAGAGTCACAAGTAAAATTCTTGCTCTTTAGGATGAGTCACTTTCTCAGGTCATCTCCACAGAGAAAACAAATACTGATCATTCAATTTCATGTTTTCAGTGACAGCTTGATGAAGCTTACTTGGGTAGGACTTCTCTAAAAACCAGATTCTTCTTTAAAGATCCCCAGAACAGTTTTATGTGAGTTCCACGGAAAACTCATACCTTTGTGTTTTCTAATTGTCATCATTCTTATTGTTTCCATTATTTAAGAACTGCTACTTACTTTGTGAAGTCAAAGCATTTAGAAAGCATTTCTTTTAGTGTACAGGAGCAGATTCTGCAGGAATATCTTCAAGTTACTTGTAAAATGCGACCCGTTTTCAATCTCAGATTTTTGGATTTAATTAATAATCACTATGAGTGATATTAAATAGATAATTTTGATGTACTTTATTTACTAAATACAAACTTAAAGGAGAAATTTCAGGGTTTAGTTACAAAAATAACTCAATCAAGAATGCAGAACAGCAGCACTTTTTGGGGTAAAAGATTCTAGTGTCCTTCTGTAGGCACAACATTACAACATCCCTCACAAATACCTTTACCTCCTTCTTAAAGTCACTCAGTTTTATACAAACTTTATTGTAAAAGCTGTTCCATGTTTTCCTTGCTCTTATGGACGGAAGTAAACTTTACATTTTCAGACTAAAATTGTTCAGTCAGTTCAAATCCATTTGATCTTGCACCAAGCACAGTTTAACTTTAAGAGTAATTCTCCTTCCTTCCAACTCTGGAATTTATTTAGCTACTCCAGAAATATCCCCTCCTCACTTTAAACAAGCCCGTTTTCTTGCATGCTCCAATGCCTTCTTTCTCATCCTGCATGAACATTTATTATTGAAAATGGATTACCAGACTTGTAAAGAATGTTTAGAAAAATAGATTTCATTGGAATCTGGTGACAATGGCATAACTACATAAAGTTATCTATATTTGAAAGATATGAGATAAATGTATTTAAACACAGTCTTGCCCACTATTTGGTCAGAGCGGCAAGCCTGTAACTGGCCAGGCATCTTTCCTCTAGCTTTTAAACGAAGGTGCAGCATTTGCTACTGAATCTTCAGTTTTGTTCAAGATCACAGGATGGATATTACCTACTCATTCATTTTGGCTTCCACTTGCCATACAGAAACATTCCTATCATTATTTCCCAAATTCAATTCCTCTTTCCCCTTTTTATTTCCTCTTTCCCTCCTTACAAAATCTTGGCATTTCAATAACTAATTTCAAAGATTCTGGATTCAAGAATGCATGGGATACCTCAGAATGTGTTTCACAGTCACCAGCAGGCTCAAGGAGTTACAAAAATCAGTAGTAGGAAATTATGATGAAGGTGGCTAAGATTTCAGAAAGAACCAAGCTGTAAGTTTATAACTTCAGTTGAAGATAGTTTGTATATCAGACAGGAATTACTGAAATTCTTGATTTTTCTCAGATTTTGTCTCCTAAGGCTCCAGATCCTCTACCATAAAATGAAAAGGGTGAGGGGGAAGTGCCACTCCTGTATTCTACCATGCACACTGAGTAAATTGAGGGTATACAAACAAATCCCGCTTATGACTCAGCCAGTATTCAACAGATATGGAGAATAAGGTACTACAAATATTAAAAAATTCTGATTCATGTATAGTGGAACACACTGTCTGGAATCCCTTTTTAAATAAAACATTACTCCTGTGTAAGAAGGGAACCAGGGGAATGAGGGTGAGGGTGGCACAGAGCAGGAGAGTTAAGTGCTGAAGGACTGGGACTGTAGATTCACAATCTGTACATTGGGAGTAATTACTACTTTCTGATTAGACCACACTACTGTCAACTAGTTGAGAGGTAGCATTTTATTTCACAATTCTCTACAGAAAGTCTATGATTTCTAGCTTTACAGAATCATTTCTCCCCCACTTTCACTTTCTTAAAATACCTAACTTATTTTAAAATAAAACGTTAAACAAATTTTTCTACATTTCCTTGCATTTAAAAATTCACACAGCAGTGTATTTTGCTGTCAATTGCTTAAGTTCCTTATCTAATCCTAAGCACACATTCAGCATAATCCTGAACTGTGTTTTTCAATGAGGTTTTGTGTTGTTTTTATATGTAACAGTAGAAATTTTCCCCTTTTGTTAGATTACTGACATTTTTTTTACATGGCTTCCTCTGTCTTTGCTCTGCCTAACAGGACACTCAGACCTTTCACTTACTGCAACTAGAAAATAATAGGGCTCAAGCAAGCTAGTCAACAACAATTCTGCATCACTGTGATAAAACAACTGAATCTGCTCTCTTATGCACGATACTGCATGACACCTGATACAGCAGCCCCTTTTGTCTTCATTTACTACCAATATCTTCATGTTAAGCTCAACAAGACAGAACATATAGAACACCTTTTAAAATAAAAATTATAGAAAGTCTTACATATACAAAAATTACAGTCTTAATCGCAACATTCTTCTGTTGCAATAGTTTAATTTAGGAAAATAAAAGTCTACAGAAGATTAAAGAACTAATAAAATACATTGGTTTTAAAATGCTTACAGCAAACCATGCACATTCACTTGCACATCAAAATTTGCTGAACATAACATAGGCAAAACATGAACATAAAGTTTGTGACTTTGTGCAAGGAGTCTGCAAACAGGAAGATATCAATAATTTGAAAATGTATGTCTGTGGGGATGAAGAGTATCATTAACTCTCCCCTCTAAACTGATTTTGCACTTTGCTCTAGATAATTTTCATACCATCACATTCTCTAAATAAGTTAAGGCATTTTCCTTTATTATGATACTCTTTCTAACCAGTATCTCAGATCTTATTCTCACTGAGAGAAATTTCTTGTAGGTTGTTTGATGTTGTTTATTTGGTTGAGTTTGGTTTTGTGTTTGGGTTTTTTTGGGGGGGAGGGGGAACGACAACACTGTTTTGCTTTTCACATGAGTGAAAAAGAGAGGCTTAAATACTGAATTATGTAACCCTTCATTGATAATTACCTGTATCTGACCATAATTTCATCATAACTTCATTATCCAGTGATAATGGGTTTTGGTGTTTTTTTATTTGAAGAATCAGCTAAGTATTTTTATCTACCAAAAAATCCCTCCTAGAACTCTTTCTAGAATTCTAGAGAATTTCTTTCTCTAAGTATTTTTACCAGCCTGAATATTTTAGACACAAAATGTACAGTACTCCCCTTTCATTTGAGCTGTTCCTGCCTTTTAACTAGCTGTTAACTAGTCAAGAAACAATGAACTGTATTTGTTACAGCTGACACATTCAGAAGTTAATCGCTGACATAGATCTGGCAGCTATCCCAGTAAGGAAAAAAAAGAATGTATGGATTAAAGCTACTTTGCATGCTGGTCAGAAACACACACTAGCAACATGACAACGAACTTTGCACTCAAAAAGATCCCTCGTTTAGAAGGCTGCATTTAAGACTGGAGATTAAATAAACCATCTCATTTGAAGTGACAGATTTAGCCTGTAAAACCAACAATCAAGATTAGAAAAATCAAGATACATATTACATGCAGCAAATTATAACTTCTAATAAATTTAAAACTGTTCTTGCCAGGCAGCCTATTTAAACATGAGAAAAAAACCCACAGTCATTTTCAATTAAGTAACACAAGGATACTTTTTACTAAGATGTATCATTTTCAAGAACTATTTAAATGACACACAAACCAAACATTTAGATTTCAACTTCCCCAAAAAAAGCCTGATTTGAGAAGATGCTAATTAAAGATCAAAGAAATTAAAAAATATTTATTAAGGATCCAACTGAATAGAGAAATTAAGTTTAAAAAAAAAAAAGCAAACAAAAAAAACCACACAAAAACCAAACAAAACCAGGAAGTGTCCTACTATCTTTGACCAAGGCATACTACCTTTCTGTATGGAGTTACTTCAGTGGTAAATGCTATAAATATTAATCATAATTGAAATTGTTTGGGTGAGTATAGGTCATACTTTTATTCATCCAAGTAGCCCCTATAGGAAAGGGGAAACCTTTTTAGCCCTGCGGAAACAAGGAGAGGAGTAGTGTATCTCAGACCACTGATGGACTTTTCCGCAGAGCCACTTGTTTGTGCCTCTTATGATGTCATCATGGATGTAGCAAGGGAAGCTTCCCAAAACACTCCTTTCAGTACCTAATTGACAGTGCACTGAACAAAATCCAAGCACTGGAAAAGTTAAACAGAAGTTGTGTTATTGACTTTGAAGAACCAACTCTATATGTGTACTTGGAAGGCACATCATTTTTGTAAGTTGTCTGGGGAAGTATGAATATTCATAGGTACTCAGGAGGAGGTGGTGATTAATTTTCTGAATTTATGAGATATGATTGGGTTTAAATATGTCATTTCAATAGCCCCGACATATAACTTTAAAGCTTCTGGTCAAATATTGAGCCGGAAGCTCTCTACATGGCCAGCGGTGAAAAAGAAATTCTGCTATATTAAATGCACCCAGTCATACACTGGTTACATGAGCTACCTGTACACAGGTACAGCTGCATTCTCTGTACCTCTCCTTTTTACAATCCCCTTCTTGTTCTTCTACTATTCTTTTCCAAGTCTTTGAGACCTGACTTTAAATAAATAATGCTGCTATTTATACAGCTAATCCAATCTGCAGCAATAAATGACCTCTTATGTGTACAAACAAGGCAGGGAACACATAAATTCTGCCCCTCTAATTACTCTGTTCTCTCATTTGTGCTAGGGGATCAGTGAAATGTGTGTTCCAAGCCACATTTCATTGCCCTCCTCATTTTTGCTCTGTGGGTGGATTAAACAATCCACACAGGTTGTACCAGCATTTGGCACCCTGCAAAACGCTTGCTCAAAACACTTGTGTAAGTAATATTATTGCCTTTTTATGTATATACATATAAACAGATGATGGAACTAATATCATTATTTTGCTGTTTTTGTGTTTGAAACATTATCAGTAATTAATTTAGCATTTTTGTACTGGTATTTCATTGTGTTTGAGGATCATACAGACAGCTGTGTAACACCATCCCACTTTTATTTCAAAGGAAACAAAACTCAGGAAGACAAAGGTAGGTCCACCTTAACTCCAAAAACAGATACAAAATCCCAACACGACAGATATTCACTCTGGCAATTTTAGTAAATTGAGTTGGCAAGAAAAGTTTGGTCGGATCCTGAGCCTATCAATACTGACAGCATCTTTCTCACCCAGCTTCATCTACCTGAAGTGTTACCAGTTCAGCTTTCACAGCCAGCCTTGAACACCAAAACAGCCTGCTTGGCCATGGAAAGAAAACAATTTGGTTACTCGCTTTCATTCTTCAAAGACGTAAATGATGACAGCTATTATTTCAAAAGTACAAACACATAATTTCTGATGCAGTGTCAGAATAGTGAGTGAGGAACAAAAAAATATTTAAACACAGATCTTAGAGAATCTGTAGGGTAGGGGTTTTGGTTTTGTGTTGGTGGCGTTTATTTTCCTTTTTCCTTCCCACCCCCAAGTGTACTTTCCCACCACAAAGCACATTTCTATCTTGTTTCCTTGCCGTCTTAAAAAAAAAGAAAACAAAAAAAAAAACCACCACCAACATAAACCCCAAACAAACAAAACCAGAACACCAACAAAAAAAAAGCCCTGAGCATTCCACTTGCTAATTTGCAGATTTAAATAAGGATTTCTGGGGATATTCCTAAGGATACTAAAGGAATGCCAAATGATCACACCCACCAAACACTATACCCTCAAATAAAGCCCATTTAAGACAGAGCTGCTGGAACTAGCATGCACAATCCTAAAAGACAACAGTGAAATTCATTTACAGTCACTGCATATTTTAATGTCAGTTTTGACTCCCTATCTTATCATAAAATAAAAGCAGGGTGACTGTTAAAAGCATCCTAGAACAAAACCAGGACAGCTAGCTCAATTCTGGATGCACAATGGACTTTGACCTTGATCAAGTTTCTTTATGTTTCACTTCACATCAATAAATAGGGATTCTTGGTACAATTAAGGAAAAAAAAAAAAAAAAAAAGACACAAGCCATCCACAGAGCAAAACTTCTATTTTGTGAAGAGACACTTCATATCCACATCCTTGCTTTAATGCAAACAGAAAAACAAATTTTAGCAAAACCAAAGCAGTAAAATTCAGGTACTTGTTTCACAACTATGACAGAATTAAAACAAAATCCAACATATTAAGTAATGATTTCTGTCTAAGACGCAACATTAACATCTCCCCTTTCTTTCTGCTGCCTGAATTAGTTGATGCACAGTATAGATTGGGCCATATTAACAGGTAAAATTCCTGAAGCACAGTTATTTATACTGTCACAAAGCTTCACAATGGGAGAACCCAGGTTTCCTGCCAGCTAGCAATACTCTAATAAGAACACTATAGTCTCTCATACTACTTCATGAAACAGTTCTTCCCTGTTTAAATGGATATCTATCCTATTGTCTAGAAATGGTATTTAATCTATTGGATTGAGTGTCTCATTTTTATTTTTACAAAGGGAAAAAATACAGTTTGATTGAAGATACAGTAATTGCTTTTAAATTTAGAACACTTTTCAAGTATTACTGATTTAATAAAGCCAGGATTTCCTTTCTCACTAGTAGCTCACATGCACTCAGTTCTATCAGTTTGAATCTGGTACCGGACTGTCTTCCAAAAGGATGCTGTTTCATGAACATAAACTGCGTGGGCACTCTCAGAGCAACATGCTACATTAAATGCCCCTAATACAGTTAGAATATCAGTCAGTGTGGCTTCCTAGAATTTATGGAATAGCATCAAATGTCCAAAAAGATGGTTCAGCTTTTAGGATACCACCAAAAACACTTGGGACACTGAATTGAATTTATTGCTCAGTGAGACATCTTCTCTATTTAGGTCATATATGCACAGCTGTGGACAAAGCTAGCTGTGTCTATGACATCAGCAGAAGTGTGAATAAATATGATGCAGAGAGACCTTAACTCAGCTTAAGCCTGTAAACAATACCTATATGTCAACATGGTCACAGCTTATGGCAAATGGAACTATTTACTTGGAGTCAAAAGTCCTCCTCCAGTTCTCCTCTTCCTCACAGGAGTGGGCATTTTGAGGCATAAGGACAATGCTGTGCCATTTAGCTTTACTGGTTTAGGTTTTCTTTAACTTGAGGATGTTTGCACCGTCCTGCCTTTATTTTGCTGTAGGCACATCAACGCAATCTTTGGCAGGCAGATGCACACTCTGAGTTGGCCAGATGCAACCTGATGGCAGTTTGTGCAGCTGTAATTACCACAACACTACACTAATGTTAATAAGCCGTAACAACGTTTTGTTCAAGCACTGTCACAGGAACAGCAGTTTCAGTTTTCAAAGCTAGTTTGTCTTCAGTTAACTGGGAACATGTGCAAGGAGACTTTGCATCTGCCTAGAAGAGAACAAGTGGACATACCTGCTAACTTAATTCCCTACTTTTGCAATGGTGAGGCTGGAGGAGGTATGAGGATTAATTAGTACATTTCATACCAAGAATTCCTCAGCATGTTATTGATACTGCACACATGTTCCAAAGACAAGTATACAGAAGCATTTTTAGATTTCATCAATACTGAACAGGTAATTATGAAAAACTCATTATTTAGTAGTCAACCTTCTAGGAAAAAAGGAAAAAAGGTGGTCTTGACTTTTCTGATCTGCAAAAACTATTTCTAAAGTATAAAACAGCAAATCTCCATCCTTATTTAGCATTCTTTAGCTTTTCTCTTTGGCTAATAAAGATGCCATTTGTGTCAGTTATCATGGATATTGTTATGTAAACACTTAGATGTATATGACATTGAATGCATGGACCATGTACTTTTAGCACACAGATACTGTACTCCGATAACAAGAGCATGTGTCTTACTTGGTGCTTGTAAGAACTGAAAAATGAAGTATGTGATTCATGATTTGCTGGTAGAATCTACACTTTTTACTTCCAGGTTGTAAACTGACTATCTGCATTTAAGAGGCTGAAATCAAAAGTTTTACCATAGAAATATGTATGTCTCCTCATCATAATTCAAAAATTCAGTTCAGATAATGCTATTACATTGCACAATGCAAGTGAATGGAAATATTACTAGAGAAGAGAGATTCTGCAAAATAGATGTAGGCCAAAACTCAGCTTTAACTCAATGAATCTGAGAAAGTTAACTGTTTCCACACTCATTTTACTTCTTGTATGACAGCAGGACCCCAAAAGTATTTTTATAATGTAAAGATTAAGAAAAACCACAACACAATTCCTAACTCCATGAAGAATTAAGCCTTACATAAAGATATTTCATGAAAAATTAATCTCAGACTGATAATGCAAATGCTTATTTTTCTATAAAAGTGTTAACTGTGAAAAGTAACTTTTGCTTAACTGTGCATTTTTTTTCCCCTAGCAACTGCTTAGAAAAGCTTATATTCTCCTTTTTGCTGTTTCAGTAATTCTTTGTCATAGACATGTGCAGCTATTTTTAGGACTGAATTTCAGAAAAACATTCAGGTAACTGAGTTTTAAGTTACTACTTTTTAAACTTATTTGATAATTCAAGCAAAATAAACTTGGAACACATATTTGCAAACATGGCTACAGTTCAAATAGAAATAGCAGACAGTCCAACTGACATTCATTCAGTCTTCAGTGTTTTTACAACAAAAACCACAACTCTGTGCTAAACACAAAAGGCCTGTCAAGCAGAAAAGACTCTAAGACAAGCCTTACTTGGAGGTATTAAGTATGAAATCTTTCAGAGACATTGTGTGATGCTTTAACACACACCTGGATTATGAAAACACAATATTAATTTAACATCACCATCACCCCCAAAATAAAATAAAACCACAGCTGAACAAAAATAAACAAACACAACCAAGGAGAGAATCATCTCTTCCTTAAAGAAAACATGCACCTTTAGTAAATATGAGGTGTTCCTTCCTGTTGCG
>JAVJGJ010000014.1:104101719-104185862 GCA_035590215.1 Microhierax caerulescens
AGGCCCCCGCTCCTCCTGCGTGCGGTAACGTGCTGCAGCGCCGCTGCGGAGCGGGACCGCTGGGAGCCTCGCGTACGGGCGCGTCTCGAATCGCGCTGGGTCTGTACCTGTTAATTTAGGTGTCTGGGAATTCACTTGTTTTGACTTCTGTTATTATAGGAACAAAGAGGAAAAATACCTCTGCTGTTTTCGCTGCGTCAAATAAACCCGATACAAAATAAATTGTTTACCTTTTGATGCCTCAGTGCTGTCTCACTGAGGATCTTGCTTTGTAAGGGGGGGGAAAAAAATACCTGCACTAAAGAGAAGAGGTGGGGGTTTGTCCAGCTTGGCTTTGAAGGGGTTAATGGGGGGGGAGGGGCGGGGGGGTAATTAAGCTGTGGTCTCCAAAGTAGCTTCTATTGACCTGTCACCACCTGTATGATACATGAAAGGAGGTAGAAATGGATTTGTATTAATGTGAAGCAGCAGTGATAATAGTTAATAAAAGACAAATCCAAATTAACACATCCCTAATAATTTTTCCACCCCCTTTTTTTGCCCTTTTCAAGAGAATTTAGGTTTTGGGGAGGAGGGAGACAGAAAGTCCTTTTGCAGAAAACTAACACAGACAACACCATTGATATCTTCAGTTTGACTCTTGCTTCACAGTAGTCTTAAAAAATTACGAAATCTAGGAGGAAGAAATCGTGTTGTCAAATTTTGCTGGAATCAACGAGATGGGTGATAAAACTGAATGTCTTTCCTCAGAAGACGATGTTTTAGGACACTTGGTAACATGTACAGAAAATGCTGGTAGAGGGGGAGAGTGAAAGTTTCCTGCTGTTGGTTAATCTGCACCACATAAATCAGAACCTCAGCTATATACCATGCGGACCTGCTTTTGAAACCAAGGAATTCTGTAACCTACTATAAAATGAACAGATTCATTTTCATGTGTATTTAAGTGGGAATGGAACTGTTATGTCTCATACAGTTTTGGAAATCCAAAATATGTCAGCTTCATCAAAACATTTTAGGTGAGAGCTGGATTTATATTTAGGAGCCATTCTGCTCCCAAATGTCATGAGAGATGCCTAATTGCAGAAAGTTTTGGCTGGGGCCTTTAGTGCAGGCTCAGGAAGACACAACAAAAGGAAGTGTTTTGGTGAAGGAGTTTTCCCAGATAAGAAGGTTCCATCAGCCCCAGTACCGAACTACAGAAATAGAAGTCTATCGGTAGATTAATACAGAAAGGTTATGAAAACAAGTATTAAATAAAAACCTTAAGATTAAATATAAATCGTACTGGACAAAAACCCAAGAAACTTTAACTATTAAGTGGGTAAGATGCCAAATTGTTCAAGTTTATCTTCATTTTTAACATATTTGGAGCATTACTACCCAGCAAAAGTGGAATAAATAAAGAAAATGAAAACAGTACTAATAAATAAACCCAAATAATTTGTACACATACCTTAATATCTATTAAAGTCTGCTTTATTTAAGGGCCAAAGTAGTACAGAAGCACCTTGATCTGCACAGGTGCAGAGATGCAAGGATTGAAATCCATATTCATACAGTAGACACCCTACCAAAACTCAATACAGATGCAAGTAGGAAGTCCCTTTCCCCACAAAAACTAAACATAGTAGAAAGAATGCTGCCATCCAGGTTTTCTTGTTTTAAATCATAATTGTAATGAGAATTTCACCAGTGTCAGATCTGAGTGGCCAGTTCTTGCTTCTTTGAAATGGCATGAGGATGCTTTCTTTCCAAACATGCTTCCTTGTCCTGGGAAGTCTACCTAACTACTTGGCTGCAGCAGTGAGCAGAGCTTGCCATGTGGACTCCACACCATATTGCTACAGGATTTGGAAAAATCTGGGTTTAGTCCAGCTACTCAGGGAAAAGAGGAACAAGCTCTTCACCTCTCTGAAGCAATGGAGTAAAACTGGAAAAGATGGATATAAATCTCAAGGTATTCACATTCTTCTAGCACTACTGTAAAATACAGAGACTTCACTGAAGGAAGAAGCAGCAGCTGGTTCACCCATCAGTAGACATGCAGCTCCAAGTACTCTGTCACATACACCACCTAAAAGGTATATGCACACATCCTGAGACCATGCAGTGGAGGGATGGAGAGGAGAGGAGGGGACAAAGTACGTAAGTATGCAGGGCTTCATTGTTCCTGCTGCTTATGGAACAACTTATTTGTTACAGGAGGAAGATCTGTTAAAAAATGTATCATAGTGAACCACAACAGCCTATCGCAGTGAGGTCAAGCGAACAGAGATTAGAAAGATGGAGGGAAAGTGCTCAGCTTTTCTGCCATTCATATCTACATGACTCTTGGTGTTTGAGACCACACATTAAATGAACCAAAAGATGAGCACTTCAAAGTAAAACACTATAAAACACTAATCTATATCAATAACAACACACCTGTAGTATTTGCCATTCTTGGCTAATAGCACTTTTCTTTAAAGAGCGTGTGGTTTACTGGGGGGAAACCTGACTTGGAGTTCAATGGCTGTATTTAGACTAAGGAATTAAAAAACATGATTTCTGGATAGTAGCACATGCATAACAAATATGCTGGCAGAAAACAAACACATTTTCATGCTATGTAAGAAAATAAGATCAGAAATAAACTACAGTGAGTATTATCCCATATGAACGGTCAAGAGGTGCAACATCAAGAAGTATAATAATAATCTATGAGGACAGTTATTCCAAAGACGGGGAAATCAACCTTGATAGGTCCTTGAAGCAATTAAAATACAACTCCAGTGACTGAAAAGACTTCCTGGAAAAATCTCCAGAGAAAAGAAGGGAAAATATTACCTAATATTACATACATGTTTGATTAGTACTTTTAGATCTTTTAGGATACCATACTCATACTCAAAGTGGATATGTCTGTAAGTTCCCTGTCTATCTGTCACACAATAGCCTCCAGCTTTCACAACTATGCTGTCATATGCAGCTTTTCTCCTACAAATTTTTACTGCCTGTGAAGTTAGCAAAAAGACAGAAAGTATTAATTTTACCACGTTACTTGTTTTGCTCAGTGAGATTGTTTATACAGTAGCCTATCAGCTAGTATGAAAGAAAGTGACAACATTAGTCTATGGCAAAGAACCATTGTGAGCTACCATCACTGCACTTAAGTCAGTTTACAAGAACTGAGGATCTTTAAACTTGCTGTGACTGCGCTTGTTTGTTAAGAAACATCTCCATAGTGCTTTTGTAAGGGTTACTTTATTTTTAAATTGATTGATGATTGCATGTTCAATGCAAATGTAATTAAATACAGAAACTTAAGTCTTGGTGATGATTTCGTAATGGATATTTATACTGAAATACATGTTTCCCTGTGGACACCCTAGCTACCAAGAGATCCCACTGGATATGCTTACTTGTCTTACATAAACTGAAATGTTAAGGAAGCACCTTAAGTTTAGGTGAGAATTTTAGGGGAATTTACGATAATGGCACAGTTACAAAGACAGCACAGAGAGATCACACGTCTAGAAATAACTGGGGTAGAGTTGTAAGGAAATTGGCATGTCCTAGAGCAATTATCAAATGTGTTTTGGGGCAGGAAAGGAGAGAGAAAATAAAAGGACAAAATACCCCTCCTTGCAAACCCGATATGTTGCACTTGCAGGAAAATGCCTTCTGCAGGCAGGGTAATTTTCAGAGGTGCTCATGAACCAAATTGCTGATCATCTCCAAAGTGAGTAATTATCCCAAATAGAATGCTTTCCCATGAACACTGAAAACACAATTAAAGTGGCACTAAGATAAATTATACAACAGTGAACAACAACATTATTGTGGTGAGGAAATGATGCACAATAAACAAAAGACAGTTTCATAAATGTTTGCACTACTATTATGTTTTAAGTTCTTCACATCTTATAGAGACCTTCATAAAGATGTAAAATTGCTATCATTTTGGATTAACATTTTATGAGAAAGAGGCAACACATTGTTTCCACTCTGTTTCAAGTCACTTTAAACAAAGAACTCTCTCTTCTGTTAGAGAAACTTAAAACAATCTTGAAAATATTCAGATACTAAGAAGAGAGTCATGGATTTTGTATACATAGAATAATTCCTGTATAATTTCTGTAACTGAATAATGACAAGGGCATGTGTAAAATAATTTTGTCCAGGTGAAGGCCACTGCTTAATTTTTGAAGAGAGCAAGGTTGCTTGAAGTACAGTGTGCTAATTTGGTTACAATATATAACATTGTGCTGACAAAAGAAATCAATAAGCTGAATTTATATGTCTGAAGGAAGCATTGTACACTTCTGTGTCTACTGCAGCTCATAAGTAGTGTTTAAGAAATGAGACAAGGTTCTGTCAAGAGACAGATTTTTGTAACTTCCAGGTTACCACATTACTAGACATGTGACTTTATTCCTCTTTTTAGATCAGTTACTCAGAAAACATGAACTCTCAACAGTTACTATCCCATCACTATCAGCTTCAGATATTTTTACCTGAATTTTTTATTATATGATTATTTTACCTGAAAATGAAACTACCAATGCTAAGATGCTCCAGCTGGCTCAAATATAACTGCCTACATATTCAGCAACATGGCAGTTGTGTACTTTACCTGTTCTATGGGCTGCTTATAAACACACCCACACACCTTTTTTAATGCTAGCACTCTTCTTTCCTATTAGTTAGTAGTGGTTTGTTTCGTACAATTTCCAGAGCAAAGAATCTTCTTTGGTTTTTTCTTTTTTTTTTTCTTTATTTAATCTGGGAATATTGTCGATGCTGTCAAATGTTTAACAAATTTCTGCAATTCCTTAGATCATTGGAACTGTCACCTTCATGTCTGAGAATTGTAAACACCTGCTTTTGGTTACTGAAGTCCCACCAGCCTTTTGTTACCATCTTTTAGACAAAAATTATTCCTCCATGAACTGTATTACCATATTGTGCAAGTACTAATATCTGGTTTAGTTCAGTATCAGTTAAGTTATTTGAAGGGACCTTCAAGAATATTTTATTACTGAAGCACTGAAGAGACAACAAGGTTAGCTGGCCTTAGCCAAGATGTGCAGAAGTTATTTTAGCAAGTGGAATAGCCAGGAATGATTGCAACATGGTGAGAATTTGAAGAGCAGTTGTTTTTAGAGTGGTTTGTGTGCAAAACATAGACCTTTCTCAGCTGCTGTTCTGTGACTGTGAAACTTGTTCCCTGAAGTGCTTTGAATCATGATGAATTTCAGAGACATTCAGAACAAAATGTAAATCATACTCATTCAGCCATCCGTACTTCCATTAACATCAAAGACTAGAAACATAGAAAAACCCAGACCAAAGAAATAAAAGTTATCTATAGAATGTAAAATTAGGCATAGTGAAAATTAGAAAGTTTATGGATACCTTTGGGTTACAGTTCTATATTGTGATGCTAAATGTGCTGCACATTTTAAGCACTGCCCAGATCAGAGCAGCTGGGATTCAGAGCCATCCAACTACCCTGATCTACATCACTGTCCCATTTTTCATTGGAACTGGGTAATTGTTGACTTATACGTGATACAAGTGAGCAAGGATGCATGATGGCTGATATGGGAGATGCCAACAGTCAGTGAAATCTTTATGAAGGACTTTGAAATAAGTCTTAATTTATATACGTAAATAAGTATGGGGGAAAGGGAACACATAGAGTTTGGGGTATATTGATTTCTACAAGTGATAAAAGAACTGTGTCCATATCGCTAGTTCTCAGCTAGAGGAGGAAAGGTCATGATGAAAGTGTTCAGCTGTGAATTCAGGAAGCGATTATTGACTAAACATGACAGAAAATTCAAAAGAATGTGTATTTTAACTCCAGGCTGTTATAAAGACATATGATCTAAACCACATAGTTTATACCAACATTTACCTTTTAATTTAATTTCAGACCCACAACTTTACAACTTCTGCTCCTTTACTGAGGTATTCTGAGCTCTTGACACCTTCTAGCATCTTGATACAGCATGCAGTTTCAAAGGTTAACCATGTTGGTTACAAACCATTTTCTTTCATTAGTTTCATATTTGACTAAATTTGAAAGATGAATGCTTGATTTGGTTCTTCTGGGCACTGTATTATAAAAGTAAACAACTTCCTATATCTTTTCTAAATGGTGTGATCCAAATTAAATCATTATCTCACCTGTTTTTCCTCCTGTCTTTCTAATATATTTTTCATTATCCTTCAATATCTGTTATAACTTTTGATAAGCTAAGGAATTAAACACAGTAGTACAGATGAGAATGAACTCCTGATTTATAGTGTATTATTTTTACACCCATAGATAGGTTTGGGTTTTTTTACAGCAACTGCCTTGGTCAACTTTCAACTCACTTCAAAGCCAGATTGCAATCCACGTATCTTCCATATTTTTTTTTATTATTTTTTATAAAAAAGTAATTGTCTTTATGGAAAAATTTTAAATAGATTTCCAAGATCCTTAAGTAGAACAGGTAACTCCTTTTTCATTGCTTCCTTGTTTAGATTTCCACTGTAAATAATGAATGTTTTCTAATGAGTTACCATTTTGAGTTGGCAAATGTCATTATATTTGTTGGGGGGGGGGTGTCTATGTTTGTGTGCAGAATCTTGCATTGTTAAGCAAATCCGTGTTATCCAAAGTGCATAGACACATAAATAGGATTTTGCTTTGGAGATACTTAATTTTCCAGAGTGGGGTTTTTTTTTCATCCATTCAAAATTATTTATTTATTACCCACATTAACAGAGTCTGGTATATCAAGAACAATAGTTATGGAACAGTAAATTTTGTAGGGCACTAAAAATTCTCTGAGCAAGGAAAAACTCACTTGGAAGGATATTTAACAAAATAAGGAAGCAGATAACCAATGGTACATAGATATGCTGGTGAGAATCATACTGAAATTAAACATATCTAAAATAATAACGGTAGGTTTTACAATGCCTTTCTTTACACCAGCTCTAAAAGGGTTAAAATTTGAGTGCATTTTTAATATTAACTGATTAAATATGTTTGTTTGAGAGGTGTTGTATTTGCAAATTTTAATACACAGGGTAACCTGTTCCACAGTTCTATGTGTAACAAGCTGAAAACTTGGAGAAAAATCTAGCTGGGAAATAAACTTTAAAATATACAAGGGCCTAAATTTTCCTGACTGTTTTATGTGAGCAGACCTCAACCTTCTCAGAGCTTGATTGGCCCTGTGAAAGCATAAAGATCTCTTTCTACTGAAATACTTTTAAAATGAGGTCGTCAAAGATCTAGTTTCCAGGTGTTTCAGTTCCTATCTTCAGGTACACATGATGTCTATCCATACATTCAGGCTCCTCAAACTTAGACTATTCAACAGTGGTAATTTATTTATGCCCCAGGGCAGCTGGAGGCACAGTAAATGAGATCAGAACTCAGAATTAAGCAAAGGACATCCTTCTGACAATTTCTGCCAAAATTTAAATGCAGAAAGTAAATTTTAAATAAATGTAAAAAACCCAACATTTTTAAAATTTTAAGAAACTTCTCTTACAACTTCATAGGTAGAAGCCTCTGAGTTCTAGGTACATTCATTGAAAGTAAAAAGAACATTTAAAATTCTCATAGTTGCCACGGATAAAGCATGACACTGCAGAATATTTACATTACTGCGGAAGAAGCAAGATCATCAGGGAAAACAAGCTAAGAAATCCTTTTTTTGGAACAACTGTGCCAATAATACTGATGAAATAATCAGTTATGTTTTTGACAAGTAAGAGAAATCAGTGTACTGTATATATTGCTGTGCTGATTTGTACTTCATAAGGAAAAGAAAGTGTGGAGTTTTGGGAAGGATCAATATTTGTCAGGAGAGTTAGAAAAATATTCTATAAGACATTAATAAAAAATATTTAAAAACATATTTTTCTTCAGGATTTTCTCTGTTTAGTTTAGCAACTCAGCAGAACATAACCAAAACCTGTAGAAAGAATTCAAAAGTGGTTAAGGATTGGATTGTTCCCTCTACACACAGAAATAGATGGAATCAAGACCCACTGAAGTGGTACAGAAATAGAGTAGTATCTCCATGGCACTGTCTGCTTTTGATGCAGGGTACTTACTGAAGTAGTATTTTTTTATTTTTTTTATTTTTTTCATTTGGGACCATCTGTATTGGTGGGAAAGCTCATAAAGAATGACAAATGAGACACATTTGGACTGGTGGGTCCAGTGCTAGGTTCCCCTGTACAGGAGAGACAGAGATGTACTGGTGTGAGTCCAACACAGGGCCACGAGGACGATTAAGAGCTTGGAGATCTGATTGATATATGAGGGGATGCTGAGAGAGATGGCAATATTCAGCCTGGAACAGAGAACATTTGGGGGGATGCTATCAGTTTGTAGATATATGTGATGGAGGACAGGAAAGAAGGTGGAGTCAGGCTGCTCAGTGGTGCCCAGTAACAGACAATGGGTACAAATTGAAGTACAGGAAGCACCACAAAATTAAGGTAAATCTCTTACTTTGAGGATGGTTTCCTAGAGACATTGTTGAATCTCTATGCTTGGAGATACTCAAAACCTGACTGAACACAGTCCTTGTCAACCTACTTTGGCTGACCCTGCTCGATCAAAGGTGTTGGACTAAAGCATTCCTGCCTCAGCCCTTCTGGAATTATGTGACTCCATCATATGATTCCCTAGTGAAAGAGTTCCTTAAATCTTTCTGTAGTATTTTCCTTTCTCTTAGCATCCTGAGGATTGCCTCAGGAACCTTTCCTTCTACTGAGTGACTTCTATGATGCCCCACGCAGCAACCATAGAGGGTGTTGAGATGTCCATGTTTTTTCATTTACATTAATTGCCAACTAAATCTCCACTTGGAAACATTTAAGCACAAGAAATATGAAAGTATTTCTTCCTTTTCTTCTTAATAGCATCCTTGTTGTGAAATTCCAGTCACCTGTAAATAATGATCATTATAATTATAAACTCGAGTTCCATTTATGTGTGTGATGAATTTAAATAATAATAATAGTAATTATTATTAAGTGCCAGGAAAAATGGCATTTCTTAAAAACAAAAAACCCCCCAACAAACAAAAAAAAAACCCTACCCAAACCCAAAAAACAAACTACTAAAGAAGAAGGAGTGACTCTAATTCAGGTGCATCATACTATGTGTTAGGAGTGGCATTTAAAAAACAATTAACTTATGACTCAGTCTGTCTATAGCTCAAATAGTAAGATAATTTTGGGATGGTCTTATGAAGAATGATGAGATATCAGAATCACTATCCAATACTTTTTTGTTTGCTTTCATGAGACTGCTCTAACCGAAGTAACGGTTCAGCCCATTTTTAGGAGTAGTGCAATCTGCCTTGTCCTGTGTTATATATGCTACTTCTGTTACTACTGCTATATATATGCCACAATAGAACTCCTTTCAGTGTGATTCTTTTATAAGGGCTAATAGATACACTCAGTTTTGACCCTCGATATCCATACCTCAGTCAATTTTCATTATTTCTATGCATTATTCTTCCATGTTCTCTCTCTCCCTTTTTTTAAAAAAAAAATCTTTAGGTCAGTCGTTAATTGTTCTCTTGGTATTTTCCTTTAATAGAGTCTATTAAAATTTTATTGCCTTAGCATGCTTTGATACCTATAAAAATATAATTTGCCTGCTATTTCTGATTGCAGCCCATGTTTGCTTTTTATTTTTATACTTCTGCAGATCATGTTTTGGCCAAACTTTCACATTAGCTGGGTACTCAAAATATTGTTGTGCCCCAAGTTATCATCCACAGTGTTAACATGACTACTGAACTGAGGCATGCACTTTTAAAAAAACTTTTTGATAGCCTAAGGGTGCAAGAAGTATACGCTTACTCTCTGTTACAAGAACAGACAGGCAGCTCACTGAACTAACATGTATAGAAGATGGCATGGTGATGCACATTACAGCTCTAGTTCACATGTTGGGGTAGATCTGTGGTATAAGAAAACACCAAAAAAATTCTATAAATCTTAAGCGGCCACAATATTAACATTTGTTAAGGGGTTTTAATAAATATTGCAGCTATATTTGCCAAAATCTCATTAACAGTACATATGACTTCAAGCCAAACTTTCTATTTTTCACATGTCATTTATTTAAACTGGCTCAAAAATCACAAACCTTACAGCCAGTAATATATTTCACAATGGCACTGAGTCTTCCCTGATTATTTTATTGCCCTTGCTTGCAGCATTTCTACTTGGGAGTCAGCTTGACAGAGTTATTTTGGATCAGTGTTTTAATTGTGGTCTAAATGGGATTTGGAAATAAGGATCTAGATTTTTCTTTCTGTGATCAAGCAAAACCTCCTGTGGCATCCAATGTGATTTCAGACTGTTTTCTTACTCACAGTGAGTAAGATTTGCAGAGCTGAGAGGGTATTTTTATAGATAACCCTTTTCACAAAAGTCAACAGAGCAGTCATTTTCAGAGGGCTCCTCAATCCTTAGGAGTCTTTTGAAGGAAAAGAGGGAAAATGAGATTTTGCTTTTTCTTTGGCTTTAACACCCAGAAAGTTTACAATAATGTGTTACTGAGACTCCTATGTAAAACAATGTATCACTTTTTGTCTGAGTACTGTACTGTAATGTACCTACTTTTTTCTCATCTATACATTTTTTCTTTAAAAAATAAAATTTCTTAAACTCTCCACTCCACAATTTATGCACATGCAGCATTCAAAAAGAGTAAAAATACTAATCTAGAAAAGCGAGTATTTTCACAGAACCATGAAAGTAAATAGAGTCAAGGCCTCTGGAAAATTAAGTTTTTATATATGTTCAGAACAGCTGCAATATTTTTACTTAAGAGCCTAAAACTCAAGAGAGCAAGTATTTCCCTTCATGTACTAGTAGTTATCTGCTGAGAGGCAAATGACTCTTAAATGACTAAATATAAGTACTTACTGTCTTAGTGTTTGAAACCCTCAGCTGGAAAAGGAGATACACTTCCCCTTAAAGGCTAACAGATGTAGGTGCTGATGTACATGTGTGTTCATGCTTAGTTTGAACAGCTAAACAGGAAAATGGATTTTGCATTTTATTCTAATTGTCATCAGCATTTTTATGAGTTTTATTCCTGGAATACAGAGTTCCATAGACTAGATCTGGTTCATCAGAAAGTTCCGCTTAGTATATTTTTGATCATTTCTAGCTTGGACAACGTCATCAAGACTTACTTGGAATACAATTGCAAATCATGGAAGCAAAAAGCCAATTAGGTTGCAAAGGACCTCTGGAGGTCATATAGTCTTTCTTCTCTACTTAAAAAGGAATAATTTCAAAATTAAATTAGATTACTCAGGGCTTTATGAAGCCTACAGAGGTACGGCCATTAATGTGAGTAGCAAGTAGAAGATCCCTGTTTAATGGAATTGTAGTTCATTATGTTGAGAATCTGTGATGGCTGCTGTGCTCTGCATTAGATTAAAAGCATTTTTGAAGTTTTAAGGTTTTGGTTTTTTGGGTTTTTTTTTAACAACAGTGAATTTGGAGACATCTGAAAACATTGTTTGGTGTAGGAAAATCAAAATCGCCACAGTAGAACAGAAAATTTGTCTGTTTAGTTCTCCATTATTTATGCATTAGTGGCCAACTCAATGGATGACTCAAAAAAACTCCAAATCAGCAGATGGTCTGATAAGTCTAATACTTTCAAAAGGCAATAGCTGATAATTGCAGATATTCTTGTTCACGTGAAAGCTTCATTCATTTTGAAAATCTCTTTAAGTTTCAATCTTTAGCAAAGCTTTATGGAGAGTAACTTGACAAAGTTGTGTATTTTCTTTATTCATTCTGAATTTGCATATGTCTTATTCTACCACATAAAAATGGTATCATGGTATGATTTACAATGCCTTCCATCATAATGCATATATTAAGCAATGCAAGGACACCATACTTTCTCTTGTCTGAAAGTATCTGCAACTGTAAATTGATCTATGAAAAATCAAAGGTATGCTTAGTGATAAAAGAGTCAGATCTAAACCAAACAGCATTACGTTAATTCAGGTGGATTACCTAGAGGGTATCTGGGGGAGAAATAGTCGGAAAAACACAATGACCAAGCTCTCCAGAGTTCTGCTCAAAGAAGAAATTGCAAGCTTCTGTCCCTTTGACTGCCATAAAAATGGCTAAAATACAAACCAGTCTCCCCAGTTTCAAATATCATACGGTCAGATAGTCTGTTGTAGTCTGTTTCTGATTTCATGCACCCTACTAGAAGAACACGGCACTATATCTGCTGGAAAGCAAAGAAAAAAGAAGTTCACAGGACCTCAGTGCATTCACATCCACGTTCATACCTGCAGAGAGGAGTTCCTGAGAAATAAAGACATTTTGACAGCAACTTCAACTGGATCAAACTTGACATATTTGAGGTAATGGTATATTATTATCAGTCTGTTTCTATTTATTCTTTTCCCATAATTTTAAGTCTTAAACTTTATTTCTGTCTTCAGCTGTAAGTTTCTGATTCTTTCTCTCATTCTAAAACTATTATTTTCTTTATGTCTCATGTAAGGATATATATTTTTTTAATAATCGATTGTCGGCACCTTTATGAATGAGTTCTCCAATGATATGAAGATCTACCATTACAGCAAATTACTTTTTTCAACTATACAAAAAGTGATTTTTTCAAAATGTAACTAAGTCTTTGCCAGGGTATTTTTTAATTCTGAGAAGGAGAAAGGTTTTCATAGCTGACAAAGGGGGGAAAAATTGACCTATTAGAAAATGTTTTACTTTGGACTAGCTTTACCAAAAAACTTTATTTCAGAGTGATATTTCACTAAAACATATAGAAATGAAATATTTTATTTCAATTAACAATATTAATTAGAGGCCTTAAACCTGTAAAAAATCTATAACACACACATTGGCCAAAAACCTTCTGATTGGCCTATGGAAGAGCTGGAACCCTCTATCTTGTTTTAGGCAACAAAAAGTACAGTGTACCCACCATTCATGAGAATACAGCAACCCAACACAACTCCAGTGCTTGTGTCTGACTCAGCCCTTTAACCTACTAAGATTTGTACAAGTGGGTACTTATCTACATTCCCAGAATATTAATTAACCCAAGTGAAAAAATGAAGTTTTGAAATAAAAAAAAAAAATGACACAATTGTGCAATGAACAGGTTTGGGATAATTCTGTATGTATATGGTGGGCTGTAATTTGTACCTTACTGTACTCTAATAAAGAACAAAAGAGGTTCTTTTTGCTTGAACTTCCAGCCTAGAGACTGTTATATTTGCAAGTACAGTTTTTATTCTCCAAAATGACAGAAACAAGAAGAAAACATAAAGTAGCTCATTAAAACCAAATACTTCTGTTTGCCTTGCTCATCAGGAACTGCGTACTCTGTAATTGAAGTTAGCTATCCATACCAGTATACATGTAAGTCTCTCTACTATATTCCTCTGATCCAATAATAATAATAATATTTAATAAAACATAAACCATAAACCAATACATTTTACCAAATCCCAGATTACTGGGAGTGAAAAGCAGAAAAAGAAGCTGCTGCAAGATGTTTGGCATTAAACACCTGAATAAGAAAAGTGGACTTGTGACTGCTGGGATCATTTTAAAGAAAGTACCCTGGTCATTCAGTGCAACATTGTTTTCCATTTTTGCACCCTGTTTTAAGGGCACTCTTCAATTATCAGTTATAGGAATGATCTGTTGAATTCCCTGAACTTTGTGCTGAATGTTTATTTCTTGGAATTATCTTAGGCTTTAAGACACAAACAAAACAGGTGGTTGCCAAAGGCATGAAAATATTAAAAGCAGCAAAGTATTTACTGACTGTTTGAAAGAGAAACTGCACTCCATGAAGATCACATTTTCTTTAATTTCCTCTTGGCAGTAAAAATCTGAAGTTGGTTTGAGAAATAGCAGATAGAATAATTAGAGGAAGCAAAGACAGGACATGTTTAGATACTCTTTTGTGTTTATCTGTTACAGGACAGAATTATTCATTTTGAGTACCATATCAGTATTTCATTAGACACAAGAAAAAAAATTAACATTTAGTAGAAATATGTACATATGTTTGTGCTTCCATGTGCTTCAAAGGGAATGTGTATCCAGATTTATGTTTAAAAAAGATACATAAATACATATTTATATATGTATAAGCATATATATACTCTTTCTCCCAGTTTGTATGTGGACCACATTCTGGAAGCAATAAGCTGATTTCTTGTGGATTTATTGGGAAAGATCTATTTTGACTAGTTACAACTTGGAAAAGAATCTGCAACAGAATTTTGCTCATCATTCAGCATAGCTGCTAATCAGGTACAAGGAGACTGTTGCTACTGCTTTTCAGGAACAGTGTGAATTAGGCCTATAGTTTAGAAAGTGATGTAAATTAACTTTGCCATAGAATATATAAATTGGGGTATAATGGGCTAATAAGAGCCTTTAAGAGAACTGTAGGGGCATCTACACTAAAAACATTGCAATAACTTCTTTGGTTATTTAGACAGTTTCTCGTTAAAGTTCAGGTCACAACTATAAAATTTTCAGAAATTTGTATCACCTCTGTAGAAAGACTGAGGATCATTTTCTTCACCTCTACTTAGCCCACAACTTACTGCATTTTATAATTTCATAGCATTGGCATAAGAAGGTAATAGTTTGCTTTAGTATCAGACATCTAAACTGAAGTATTTCCTCTGTACTGTCCTAAGTCTCAAAAGGAAGAACAAAAATCAAGCGTTTTTCTTAAAACTGGTGCAGTCTTACTAAAAGGAAAAGCTTTCAGGTACAGTTTTGATCAAAGATGCATGTAGAAAAGTTGCGCTTTTTTGCCTTTTTTTTTGTTTAGGTGGTTTGGTTGTGGTGTTTTGTTTTTGGGTTTTTTTTGACTCAGGAAAGATAACCATAACAGGAGTGACACTAGTGCAAACCAACTGGAAGGGAAGAAAAAGATAATAAGCAGCCAACTGCACCTGTTTACAATGCCTCTAATGCTATTTGAATCTACCAGATATAGAGACATCCTCAAAGAGTCACACTGAAAAAAAAAACATTCATAATTCAAGAGGAAGAGCTTGGTGAGAAAAGCTAGTCAAGATTGGTGGCCTTAGGGAACGTCTGCCCTGATCTGGCAGAGAATTCAATAGTATGTGATTTTTGCCCAGGAAACAAACTCAGGCACAATATGAGAACTTGAACTATTTTCTGCAGGAAAGGTCACAATCGGATCTATCTTTATTGTATAAATTCTATACTCATATTAAAACATAGCTGTGGATTACAGACCTTCCCTGGGTTTTGGTCTGCTACGCTGCCTTTAAGAAAGCTGTTAATAGGTTTAGTGGACAAGACGACAACTCCAGCATCTGGAAGAAGTATTGACTCTTTCAGAGTGGACGTGATTAAAGATTAGTAACTTCTTTCATCTTTTATATTTCATATTTCTTTTTCTGTTCTGTAGGATATTGTATTTTTCCTCTGGCTATGTAGCAGATATTGTTTATTAAAATTTGCCTTTGAAGCATAGGGGAATATTGCAAGCTAGTATTTATGGGAATAAAGGATGAAGTACTGCAACTTCTGTTTCTTCCCTTCTTTTTGTAGCCTTCGCATTTAAGTTTTAATGTATCTGGACATGTTTAAGCCTTCATTACACAAGTATACACCCATAACATGTATTGCCTGTGCGCAGTTCACATTGTCTGTATGAATCTACAGCAAGGGAGCTGCAGTGGTGATACCATAATCATGCAGTGAAGACCTCAATCTGTATTACTTCAGCTGCATCCAGCTATTCAACTGAAAGTTAGAGATGACTATTGAACTAGATAAGCTGCTAAAATTAGATATCTCTCCATGGAAGCATTTGCTTCTACTTGTCTTGTCAACTTTTTAGAAGGACTTTGTCTGTAAATGAAAGAGCTGAGTTACGTTTTGCTGCTCTGATTCATCCTGAAGTAGAGTTGTACTTATGTGGGGTTTGATTAGACTCTTAATGCAGAAAAGTGAAAGTATTTTCCCATAGGGTTGACAAAATCAAGCCTTTATGATATTTTCTAATCATAAATATCTTGAGCCAGGGGCTGCTAGTTTGTTTGGTCGTTTATGTCATGATATGACACAGTGAGGTTTTGATTGTGAGAACAACTCACACAAACAACAACATAATTTGTTTTCATTTACTTCCCCCCCTTGCTTCTCCAAAGGAAACACTGTAAAACAATTTTGAGAGAGCATTATTCCTTGCCAAAAGTGAAGGGCAGGCAAATAAAAAAATAAACAATTACTGAAAAGACCAGTTGTGATTTGCACAATGCAGTACTTCATGCTTCTCCCTGCACTGTTTCTGATGCAGAGACAGGCATTGACTACATTAAGAGAGTGGTGGTATGGCTCTCCAAAGACATCACTGAATTGGCAGAAAATAGAAACATGTTTTATAATTGAGTAGAAGTGACATTTGTGAAAGCATGCAGAGATTGGAAGGATCTTGGGAAAAAAACTACATAATGGGTAAAATCTCCATTGCTCAATATGTGACAATGAAGAGAGCAGGGTGGTGGTGAAAATTTGCTATAAAACACTGTCGTGGTTTAACCCTAGCCAGCAACTAAGCCCCACACAGCCACTCGCCCACTCCCCCCTGGTGGGATGGGGTAGAGAATCAGAAGGGTAAAAGTGAGAGAACTCATGGGTTGAGTTAAAGACAGTGTAATAGGTAAAGAAAAAGCCAAACACACAGGCAAATCAAACCAAGGAATTCATTCACTGCTTCCCATGAGCAAGTTCAACCATCTCCAGGAAAGCAGGGCTCCTTCCTGCATAACAGTTACTTGGGAAGGCAAACACTGTAACTGCAAACATTTCCCTTCCTTTCCTTCGTCTGCCTACAGCTTTGTATGCTGAGCATCACATCATATGGTATGGAATGTCCCTTTGGTCAGTTGGAGTCAGCTGTCCCAGCTGTGCCCCTGCCCAAGCTCTTGCTGGTGGGGTGAGGTGAGAAGCAGAACAGCCCTTGACTCTCTAAGCACTGCTCAGCAGTAATGAAAACATCCCTGGATTACCAACACTGTTTGTAGCACAAATACAAAGCAATGCCCCATAGTAGCTACTCTGAAGAAAATTAACTTTATCCCAGACAAAATCTGCACAGACACTTAGCATAAGAAACACAGAATAGCATTACACAACACCAAACCCAGATATTTAAAACAGCTGGAATCAAAAAATACACATATTTGTAAGGCTAAAACATACTTATTACTATAAGAGCATACACTGTATTAATGTTTTAGTAAAGTGGTCTCTACTGAGAAACATTTATATTAGAGACATCATCAAAAGAAGCAATTTAAGGGATAACTAGCTGTACATCAATCTGACAGTGCTGCATATGCCTACATCACAACCTTGAAATGTAATTATCATCATATAATTAAAAATTCAAATGTAACTTATGCACAGAAGGGAATTAGCAATTACTTTTTTCTAGATTTTGACTTTTTAAAGTACGCAAAAATATATAAACACGATATGTACTCCAAAGAGTCTCTTGTACTAGGGGAACTGCTATACTGAGTATGAGAAAGGTCACAATATAAAGAACTTGAAAGAGCTTATAAAATATTGTTCTCTTTCTTTTCTGATAGGTTTGCAAGGTTAAATGTCAAAACATATAGTAGTTGCAGAGACTATCAGAGAATGAACAGGAAATAATAATTATAGAAACACCTTCTTTGTGAGAGAAGCATATTTTGATAAACAGAACAGTAAAAAACCCCAACAAACTACCAAGCCCCACAACAAAACAAGGAAACCAGATTACATTTCTTACATTGACTGAGGCAGTACTTGTCTCCCAGAAGTCAGCTGGCTTACTCTGGTGCCTTTGTTTCTGTTTACTAATATGGAAACAATAGACATGACTTCTTATACTGTACCCAGAGCTTTTGTAGAAGTTTAGCTGAGATTTACAGCTAGCAACTTAAACATTAATAATAGGTAAAGCAGACAAAGCTAGCAGCTTAAACTTTAGTAGTTAGAGTAGACAAAGTTTATAGATCATAGTATATGAACTGTAGCAACCACATTACATTTGGCTGAAACTGACCAAAAAAGGATGTGATACTGTGTAAGAAAATGACCATTTAGCAACTGCTTAGTAACAAAAGAGCAAACAAACCAAGCCAATAAAAAAGAAGGACCCAGATCTTAGTTTTACTATGGGTCTGAACTATTGCATGAGGGGTGGGAACTTAGATTGTAAGGGTATAATTGCCCAGAGATTATTTTTTTTTTTTTTGTCCAGGATCCTTTTTGGAGGCACCTAGGTTGATCTGTAGCACTATTAATAAAAAGTACTTTCATAAAGAATCTATCTTTTAGCTTATGTGGAAACCTGGAGTCAAACTCTGTTATGGTGGCTGGCATGTGTAATTTCCGCAACAGAGCTCAACTCATTAGTTATTATAAAGCATATAGGTCTTCACATAAAATATATTACAGAAATGCATGGGCATTATCATAATATAAAAAGAATAAAGTGTGAAACATAAACCACAAAACACTTCAAGCATAGAAAAGAATAGGAGGTTTATAGAATGAGGCCAAAGGAATGGAAAAACAATTTTAAGGAAATGTGAAGCCAAGAATGAAATAATATTACTGTAGAGATATTAAGGGGAAAAGATGTTTTTGGAGTGGGTAACCCTTTAAGAGACAGTGGGGATAATTTACTGGTAAAGGTGACTGTCACCGTGGGCTATTTACATGAATTTGTTGCTTCAACATTCTCAAAGGAGGAAAAAAGACTGAAGAAAGGAGTAACAACAGGGCAACACTCATAACAAATCAGAACAAGAGCAAAAAGCTGAAGGAGACTAGCATTACATGAGGAGAAAAAAGAACCATTTGGAGAAAGAAACATTTCTAAGGAACACACTAAAATCAACAGGACTTATTATAAAACAAGGGGAAAAACAATAAATGAGATGGTGGAAGCCTTTCCAATCAGAAGTAATAATTAAAAAAAAAATAATCCACATCTTGGGTTACGTAAAGCAAACAAGATAATGCTGAGTAAAGACAAAACAGGGCAGAACTAACAGCAACATTGTTTAAAGATTATCAGGCTGTTTTCACAAAACACAAAAGATCTTGGTGACAAACATATCAGTTATATACAAGCAAATAATACACAGGATTTGTCAGAGAAATTTTGGACAGACTGTACGTCCTGTAAAGAAACCTTATGAAATTGCTGTTACACGACCACCCAAAGATGACTTTCAGCAAGGTCATCTGGTATTGCAGGAGATATATGCACTCTATACGGATAAAAAGCTAACTTGGGGAGTAAAGACAAATAGCATGAGTGAGAAGGAACAGGCAGAAATGAATATAGTGACAAGTACAATACTGCAAACATCAGTATTGGGTGCTGCTCTTTTCACTGCACTTGGAAAGAGAAGGATGTTCTATTTAGTCAGAAAGTATAAAAAGGGAGCTAAATGAACATCATTGGAAGAAAGGAATTTTAAAAGTTTGCAGAGAAGATGAGCAGTTATACTTAAAATAATCTGAGTGGTAAACCAACTTAGATGCAATTAAAATGTGGGGTTTTTTTCCCAGAGCTAGTAAGTAAATGTTATTAAAATATAGTTCACCAACAAAAAGGAAGAAATAAGTATTATAATAAAATTTTAAAATCCAGACATAGAAAAAAAATCATCACCTTCTTTAAGGTTTACAAGGGTTTGGGAATCATATTTTTTCTAGTAGTGATGACAAAGTAATTTCATACATGATCAAAAGAGCAAATCAGGACTGAGTATCTAAATAGTAAAAGAAATCTTTATATAAAGCTAATTTTGTTCAGGACAAGGAACAGTTATTTTACAGGAAATTAGCAGGTGAGTAATGTAAGTTTTGTAACAAACACTGTTTGTTACATGAGACACATCTGGAGTACTCTTTCCAGTCCTGGGTTCCCCAGTAAAAGAGAGACAGGGATGGTGAAGAACCTGGAGCATCTGTCATATAAGGAGAGGCTAGGAAAGCGGGAACAGTTCATCCTGGAGCAGAGAAAGCTCAGGAGGACCAAAGTGTAGTGCATGCACCACTAGACTGTTCTCAGTCGTGTCCAGTGAGAGGACAAAAGGCAACAGGCACAAGTCAAAATACAGGAATTTCCATTTAAAATTAAGAAACTTCTATTGTGAGGGTGGCCAAACACTGTAGCAGGATGTCCAAGATACTTCTTAACTCCACCTTTAGGTATTCACAACCTGACTGAACACAATCCTAAGCAACTTGCTCTGACTGACCCAGCTTTGGGCATGGGGTTGCACTTGACAATGCCTTCCTGCCTCCATCATTCCGTGATTCTGTATTTAAAATGTTCAATACTGGCAACCATTGTAAATTCACTTTAAAAATATTCTTGGACCTAGGACATCATGGAAGCTTTGAAGCTTTCAAATTATTAGATGTGTATTATTCATCAGCAAGAAGTATATTAGAGTAATGCAAAGTCAGAGTGAACATAAATTTGCTTAAAATTATCTTGTAAAATAAAATACTAAATTAACTTTTGAGCATAAATCATATAGATCAAATTTAAAGAACTTGGAAAACTTTAAGATAATATTTACACAAAAATAAACAAAAAGTATCCTTTCAGATAGTACTAAAAAGATAAAATCACCTTTAATTAATAGAAATATTAATAGAAGACAACAAATAAGTGACCAAACCAAAATATTCGTTATAAGCTAATATCAAAAATACAGTTAGTTTTGGGAAACTGACCTTCCTACAAACTGTATGGATTTCACCTCTCACCACATTTTAACTTAAATTATAGCTGTCTTGAAGGTAGTGTAGGTTGTAAAGGAAGTGGTATGGGCTTCTTAAAGCACCCCATTTATTCTCTGTTTCCTTCAACAATGAGAAATTTATGGGTTATGGGCAGGTATTTCTTCCTAAGGGGTTAAAGATAAGGTTTTTCTGGGTGATGAAGTCCATCTAAATCCATTTCAGATGCAGTTCATTCTCTATGAAATAACTTTGCTTCCTATCCAGTTGTTATTAATAAACATTTTGGTTTCTGTATGCTGACATATTTGATATATACTAAGGGAAATAATCTATACAGTTCTGTAGATTATGACATACTGTGTTAGATATTGAGATACTGTGCCAATGTGATATTCAGAAATTCCATCTGAATATGAGGAAAAAACTTACTTTGAGAGTGTCAGAGTACTGCAACAGGCTGCCCAGAGAAGTCGCGGAGTCTCCTCTGTAGATATGCAAAACCTGCCTGTGCAAGCTGCTCTAGGTGAACCCGCTTTAGTGGATGGGTTGGATTAGACCAGGGGTCCTCAAACTTTTTAACCAGGGGGCTGGTGGGCAGATGCAGTGGCAGGCAGTCATCTGCGGCTGCTTGGTTCCCCCCCCCCAACCCCCGGCAGTGTGTGTGTGTGTGTGTGTGTGTAAATACCGGGGGGCTGCATTGAGGACCCTGGGGGGCCGTATCCAGCCCATGGAACGTAGTTTGAGGACCCCTGGATTAGATGATCACCACAGGTCCCATCCAACCCTGGATGGGTTGTTCTTGAAATCGTTGAAACAATTCTTGTTTCTGTGATTCCATGATCTAACCTAAAAAGGTAGCTTTTTTCTTTATGGCATCCATACCTCTCCGGGCAGCAAAACCCTCCCAAACTTCAGAAACAGAAAAAATGTATCCTTCTTTTCAAAACCTGAAATTTTCATGTAGATTTCTGACTGATTTGGAGAACTACTGATGAAATGGTTGAACAAAACATGAGAATAGATTTTACTTAAGTGGTTGGTTCATTTTCTATTATCAGTAGCTTGTTTAATTTGTCAGAGAGTACATAAGCACATAAGGTCTTTGAGAAGGGAATGTTTACAGGTTTAATTAGTTTAAAATTACATAATTGGCCATGTTATCACAGTTAACTGAATCACAGAAATTACTGATGAAGAAAGCCTATTAGATTGTTTTGCTAGTCTCCCTGCCAAATCGGGAGTACTTCCTAGGCTGTTTCTCAAAACATGTTATTTTTAACAGAGTTTAAAATACATTATAAAAGGTGAACATGTTTTAAGATCTCAGGACACTAATGAGGAGTTTCACAATCCTACATCTACAGGAGCCATTCAAGTGTAAGGCCCTGACTTTGTAAATATTAGTGCACGGAGTCAGTTTGTATGTACTGAGTTAAGTCATTCACTAACATCAGCTGATGACAGCCTATACCCATTAGATTTAGTGTCACATGTAGTACCTAAGGAACACTTCCCAGCTTTTCTGAGGAGTTTTATTTACAGATCAAACGTTGAAAGTTCAAAATACAAATGCAGTTGCTCTGTTGTAAATGATAATACTTTTATGATCTAAGGAAGGACAGTGCACTATCATGAGAGAAACAATTAAAAAAGGAAAAGAAATAGGAGAGGAATTATACAAATTATATAATGAATTTTCATTAAGTGAGTGGTAGAGATGATGTGCACCTAAGGAAGTAAGGACCATTTTTATCCTAGCAGCATATAGTATTAAAATAGCCATCAGATTCTTCAGCTGCACTAGGCAGTGTCAGACTTTGGGATCGTTGCAATTCAGTAGTCGAACTGGATGTTCAGGGGTCGTAGCTGAATCTGAAGAGACTTGGTGGGTGTACGCTGTGGCAGCATAATGTGGATAGTGTGCGGTGGTATTCCAACAAGTACAGCTCAGAAAATACTGATTTCAAACAAGGGATATGGTTGTCATGGCTGGCTGAGAACATAGTGAGCTTTCCTGAAGTTGCATCAACTGTTAAACATAAATGCAGCACCAGGCCCAGGAAATTCAGTACAAGTGACACTTCTTCAATAGAAGGTACTATAATATCAAACTCTGCTTGTCAAAACTTTGGTTAGGGAACAGCTAAATTACAAGCATAAGGAAGGTCTGGGAGTATTCAGAAATGAAGATAGTCTTTGCTTATTACTGTTCAAACTCATGTGACTTGCACTGAATAATTTTCTACTCCTTGTAGAAAAGTTCATGTGATATTTCTCAACAGATTATTCTAGCAGAGTTGAACAGATTTCCTCAGTTGTTCAGAATGTGAATCCGACTCAGATTCTCTTGGTCTCTCTTTTGGACATGTAAAAGATAAACATCTCAGTAATATCAGTGTAGACAATGTGTAAAACAATTCCATGTTTTCAAAAATAGTCTATATTTTCTGTTAGTAGTGAAGACTATTATCTTTCACCCCAAGAAGAAAAAGTAAGCTCTTATCTTTCCAATATGTAAGACAGCACAAAAGATATTCGCAGAGAAAGTTACGTTCAGAAAATTTCTAGTATGCCTTCTGGAGAGAGATTGTATATGGTAGCTGGTGACACCACCAACAATTCCACCTTTTAAAAATAATTTCCATCATTTCTATTATCAAGCAATGGAGCTGGTGGAGCTATCTTCTTTTGAGTCCTGTCTGAGTTTATGTGGCAGAGGGCAGAGGCTTTGGAATGATGTGCTTAAATACATATTTTCATCTGGATAGCCAATGGCCCCTGCTAATAAAGAAAGTGCCATATAGCATTGCAATGTTTCTTTGTTTTGCTGATTCTTTTTTTTCCAGCTGTTTGTGGAGCATCTGTTACGTGATGCAGAGACACAGCTAAGCACTCGTCACATACAGTGACACCAGGGGGCAACCCTCCATTTTACCATCTGTCAAAATGTTTTGCTGAATCCACCCAGCACATCAGTGGAGGCACTGTGTTCACCAAAGGAAGCAAAATGCTGGTAAATTGGTTTGCTTACAATATGCACATAACATACAGGCCCTGGAATATCTTGTCATCTCACACCTATAAGCAATATTATATGTTTCACAAAAAAATTTCAAGAATAGGAACTTAATCAGGTTATCATATCTATATATCTATATATCTATCTATATATCTATCTATATATATCTATCTATATATCTATCTATATATCCTATATCCTATATCCTATATCCTATATCCTATATCCTATATCCTATATATTATAATCCAAATGAAAGGGTAAGCATAACACAGAGCTAGCTATGTAACCTTATGTCATTACTAGAGTGGAAGAAGCTGTTCTCCAATTCTTCATTTTAGCCAAGAAAGCTGGGAGTCTGTGGTACTTGCTATTGTACAGATACCTGTTAAAACATCTTACAGGGTTAGCACAAAATAAAAATAAAGAAGAATTATTTGGAAAAAAAAAATAAAAGAAAAAGCAAAAAGCACTGATAGCCTTGGAAAAGAGAGTTTAAAATAGTAAGAAGAATATGTATTTTATGCAGTGTAGAACATTAGATATCTTTATAAGTATATCAGGTTGTTCAAGAACATGAAAAAAAGAAGTCTAGGACTTGTTTGACATTAAGAGTTTGACACAGAATGGAAGTACAGCAAGGAAATGAAATATTAACACACTGACTATATCCTTTACTTATGTAAATACATATTTATGGATTTCTTAATCCTTGCACCCTCCAAAGTCACTCACTTGCTTAGGTTTACATAGGGAGTGCTGCTAGGGGACACCCAGAGGCATTGTACAAAATCAATACAAGAACAAATATGCTTAAATATTCATGAATACAAATGTTTAATGGCACATGGTCTCAGTGTAGTCTAAAAAGCAGGCAGGAATTCCAAGGATTTACTTTTCTCATATGCAAGAAAGCACCAATTTCACAGTGAAGAGTTCATTAGGAAAGCATTAGATTAGATGAATACAAAACTGTACAAATAACTACATGCTCTGTAAAAAGCCTGGCACCATTATGCTCTAGGGTGGCAGATGCGCAGTTAGAAAAGAAGAAAACTGTACAGCTGCTTCATAAGCCTCACAGCAGCCCAATAGTTGCAGCAGCTATGAAACCTCAAAACCTCAACTCACCTTATGTGGGAATGATGAAAAGTATGATATTGTAACATGTATGACCCATATATTACCACGCACACACACAAATTCAGCAGCAATTATTATAAATGCATTCCTGTTAACACAAATTTCTCTAGAACCCACTTCATCCCAAAAGGCCCTGATCTCCCTACTCCAGATCCTTTTAAAGTCACCCAGCAATGTGAGTTATCTGCAGGAACCAAGGAACACTACTTTAACAGGCATGAATAATCTGAGGTGCAGATGATGGATGTGAAATTACAGTCTCCATGAGATAAAAAACTGTTGAGGACTCATTTCCAAAAGATTCACATTTCCTAAACAATTACTTTTTAACTGGTACAGACTAACATTTTCTGCTGTTTCTGCATGTACTTTATATAATCTCCCACAGAGTTCCTTGGTGCCAATATGAGTGCTATTTTCATTAAAGCAGACTTAATTTGATGTTATGCAAAATATCTTGTTAGCTTTTGGGCTAATAAAAGCTATTAACAGTGAACTTGTGACTCTTCAAATTGTGTTTACTCTGCTGGCCCACTACCTATCTTTTTGAAAGTTCACTAACATTGGGCAGCGCAATAAAAATCGTGAGTAGAAGACAGACACATTTCCAAGCCTCCCCAAAGCACTGGTGCCTCACAATGTCATAAGCTGCCTCCAAGGGCCATTACAGTGGTACTTTTTGAAAATCAGTCTTATCACAGGTGCGGTCACCATGAGCAATCATTTGCAGGACAAGGACCTTGAAGAGGTCTGTTCTGTATACAAGGTCACAGGAATATTCTGTGATTAAAGCTCAGCATCTCATTTCTTAATCCATACTGAACAAGACCTTGACTATCCAGTCTAATGATACGCTAGAGCATGTTGTAACTTTCCTTACAATTATGACACCAACAGAAATCTCTCCTTTAGTCAGGCTGTCAGGGTTTTTTATGCATTTGATTGTCTCTTCCCTCCAGACTGTTGTGACTGTATTAAGCCAATAGGTTCGCTCCTTGGGTTGAAGGGGACGCCAGAGAGAAAGAGTTTGATCCTAGAGGATACGTTTGCTTGGCAATCAAGCTGAAAACATCATGGCTTGTCAGGTTAGAGACCATGGTGTGATTGATACCTCTCCATCCAATGCTTTTTGTATAGCTCAGTTCCTACAGTGCCTTTTATGGTTGTACTGATCAGGGCATGGTTTGGGTTAAAAACAGACAGAGGCGTATATGTCTCACAGAAAAAAATGTTCTGCATATTTTAATATTATACACCTTGTGGATGTGCGCATATGGATGAGAGAGGCTTGGTGTCACTTTTTGTATGTATAAAAAATGTATTTGACATAGAATCATAGAATATGCAAGCCCATTTAAAACAAAAAAAAAAGAAAATAAAAGAAAACCAAAAAGGGTAGAAATTAAATTATTTTGAAGCTGCAATGAAAAAAAAAAAAAGTGGTATTTTTTTGTTTGATTTTGGGGGCCATGGGGCAGAATTTTGAAAATATTGAAGACTAATAAAAATATTAACTTTATTACTTCAAATAAAATATAAAGAATACCATTTAATGATTGGTTCTATAAAATGAAATTAAACAACAATTGCCCTAGAAAAGTAAAGTATTTTAATGGATTTTCTACTGAAAGTGTGAAGGTAAATTAGGTAACAATAATACCTTATCTTCTCTGTGTAGCAGAAACCAGAAAATACTAAGAAAATTTATCTTTAAAGCCAGCTAATTCCTAGTCTTCAAATGACAATAAGTCATCACTGACAGAAGAGTCACTGACTGTCTACCACATTATCTCTTGATTTAAAAATCTGACCTGCTGTCTAAGAATTAATCCATTACAAACTCTAGGACCTTTCCAAAATCAAGTGAAATATTTTCAGAATTTTTCTATATAAATAAAACGTGGCATACAGACACACACTCCTACAAACATAATAGAATTATGTTATGAATTTTGGCTTTGGGTGAATTGAACTGCAAAGGTAATTGCTTTTTCTTGTAGGAAAGAAAAACATCCCTGCTACTGAGTTGTATCAGTAAAGCCACAGTGGAAAAGCTGCTTAAAGATGAAATTATTCTTTATTTCTATCCTGTTTCCATTAGTATTACTTTTTGAATAAATGATTGCTTATATGCAAAGTTTTTGAGCTTCCTTTCACAACCTAATAATGTATCTTTTGGGAAAACTACTTTGAATTATAACCATTCATCTATCCAGTGTTCATATGTGTTGCCTTGTATCTATCAGAACTTTTTTCGTTGTGTTTTTGGTCTATACAGACTCTGGGAAAAGTGCATCACTGGAACTGTACAAAAGGTTTGTTTTTAAAATAGTCACAAATAAGAAAAATAGACAATCATAACTGTGCCCTACGGGACTCCACAACCACAAGGGGGCAGAACAAACATTAATCACAGAAATACAATTCTACTTTCAAGACGCTTAAAAGTTTCATTCTTTAAGCATAGCACCAGATTTCTTCTCCAGCTGTATTAAAACAGCTTTGCTGGGAACATTTTTCCAAGCAGTTTTTACGACCTTATCTTTCATAATTACAACATATTGATAATAATAATTCAAAAAATATACAAAACATGCAAAAAAGAGTAGTATAATTGCATTAGTTTCTACAAATCTTGAAAGCACCACTTTGGAACCAAAAAAAGGAAAAAGATATTTTTTTTTATCCTATATTTTCTAAAGTGGAAGCATCTTAGATTTAGAATTTTTATTTAAAAAAAAAAACACATCAAATTATGAGTGTGTTCTCAATGTAAGCCTGAAAGTTTTCTTCTAATTCTGAAACTGATTCAGAATAGGAACATGCCAGAACTTGAATCCTGTCAAGACAAGTAAGACATTAGAATGATTATAATGTGACTTATATTCATAATTCAGGAGCTAGTGTGGTCTTTTTAGTGAATATAGAATGCGGATGTTAAAGGATGTGAAATAGTATTATTTAGTTTTGGTTTAATACGTTACTCACTGACTTTATCATCAACCTAAAGGTCAAAGATATCTTGTACAGTACTGAATTTTCTGTGTCTGTGTTACGTAAAGATAAACAGCACACACAGAAAGGCTGGCATTTGAATGTTGCTTAAGTCGTCTGTGAGTTTCAGTGCTCACAATTCTTTACCAATAAAATACAACACAGAAAAAAGGGGGAGAGCAGATAGACTAGAAGTGGTCACCATCCAAACAGTAGCAAGTTCTGTTTACAAACAAAATCTGTCTCAAGGCAGTTGGAGGTTATTTTCGCAGAAATGTTAGCAGACCGATATGTGGCTTACATCCATATTTCTCTGCTTGCCAAACAATAAAATAGTAGCTAGACCAAGGCATGTTCCGCCTTCATTCTGGCTCCTAAGAAAATGCTACACTGCAGCCTTTTATGGAGTTTTAATGAACTGAAGAGCACTAGGTGTGTCTGACACACGGCAGGAGACCAATCTGTGCATTAACACACATACAACATATAGGTACATGTATATAAATATATTAACACATGTGAAAATATGTAATGCTTCAGTCATACCTGTTGTGCTTCTGATGGAAATGAAATGCATACGGAACGTCATTCTCAGTTAGCTAATGGTCAGACTGAGAATACCACTGCTGCCGCTAGACAGACATGCTGCAAATCGCTGCTCAAAAGCAAAGAATGAATTTCCTTGTCTTCATATTATACAAACTATGGCCTCAGTTTCAGTTTTCTGTGCCTTTGAGAGAGGATGCTGCTTTCCATACCAAGGTGGAATGAATTTGAAATCAAGTTACCAGATCTTTTGATAGACCTCAGAGCACATGACATCACAGAGATTGCAAGCTTTTGGGGATTTTTTTGGATTTTTGGGGATTGGGATTAGAATTCAGGATGATGGCAAACTGAAGAAGTGGTCTGTAAAGAAAAGAAAAAACAATTAAAGTATATATATAAAAAACCCAAACCAAAACAAAACAAAGCCAGAATGTTTCAGTGTTTAGATGAAAGAATATGGTATGAGTACAAGATGCTAGCTACTAGCTTTCTAGGAGTGAAGCTAAGGATTCGTAATTGCAATTGATCATCAGCAATCTCAGACTGCTTGGGAAAAGGCAATAAAAAAGGGACAATAAAAAAGAGCATAGGCTATCAGATATGTAAACTTAAATTAATGCTACTTTATTTTCCATTGTTAGGACCTCAGAGCATGAAGTAGAATTGGAGTAGATAAAAATGCTGTAGGCTTTTGGACTGCAAAGGCCAAGAAAAAATGGACCCATTAAAATTAAATCAGAGTGGAACCAGTAAGGATACTATTAACAAATAATGGTTGAAATGAGATTGTTTAGTTAACAGTAGAACAAAACAAAACAAAAAAACAGCAACAACAACAACAAAAGGAACATTACATCTGTTTTTAAATGTTTCAAATGTGCAAAGACTGCTTCCACAAAGAAGGGAGTAGCCAGTTCTTCATGTCAATAATGAAGAAAATACAGAGAAAAAGATGCCAGACATTGGAGAAATTTCTGTAAAGATTAGATAATAAAGCACTGCATTTTTGCCCAGAAAGTGTGCAAGATCTCTATATCACTGAAGATTTTCTTGAAAAGACTGGATAAGCTTCTGTTTTGTACCTAGTAAGAAAAGGGGTGCAGCAGCAGGAAGGGTCCCTTGGGTGTTCTTAGTCCCCCTATATCTTATGGTCCAGATATGTTACTTTAAGATTTTATTTATTTCCAGAAGTAAATCAAAACAGAACAAAGCAGAAAAGCAGTCCATGGCCTTTTCTGAGTATCCAGACCGTTGTTCTTCTAAGTAACTCTCTTATTTCCCTTATTGATATAAGGGAAATATAAGTGACACAAGTGGCAAGTAGTCTGTGGAGCCAGGGAAACAGGCACATCATCGCCCAGCAAGAGCAGCCTCTGAAAATGGGGCCAAGTAGCCTTTGCCAAAAACTGTGGGCTGGCTGTACCAAATCAGAAAAATTAAAGCATTCTTTATAAGATTACGTATGTTCACAAATACAGAGAATAAAATGTATTTCTTTGTAGCACATATAGGAGAGAAGTTCTCTAAGACTTGTGTGAAAAGGTGGTGGCTGAAACAGAATATTAGACCTAAATGTTCAGAAAAGCTTTAAGTTTATACAGACTGAAAGGAAGATACTAAAAATACAAGGAAGTTTTGTAGAAGAAAGGACTACAAATGAAAATGAGAGCATGTATGATACTATTTTCCCATATAACATAAAATCTATACTTAGACTGAAGAAGGAATGTTGTTTTTTTTTGAAATATGTTAGAATTACAAAGAGTTTATGCCCAAGTGAAAAAATGGTTAGGATTCCTATCTGAACATTATCATTGTCCTGAGTGAATGATTTTAGGCATAAATATCTTTATAATTTCTGGGGGAAAGTTAACGAAACTGGGATACCATAGGAGTTACCACAGCATACATTGGGAAAAATATTGTAATAGTTTCTTATGAAAACTTAATTGAAATAACTGTACAGTTTGAACTTCACTTTGCCTATGCATTTAATTTATTAAAGTGCTGCTTTCTAAATTCATTTCAGTGAATTATGGTAAGTAAATCTACCTCTTTAATGATCACCTTTCAGCTGACCAACAAAACAGTGCCCCTGCACATTTTGACATCAATATTATGTTGCTTGTGCAGTCAATAATTTGAAAATGTAAAATATATCCAACCCATGGTCACATCCTCTAAGCATAATGGGACATTGGGAGGGTAAGAGTTGTACTGACTGCATTTCAGGTTTGAAGCAGCTAGTTTTGTTGGACCAGTGTTAAAAGTTGTTTCCTAAGTCATGTTAAAAACTTGCCTCCAGTGTGTCCTCCACTATGGTCCCCTCTCCCAAAACCTTGCTGCTGGTAATTCATTCTCCCCAACCACTTGCTTTATTAAACTCATCCCCAGAAGCCCCCTGACATAAACCCACAAGCTATACTTTATCCAACTAACCAGCGAGAAAAAGGCATCTGGATGTCTCCTAGCTCTTAGGGGCTGCAAAAAATTTTGCTCAAAGGAAGCACAGGGACATTGCTGCTAGTAATTTGGAAATGGCCTACGAGTCCACCACTGCAAGGAATCCACTCTGGCTGTTGGAGAGGAGCTGAGGAGCCTGGCTGTGAGGACAAGCATCCTGCATCTCCAGCAGTAGTGCCATGCAGGTACTGCTGTGTGATCTCACCTTTAGGGATCCTCCTAAAGCTCTCATACCACTTAGGGCCAAAGTGTCTTCAGTCAAATGGCAAAACCTAGCAGTATAGCACATTAAACCCTGTTGTTTTTCTACTATAACTTGGCATTTTCTGGCCACAATTATTTTTTTTTGCCTCAATTGCAGTTCAGTTTAATGGAGTCTGGATGGTCTGAGAAAAATCCAGAGTGAATTTAGTGAACAGACCATTTTTCATACCACAAAAAGTGAGTCAGATATTGACTTAATGGATTTAGAGCAGGCTTGGATGAGTCATTCTTCTCCCAGTTAATTGATATTACGAGGACATGCTAAATGTATCCCTAAATAGCAAAATAATTTATAGAATGTGCTTTTCTGGCTGTTAATTGTGCAGCTGGATAACTGCATTTAAAATCTCATCCAATTTGCTTGAAATCACTAGAAGGTTTTCCACTGACTCAGAGGAAGTTGAAGTAGCTTTTGAGGGACCATTGTCAAAGGCAAGAGGTGATTTGAGTGTATGAAAAACTTCAGGATCTACTACTATAAATGTGCTGTATCCTTAGAGTTTTTCCAAAGCCCCAAGGACAGAAGAAACCCTCCTTTACCATCCTTCTACTTTTCTAAGGAAATAAATCTGCTGTTTGGCTTGTTTCTAAGGTCTCTGACCTTTTCCAATAGCCTTAAAACATTTCATGCATTCAAACAGAGGGCCACAAAGCAGCTGACAGTTTAACAGTTTGAGTAAGAGCCCCTTTGGTTCCTAAGACTTAGATGGTATTATCTGCTCTTGATGTAATCCATATGTTACAACTATTTACTATAAGCTTTGTTGTGATGTTCTCATGTTTCTTCTTCCTGATGTTCACACTTTTTTGACCGCTGAAACTCTAGCAATAAATACGACAAACTTAGAGTGAAAAATACAAATGACATTGTCAAAATTTCAAGAAGCAATGAAGTAACTTGGTCATTCATTAATTGTTGGCATGCAGTATTCACTAACCTAATTCCCTGGGAAAGCAAGAACGTCTCTAGTGCTGTTTAGCACAGACATTCTGAATGGCACTAATAATACAATACAGTATGTTCAAACGTATGTGACACTTTACTACTGGGAAGACAGGAGAATAAACATATTCAGCCACTGGAATTAAAATGCAAAGCTACTGAGAAAAAAAGTTAATTAACATTATCTTGTGTAGATAAACTAAAAATATTGTGGTAACTTATTCTGTGAAATAAGTTCTGTTTTGAAAAGACATGCAAAAGAATTAACCAAAAGGGAGGAGGCCCTTTGTATTTATATTGATATCAGCTATGGCCTTTGTTTAGGCAGTCAAGAGTTGAGCTAAAAAGATCAGAAGAAAAAGTAGCTATGGCTTGCTTTCTTTTTAATGTTTAGCATTTCATTCATTTTTATTTTTTTTTAATCTGAAGGTCACTAGACTTGAATTCTGATAAACTGCCAAAAGAGGCAGAATCCAGAGGCAGTTTTCTGAATGGCATCCTCAAACCAAGGCACAAACATGAGTTTTCTTCCAGCTTATCTCAGCTGCAGTAACAGGGCTGTGGTCTACCCAGAGCTTTAAAGGTCATGGAAACACCTTGAATTGCACTAAGAATGTCAACATGAAGATTTGCCTCAGGGTAAAATATTTAATTGTCTGCGTAATGAGAAGTCATCCATCATTCTACCCGTAACAGAGTTTACAGCGTGAAAGTTAGAAAAGAGTTGATTGATTTTAAGTAGGAAAATGTTAGGAAGACATGGTCACAGGGTCCATTCTCAGATCATGTCAAGGGATCACTACCCTCAGAAAGTGCAGCAGCAGCAGCAGCATCTACAGCCATATCCCTTGGTTCTCTGGAGGGAATAAATCACAAAAGTAACCAAGAGAGCAGGGGACTGGACTCCTTTGGGAGATCCTTGTTCTCCAGCTCATGACAGAACCTGTCAGAACTGGCAGTCTTATTAAAATCAGACCAAAAAAACATACAGGCTCAGACTTACATGTCACCTTTATTTAAGTAAACAAAGATATCAAGTAAATTTTTCACACAACAGCTTCAGGAAATATTATTTCACTGACTTATAAAATGGGGAACTGAAATTCAGAAGTTATGTAGTTACCTAGCACCGTAACAAGTCTATTCTTCCCTGCAAAGAAGTAGTTGGGTTGTCTGAAACGGCCAAAATGTTAGCCTGTTTTATTCAAGGATCTATCAACAAGTCAACATGCCTGTTCAGAGGAACAAATTCCATATGATAGTCTATATCAAGTATGAAATTAAGACAGTAAGAACATGTCTAGGTACACGTGCTTCTTTGTTCTTGATTTAGCTCTACTAAAAGAACACAAGATCTTCACAGAGGTCCCCAGCGCCTTTCAAGGTGGGTGACTCAACTTTCTGTGGTGACTTAATATCCAGTGCGATTTAAAAAAAAAAAAAAAAGAGCAGAAGCAGAAAATGCAATAATTGCTTAATACCATCGTGCTATCTCACTAAAATACATATTATTGAACTGTAATCCATTCATCTTTGGAGAAGTGGGTGTCACTATAGGCAGCGTTGTGCTAATTCTGACCAGTGCTTGAAGAATGATCTGTGCAATTAACTAGTCAAATAGAGAAAAAAGGCAAGTGTAGCTGAGAAGACAAAATACTACAGTCCAGTTCCCTAAGAAAATTCAAACATAAGTCAAAATTTAAGCAGATAGAAGATGTTTGTGAAAATTCAATGGTGTGTTCAGTTTTATCACAATTGATACATGATTCATTTGCATATCAAATAGTCTGAGCAACCCTTCCATACACAGCATTGACTAGAAGCCTGAGATACTGTAAAGACTGAAGCATTTTGTATAGAAGCTGTATTTGGCTCAGCTTTATCCCATTCTCTGTCATAGAAAAACAGTGATCTTCAGCTTTTGACAGTGTATAGAGAGTAAAAGGGACAAACAAAACCATTAATATCATATTTTGGAGCTCTTTCAGTATATCAAATGTGGAGTACTTCTGTACCTCAATTATTCTGCTGCGTCTCTGAAGTACTTTGAATAGTGTCTGAGCTACTGAACCAAGAAGGTATATTTAAGGAGATACTAGATCAGAGATTTTTTTCCCCTTTCCTTGGCAAAATCTGGTGCTTAGGCATATTTACACATTCTCATATCTGCATGTAATATTAATAGCTTATTCATTATGGCAACCTCTAGAAGAGCTAGGAATTCTTACCTTCATCTTACAGATACAGTTAGGGTATGGGGGAGGCCCAGTCAAGTTGGGGGTATGCAGTTTCTTGAGTCAACAGGAGCTGTAGTTTAGTTTGCACAGCACTTCTGGAATTTGAATCACAAACTTTGTACCAGTGACACAGGACAAATCAATTACAAAATTTGGATTAGTAAACCTTAAGTAGAGTAGAACACTGAAATATAAAACTTCTTTGATAACCACTTGGCAGTTTGATTTATTTATGACCTTTATGTCTTGCTATTTGAAAGCATTTGAATGAACGGATTACTGCTTGCATAACTGTTTTAATAAAAAGAGCCTGCTGTTTAGTAAAAATATCCATACTACCACACGAAACACACTGTCCCTATGGCAATAGGAGTTTTCATTTTGCTTCAGTTGCTAAACTTTTTTTCTCAAAAAATTAGTGAGCAGAACAGTGCCCCGAGATGTGGGTGACTAACAATACGTAATTATGTGCCAACAGCAAGCACTGAATAGCTAAATGACAGCTCATCACATTCTCCCTCTCAGCTACACTTACCTTAGGCTGACAGTGCTGAAATCATTACTCTATTTATAAACGATTTGTGAATAGAAAGTCTGTTTACATTGATATGAAATGATCACTGTGACCAGTTCTTTCAAATTATTGTTCACATCAGGTCATGGTACCTTCTCCTAGAAACTTGAAATACATTGCACCTTATTGCAAAGCAGGAGTGAACTGTATTAATTGCATGCTTTCTCATAAAATGCAAGTCCTCTTCTCAGTTGTTTCTTTGTCCTTTAGCTATGTACACTGTAAAATGATAAAACTTTCTGTGAACATTTCTAAAAGTGTTATGTTCTCAAAGCCTTAACACTTAATATTAATTTCCTGTATTTCACTCCTATTGAGAAGATTTTCTTGATGTCTCAAGCCAAGTCCAGCCTGTCTGAAAGACTAGGCACATCTATTTTTATATAAGCACAAAGCAGTAAAATAATATATTATTTGTTATGATTAATAAGGTTCTAAACTTGCAAACCACATGTAATTCCTTTGTTAACTCAATTGTTAAAATGACCTCACCACCCTCAAACAAAACCTGTCATTTCAATGCTTTACACAGTTCATTTCAATAAGTATATTCCCAGTCCCTTGTGGAACCTCACCTCCCACTCACGTGGCAAGTAACACATAGACTTGTATGAAAATGCAGCCTTAAAAATGTTACATATACAAATGTCAAATATACAAATGTCCAATTATGCAAGGGAATGTCGATCCAGAATAGAACTTAATGTGACAAGCTGTACAGCCTGATTTGATTCACCGTCCACCAGTTAAATTACATAAACATAAAGGACTCATTTGTCAGTTACAGTTGCAGCGGGAGTGTTAGAAAATAACAGTAAAATAATTTGAGTAAGACCATAATCCTCAATGATGGCTTTTTTGGTAAACTGGAAAATGAAATTGTCACGTTGCTTCAAAAATTTCCATTACCCCTTCTGCCCTGAATGGGATGTAAAAATGGTGGTAGCTTTTTTTCTGTTGACAAATTGAAAATAAAACACCCCAACAATAACCTCCTGCCCCACAAACCCTAAGAAGGGGAAAAATTAGGAAGAAACAAACAGAAATTGTAAAAGATGTATACTACTGTTTGAACAATCATGAAATTAATATAGAAGTTCTCCCATGACCAAAATATCATTTGCAATTGCATACCTTTCCAAAAGATGCAGTTATTAATGGCTTTAATTACATTGCACACAACTCTCAGGTATCAAACATGTTTGATTTCCCAGTTCTGAAAATTCAGCTGTATGGTGGGAAAACAAACAAACAAACAAACAAGAGAGTGGGAGAAAATTAAGAGGTAGAGAGAAGGTGTGTACATGTATGGGAAACTTTTCACTCTCTCATGTAATGTTGATCAATTTATTGGTAACAACTAAACCAAATAAAAATTATGACATAGTATAGAAGGCTTTATTATGACCATGGTTTTTGTTTTTATTTTGCTTTTTTACTGAAAAATAAGAGTGCACCACTGAAGCAACTGCGAAAATACTGAAATATCATCTCAGAAAAATAAATTAAGATGTTCACACCTTGTGAAAATGTATAACTATTAAGATAATTGTAATGTCATAACTTACTCTTTAGCAATAAAACTAAGTACTTAAGCATTCTTCATCTATTCTAAGAGTAAAACTTCTTTAGAAGTATTTCCTTTACTTCAACCTCCTTGAAAAAGAATTAAAACCCCAAGAAGTTATAAGTAGAAGAACAGAATGAATTACACTTCCCCTTTCCCCCACCAATGGTAAGAATATTCTATTAGACCGTTACGGAGAAAAATCTTTTCCTCTTAGTGTATGCATTTGGAATTTTGATGGAGTTTGATTTAACTAGATCTCTATCAACCAATTTTTGTACTAATTCCTAAACAGTCTTATTTCACCTTGCTTGCAATTATCAGCAACTTACACTATAGTTTCAAATTTGTTTTAAAGTAATATATTAGCTGCCATGATATTTGTAAGAACAAAGTAATGTCAATGGATCATAATGAATGATTTTGGCTGTCTGATCCTTTATCAAAGACCTGTATAAACCCTCACGCCATAGCTTCCTCCTGAATTTCCAGCTACAGCTACATTCCCTCATGTAGTTATAGCTTCTTCTTAGCCTTCAATCTGTCTTCTTTCTCCTGGTTGTCAGCTAAATGAATCAACAGAAATTACAGTGAACCTCCTTCTCCTCCTTGATAAAGCTCTAATTCTACTGTCCACAGATTATTAGATTCTGGGTTGTTTTCAGTATCACTCGAAGAAAGTGCACCAATACAGACCTCGTGTAGAGGTGAAACTCATGTAATAACTAGGCAAGAAACGCACAATGTAACTCCAAGTATAATTGCAATTGTATGACTGTATTTGACAGAACAGTGTGGCGGCTTAACATTGTCATTGCCTGCATATTACTTTTTATCTGCACCCTACAGATGGTTGCTTTCCTCATATGTAACTATTTTCTAACATGACAGGAGCTTTAAAACAATAATTTTATATTGATACCAGTTGAATGAAAAACCCATGACCATGCACAAAGAATGGTTGTGCAAGATAATATGTACCAAAGAAGGAAAACACTTCTTAAAAGGTAAGTCATAACACCTGCTACTAGATCTCCTCAGTCTTTGAAATGACTCTTTACATTTGCCTGTGACACTACAAATCTTCACCCAAGATAGCGATTAATTTCTAAGTGGGAAAGAACAGAAACCAAAGATGAACAGGGATGATGTAATAATAGTATTTTATTTAGCAAATCCATCTATTTATTGGATAGAACAATTTATAGAGCTCTGGTATATTATCAGCATTTTGACTTGTTGGCTTTATTTATAGTACTGTCTTGGCTGTTGCAGTCACACTATTAGGTCTCTACTCATTCTATATAATACTTGTTAAAGCTGTTTTAGCAGTACTATGACAGTTCATACTACTTCATTTTCATTAAAACTTATTACCTTCAAAGAAGATTAAATTAATGCTAGTTCATCAATAAAATATTCCTCCTTTCTTACCAGTTTGAGCATTCAGAACTTTAGCAGATTATCTGAAATGAAATATTTTAAAACAAAGTCTGATTTCAGGCCTCAGAATCAGGAACGTTTCTTACTCTACATCAGCAATGGCTACTAATTAAATCTTAAACTTCCAATAGAAAATCATAGCACAAAAGAGGAAAGCCTTATGGATACAGAGAAAGAATGAAAACCTACTCTCTAGTATTCAGAATTCATGTCCACAGCTGAAATTGTAAACACATACCTTGATACATTCAAGCGATAGATTTCTCTGTGAATTTTCTCCCTTAGATTCTTCATTGTCATTAGGACAAGGGAACACTTGCTAGCTGCAGGCTCAGATGTGTATTGAGGTGCGTCCTTACTGCATCTTGTCAGAGGACCACATTCCATCCTCATTTTCCTCCCTATTTTTTGTTATAGTTGAAGAGAAACTGCAGACTCCAGCAAGGATGGGCTCGTGCTGCCCCCTCTGGAAGCAAGACTGCTGGGTGCGTTACAGAGCACACCTGCCTTGCGTCTTTTTTGGCTGGAAGTCAGGTGTTGGTCCAGGTGAAGCTCACTGCAAAATTCTAGTTAACTTTGGTAGTGGTTGATAAGTTGGGTTTGGTTTTGTTATTTTTTGGTAGGTTGGCAGTTTTCTTTGGACAAGCTTATTCAAAGGAGACCTCTCATGGACTATCCAGGCACATCAAGGCTCAGGTTTATGCTATACTGCCAGCAGTATACAAGCAGATGTGCACCCTTACTTTGGTTAGTACCACTCCAGCGATCATAAGGCTTCTTATGGTCCTCAGCAAAGACATAAGGCACAGCCCCTTGCTAGTGAGACCTGCTGTGGCTACTACTTGTGTTTAGAAAACTGCTCAGAATCTGCACTGGTGGACCCTAATCCAGGTGGGCTTCCAGCTGCACAGCTCCCATACGAAGCTGGGAGAAACCGAGTTCCTTTCCCTCAGAGGTAGGAAGTGACTGGGTGGTAAATTAAGGAACAAGGAAAGATCAACTACCCCTGCAAAAAAAGAAAACTTTTTAAAAAGAAAACTTTTCAGACCCTGTGTCTCCCAGGTCTCCTCCCAGAAGCAGGACTGATTTGCTGGATCCACGTCTGTGCCTGAAGAAGATGATGACAACTGTAGTGGAGCATCCATTTTCCTGAGGCTTACTGCAGGCACGATTAAAGAGCTCTTCCCTCTGCGGAGAGGGAACGTAATGTGAGGCAGAGACATTTTGTCTCTGTTGCTAATCTTCATGACGTTTTTGGGTGCTGTTCCAGCCATGGACTTTATGAAAGTCTTATCAGAAAAAATAGAAGACAAAGCTCCATCACTCGACTAAGAACTGACAAAGTATGCCCCTAGATGCTTTGTTTTGCTTTCTAAAGAAGCAGTGAAAAATCCAGACATTTTCTCAAGATTCAGAAGGTGACTCTCCTTAGTTGAAAATAAAGCCATAATTTCAGCTTGCTCTTCAAACTATTTTCCTTCTCTATATCCGCCACATCTTACTCGTGTTCAGTGTGAGCTCCCTGGGTTTCTTCCAGGCACCAATTTATCTAAAATATTAGGACAGCTGGGGCACAGCAGGAAATAAAATGAGACAGGGCTGACTGTGTTACCAGTTAAGTTCTGTTCTTGCTCTTCAGACGGACTTGCATAATCTCGGGCATGTCACAACCTTTCTGTATATCTGTTCATATGCTTTCAAATAGGCACAATTATAAACCTTTCAGGGTTGTTCTGGTGGTGGATTTTTCACTGAAATATGTGGCTGAGAACAAGTCTAAGGCTGCAAATCACTATATAAACAAATCATTCAGCACTAACAACCCTTTAAAAAAAGAATTGGAAATGTGTTTATATTATCAAACCTTAGACCAGGAAGTATTGTGTTTTTCTAAGTATCACTGCAAGGTTAATGACTTACCTTTTTGTTGATTACTGTGTGTCAGGATGTTATCATGGTCAATACAAGTTTGTAAAGTGCTGCTGTGCCCATGCACTTTGGACACAGATACACAAAAACAGCTGTAGTCTGCAGTGAAACAAACTAAAACAAATTAATCATTGCAATGACAGCTTTCTAGCTAATATATTAGATGAAACATGTATTTCCTCAGGTAGACTGTAAAAACTGCATTTAGGGAATTAAATGCATAACTCTTCCTATTTTTGAGGGTTTAAAAAAAAGAAAAAAAAAGAAAACAAACAAACAAACAAAAACCACAAAAAAGCTGCAAACATAAATCAGTTCAGGGAATACTGACAATGTATTTTGGCTTGTTTGGTTCCTACCTGGGTTATTGAGACATAATGGGAAAGCATTGCTAACTGTCTCATTACCATCAGTGAACTGTGTGAATTTAGGAGAAAAGATCCCACTAACTGGAAACAACTCACTCCTCACTCCTGCCCTTACTTGCTATTTTTTATCTTTTCCTCTTTTTCCTTCCTTTTCTCTCTTCTCATGCTGTCCTAAAAGGAAGGAAAATAAAACTTAGAAATGAAAAAAATCACTGACCCTAGAACTAAAACTTAGAGTTGTCATTGTTCTCAGGGTTTGATTTTGGAAACTCATTATCAGTGTATATTATAGTCCAGCACTTACTGTCTTTGCAGATCTTCTTGGCTTGAAAGGCAAGAAATCACACACTTACTGCCACGGAGACTTGACTAGTATCCAATATTCCTGGCTTCTCCAGGCTTACACTCTTGCTCATCAGATTGATATACTTAAGTGCCCAATCTTCCTTGAAGGGGCAAAAATGAGGAAGAGACCATAAAGGGAAATATTTGAAACCAGAGAGAAAAAGTATTGTATAGAGAGAGGTGAAAACAGTCATTGTCAGTAAATAAAAATTAGAGACACAGCAGCAAGAAGATGGCTTTATATCTCCTGTAAATCTGCTGAAGACAGGGTAGGCAGGGACGAGTAAAAGAACGGGTGGGGAACACACAGGGACCATTTCAAGGGGAGGTGCAACAGTATTACATCGGGGTAGTGCTGTGTCCTGACATGACTGAAGCAAGTTGCAAGAGAGTTAAGGCTCTTCCACTGAGTAACTAGCAAAGTGGCTGACTGCAGCGCTTGCAACAACTTTGACTACAACTGTCTGAAGTGACTGCATCTTCTGTGTTCAGGCAACGTGCAATGCAAGAAAATATCCCGCATTATCCATACAGTGCTGTGACAGAAACAAATGCATCAGTGTATATATATATGCACGTGTTCGCTTTTCTCACTTACTCTCTTTTTTTTAGGTGGGGTTTCCAATGCCCAACTAAATAGTCACAATATATATATTCATTCTTAAATTAAATTTGCATTCACAGATAATTTGAATTAAAATATAAGAAAATAAATATGAAAAATAAAAAAATTAGGTAAAAATATCTTGTCAGTTTGTCATTCTGTTTTTAAGACAGTGTGCTGATCCCACACAGTAAGCAATGCTTTGGCAGAGAGGATACACAATTAGCTTTTCACAGGACCAAATAAGGACCCAGTTGCCACCTTTAAGGAGCCACTCTGCTTAAAGGCAATCAACTGTCTATAAGCTTGAAGCGCGCAGATGTTAGGATCAAAGAACTAAGTAGATATCAATGTTTGAACTAATCACCTTAAGGCTGCCTTTGTAATCAGCAGAATGAAGGAGTCACTCTTACAGTGTGATGCAATAGCTGCTGTTCCAGAACTGCATGTTTATTCCGTGGACATAAGAACACCAAGGGCAACTAGCTTCAGAGACAGGTGTTTGTAATGCTGTTTAGGTCAACTAAGTTGTGTTCTGCAAAACACAGAAAGACATTTCTTATGCACTTGGATTTTTCAATCTGTGTTGCAACTAATGATGCTGAGCTGTAAGTAAATGGTATGCTAAACACATGCAATGAGCTATGCATTTTTAATTATTCACTCCTATAGGTGCAAAGTCTGGCAAAATACAAATCTTCTATGAAAAACACTATACCCAAATACTGGTCACTGAAATACGTTATTGAAATTCATCCAATTATGTTATGTATTTAGTACTACATCTATTTCACGACCCAGGGATTTAAATTTCTTGTTTTCTCATTAAATTGTGTTGTTTTTATTTGCCACGTTCATATCTTTATTACAGGCCTGGTGATGAAAATGTTTAGTGAAGAACACATGAAATTATCCAGGTATTGAGAAATTCAAACTAGCTTAGCTGTAGAACTATTTAATTGGTATTTAACAGAGTAGACAAGCAAATGATCAGTTCTGTGAATTGCCACATGAAAGAAAAAGTTTAAAACATCAGTAAACAGTAAGTTCAATGGCCATCATTGGGGCTCTTGGGTTCTCTTTATTCAGGCACAACTGAAGAGATCAGGTAAGCTATATCTGCTAAAGGAAGAATGCCCTGATGGAGAAAGCCAGGACTAGAACAGTGATAAAAAGGATCACAGTCTAACAGGCAATAATACTTTGAAAGCAGGGTGAGCCTTCCTAAACTTGATACTCATTTGACAGGCAGTAGGCTGGCTTTTTCCAAGCAGTAAGTTGTATGACTTGAAAAGAAGAAAGCCTCCTATGATTCATATAGCTACCACATGCTACTGTATAGCATACCGTACGTTGTTCATAAAGCTAAATTGAAGTGCAGATTTGGGAATGTCTGAGTAAGATTTTAGTTCCTGGCTCAACCACATGCCTCTGTGACCTTCATAAAAAATCATATTTGTAAAGTGGAGGGAGTGTGCCCCATCTTCACAACCGATGGTGACAATAAAATCAGTAACTTAGCTGCTCAGGCAGTAAGGGACAGACAAATGCAGACAGGTTTAACAATAGTTAGCTCAATAGAGTCAAAGACCACATGCACTACTGGACCAAAAAAAAAATAGTAAACAACAGCAGCTATTGTCATAGGTGTATACCTATGTATACATATGTGTGACAAGGGACACCCACACCCACACACCCAACACCCCTTTTATTAAACCTGTGTGCATAGTTGACCATATGTATCTACAGAACTCTAGAGGGGGGCCAGGAAACAGCAAATATCATGCACGGTAATAAGTTTTACAAGCTAGGCCCAAATCTTTGATATAGATACAGATGAATTTAAAATATTCCATAGCAACCAGTTCCCACCCAGGGGATATAAACATACTACTTCTACAATAACCATGTGTTTCTCTTGTATCTAGATCTACTTAGGATAAAAAAAAATCATAGATTTTATGAAATGCCTTATTAGAAAATATCCCCAGGGGGGAAGGGGTGGAAAAATGCAGAAGCAGTGTCAAATGTAGTAAGTTAATAAAAAGCAAATAAAATCTATATGGTTTAAACAAAGCCTAATGCATTATTCACAAAGAAGACCTTTCTCTCACACAGAAAGTTTAATTTATCATCCAGTTTACTGTATTTTACAGCATCAATTAGAAAAGAGGGATTCCTTTCCTCTCCAAAGTTAGCAATACAGCTTCACAGTAAAAGAAAACCTATTATGGCATTTAATAGCTCGATGAGAAATGCATAAAAGTAAATCAGCAAGACTGAAAAAAAATCAGCATGCAAGAAAGAAAAAGCAATTTCTTTGTTATGAAAACTCATTCAGTTTCCAATGACTAGATGATGGCAGGCCTATTTTTCTAACTTAGCCCATTTTATCTAAGATGTGACAGTAGGAGAGGAATGGGGCAGGAGGATGTTGGTTTCCACCTACACCCAGTCTTTTCTCTTTCCAATGAAGGACCAGATAAATTGCAGACTGTGTGTGTGTGGGAGAAAGACAAGGAAAAGCACCAAAAAGCAGAATTAATAAACATATACAAAAATTATTCTCGACTCTCTTTTCAGATTAACTACTGCTAAGGAGTATAGCTGGGCTCTATACTGGGCCTACATGGATCCACCTAGGCTGTAACCAGATTTTGAGTGTTATTAATATGCATTTTTTAATTGTTTCCGCCTTAAGAAAACAAGTTCCAAAGATATATTTGTCCTTTCACAAATAGTTTAGTGGGTCTGCTATGTAAATATTTTAAGCTTAAAGATTTTTCTTGTGCTTTTAAAATTGTCCTTTGGCTTTTTTTTTTTTCTTGCTTTTTTTTTCTACAGACACCTAACAACATAACTACGTTATACAAACAGGCAAATGCAAAAGTCATCATAGACTGTTGTTAACTGGCACTTGAAACTTAAATATTCGCATGACATGAGTAACTCACTAAGGAGAATACATCGGGCTTGAAAACATGGTATCTATGCTATCATAGTTTTGAATTTAGGCTGTCCTTAGATAGTCTTACTCAGAAGTCTGCTATTAAGATTACCTGGATTTGGTTAAATAGGTGACAACTTCAGCTTTTATGCTGTGACCATGTGCAGATATTTCCCAAGTAACTTTAAAAATTTACATTGGAGAACTTTTCACAGTGGAAGAGCTTTTGAAACTTTCAGATTTGGGTTGTTATTTCTCTACATTCCATTGTCATTTTCTTCCCTGTCCTCACCTCATTCATTTGTTAACAAGCCCAGTGAACAAGACTCAAACCAGTAACTTCAGATTAGTTAATTGAGAAGATGCACATAGACCAATTGAAAAATCAAATTCAATGTACCAGTATAATTGTACAAAATCAGACATGGGAATTTTATGAAAAGCAGCAGAACACATTTGCATTTACATTTCAAATATACTCCATAGAGTTTCATATTTAAGTCTTCATTTCCAGCTTTAAATCTCAGCTCTTAGAGCTCCTCATGAGGAAAGAATCTACTCTAGAAAACTAGAAAGCAAGCAAATAATCCAATTAAATACTGGTAGGTATACTTTCAGCAAAGAAAGATGCATATATCTCATCAACAATGCAAAATCAATAGGGCATGAGTGCACAACCTAACCCAAACTTGTCACCTCTGCTCAAGCTTTTCTCTGGCCAGTTAAAAACTCAATTACATTTATAGAGTCTCTGCTTCATTTTTCTGTTGGTGCTTAGTCTGGGTTCCTCTGGAAAAGCAAGGGAATATGGGGCACATGAAAGATGCCCAGAAGATGTGAGATATGTGTGACTCTAGCAGCTGTATGATCTGTAAGAAAGGGACTAACTCTTGATGGCAGATACAGAAAAGCAAAGATACTGCATGCCCTGCTTCCCACCGTCCCATTATAGCTCCTTACCCTCATATCATCCCAAAACATGCAAGTGGCATAAAGGCTATCAAATTTTAAGGCCCCAAAAGTAGAATTTTTGTATGTGACCACCCCTGTGCAAAATACATCAGTCAACCAAAAGTTCTTTCTAAAAGTTAATTAACAAAGCACAAGTTCATTAGCCTTCATAAGTTATTCTTTTCTCCCTCTTCTTCATCCTTGCATTCATAATGTTTACAAATTGATCAAAACCCCCAGCCTGCCCTGCATTCTTCTCCCTCTAATTGTGTAAACATTATTTATTGTTTTTAAAACACCCATGACCCAGGAGGTTATGAGTGATAACTCCTATTTCAGTTTGCAAAACAGGTGGATAGAACTTACATACAGGCTGGGGAGCTGAGAGACAACATCGTCTCGCTTCACATCTACACCTCAACTTGTTCTCATGCTTCTCCTTGGGGTTGCTCAAATTTCCTTTTCATTATAAGCTCTTCTGTGTAAGGGCTGAACCTTTGCTTGGGTCTTGAAAAATACTTAAGATATTGCGGGTACTATTTGGTGACACCTAGAACATCACTCGTAATTGACATAATACTGATGAAAGTAATGTTGCAGGCATTTTTAATAAAACATTCTGATTGTTCCTGGTTTTTACAACTTATTAACAGCTTAATTCATCTTGTCATTAACAGAGAACACAGAAATTTTAGAGTTTATAAACATTTTAAATACTTTAATCTCTATACAGAAAAACATAAAGTTATAGGGAAAAGCAACTATGAAGTAAACTTTCAAACAGCTTAATAAGTATAGGCTGCAAATAAAAATGAAAAGTACAAGCTAGAATTTAATTAAACATACTTTATATTATGTTCCCTTCTAATAATATTTGAATGAAATATTTCATAGTCTTTAGTATAAAACTTGAATATTAACTTAATAATTGAATATAAATTTAATATGTGTTGCCAATGATGCAACCAAAGTTTAATGGTAAGGTTAACACTTATAAGAACATAAACTGAATCATTTATACTATTATTTCAATAATAACAAAATGTTTTATTTCAATTGATTTAAATTTCATTTTAGCTGTAGTTGGTATTTGCTTATATTTGAATCTTTATATTTAATGATTAAATTAATAAATACAAATTTCTTACAAAATGCTAAACTGAGTGAAAGCCTTCTGGCTTGTTAGGAACTCCTGAAATGGGCTTTAGAGGTATTTTTCCAGTTGAAGCCTTGGGAACTTATCTTAACATTAGCTGTGACTTAAGGGGATAACAAGATAATAAGGAGAAAGTATGGAGAGGTATAATAGACATATCATTAACGAGAAAGTACAGTTAATGTGTCATTAAAATCAAGGACATTATAGCATAGTTAGCTATTTCATCAATGAGTATCAAGGAGTTTAAAGGAGTTTTGCTCAAACAAAAAAGTCAATTGGGAACCATACCCTAAGCTAATTTATGGAAGTGAGTAATAATGGGTCCAGCCAAAAAGAAAAATGAAACAATGGTCACACATATAAATAATTCAAAGCCATTCCCCTGGTTCTCTGCACTATAAATGTAAGTCAAATGGGCAATTCACAGGTGCTGGTTTGCACACAGTCTCTACAGTCTGAGGATTTTTTACTGAAAAATCAGGAATTATGGAATTTCCAGATTATTTTATTCTCCTGACTCTGATAAAGACTGTGATTCAACCAACAATGACCTAACAAGTCTGTTTTAAGTTTGTAATTTGAAAAAAAAAGAGTTTCAGAGAAAAGCAGAAAAATTGGAATAATGACAAATCCAAAGTATTTTGAAGATTCATTGTCATTTGGCAGGACATCCTTGAATTTCAGATAAGAAAAATGAGTATTTTTTTTAAAAAAAAAAACACTAAAGCATTTTGCCCAGCATTAGAGTATTACTTAACTTGATTGCTTTCATAGATAGAGCATCCAATTATCTTCATTTGCTTTGGATTATGAAATAAGAAAAAGAAGAGAAAATTCTAGCTAGTGATTCAATTTAAGCATTAATGTGATATGGTGCTGGGTATATTATAAATACCTAGCTATGTTATTATGACTACACAAAAAGTGCCTTCTGCCAAGAAAGGCTGAACTCCCTGAAAATCATTTCTGATGAATCAGCAGGTGATAACAGTTGGATTACATGAGACACACCATTCCTAGGGGATCTGAAATCAATACTTTCTCTGTGATTTCAGCCTCTGCTGGTTCAAGAAGTAACATGCTGGAGCTGGTGGTTCTACAATGAAAATTAAGTTGGCTCATTTTGTCTGGGGACTTAAACTTCAGCCACATAGTTAATGATGCATGATATCACTAATCATTTCTTCTATGAAATTGCAAACTGTAGTAAAAAAAAGAAATAGCATGAGGTGACAATTGCTTGTGAGGTTAAGAAGAAAAATGTTTTGAGACTTTGGCAATTTCCCTGATTCCTCCTCCATAAAATCTGTAGGTGTCTGTCTGGACATCACAACTGGCAAATATACTTAATTAATTTGACAGTACTCATTTTGGCAACATTCTCACTTCAAATAAGCAAAAAAGACCTTCACATTTCAAAGGCATGCACAATGCAGCCTTGTGATAAGAGTATTACATCCTTTTCTGTCCTGCTTTGTCTCTGTGGGACAAGCACAGAAGTCTGAAGAAACTTGCTTTTCTCTCCAAAAACTTTATTTTTTTGATCTCTATCACCACATGGAGACAGAAGCTATTTTCACCTACACTAGCAGCCAGCCTAAAGAAGCTATGTTTGGCCTTTTCCAACTATTACCAAGTTCTTGGAAAAGTCAGAATTATTTTCTTTGTTAGAAGCATTTATTTAAGGTAGTACAATGATACTAAAGTATTGCAGGAAAATTTAATATATTTTATTACTCAAAAACAGTAACCAACACAACATCATGTAACACCAACTAGCCGTAACTTAAATGCAAAACTCAGATATTTCTTCAAGTATAGAGGACAAGGATCACTTAAACATTTTTGGCTTGGTTCTCAAGCACAATGACTTAATTTTTGTGCCTGTTAGTCTGTTTAAGCCTGGTGTCACAAGGCAAAGCAGTTACCCACCGTAGTGTCAGGCATGAATTGAAGTTCCAGAGACAAAGATGTTACATATTACTTCTATCATATAAATCTTGAGTATTAGATTCAGTAGAATAGAAACAGTAAAAAGAAAACTGTTGTGTTGCAGGCAGCAGTCCCAGACCTAAACATCTTCCTTATAGCCCCTTCCTTGGAGCCTTTGCCAGAGCAGGACCAAGTGTATACGTTGACAGTAAGATATCTCGTCATCCTCGTTGCAGTATCTCTTTACATCATCACAGATGAGAAAAATGGTTCCTCTGATAAGGGAGAACAATACATGAGGCAGTTGGTTTCCAATAGGTAGCTTTCTCCTGTTTTCAGACAAAATTGGATTGAAACCAAATGTAACCTTTGAAAGGCCATCCAATAGCCATAAGAAAGTAGACTGGTACACAACTGACTTACACAAAGGTATAGTGACAGTTCTAAGCCATATTTATTTTCAAAAAGGGGGAAAAAATCTATAGAGGCAGACTTAGTGCATGATTGTAATTGTACTATTATGTTACCCGCTGGGGGTCAAATCCTGTTCTGCCATTTTTATTCATGATGTACTGATAAGTACATTATTGAATTTGGCCTCTTCCTTTCATTTTCAAAAATATTATTTAGACATACTTCAGTGAGAGAAAAGCTGACCTGTTTGAAAAACCCAGCTTGATACTTATCATGTTGACAGATTATATTAATTTGTGGTGATATTGTACTGTACTGTTACTAGTAATTGTCACTAGAACTGGAGCTTTTGGTTAGCAAAATGCATTAGGTGTCCCATAGATACCAAACTTATGATCACTAAAATAAAGCTCACTTAGGGAAATATTTTAAATAAAATTCACTTTCGAAATGTTGGCTTAGTAGCTAGTCCTATCAGTAGTCAGAATTACTACATTTAATAGAAATAAATGTAAGAAGGTTAAAAACTTTTCAGATTAAATATTAATCTCTATCAGTTATTCAGCTAATATATTTATGTAGCAAAGCAACAAAGATAATAGATCTATCGCTGTGGATGATAGATGTAAATGGCAGGTCACCAGATATCTTCAGCTTTATATCTTTTACAAACACAGGTGGTAAAAATAACAACTGACCACTATGAAAATCATTGGTAGGAGTGGAGTTCCATGCAGTACCTTTTTGTGAAAACTTGAATATTAAAACAGTGAGCAAAAGCATACTAATACACACTTGGATGTGAAGGATAAACAAAACATTATGAAGTATTAGAATTTCTCAAAAATATTTTTATTGAATTAACCATATTATATGGTATGAAGTTATTCAAATGCATGTTGTTAGTAAAGAGGGCTTAACTCAAATTAGTATCAATATATTTTCAAGATTACAGAGGTTTAATTTATTTTTTAAAATTTTCTGCTCTTCCTCTCCCTTCCCTGATGTGCGATTGTGAATATACAATTAATTTTTAGTAATAAAATTCACTGATGGGTCCCAAAGACTACTGTGATATCACAGTGCTAATATAGTAACATTTTATCATTGCCACTCTGGACATACTTTTGCAGTTACCTGTTTTCTCTCTACAATGCACACAAGGTATGAAAGTCCTCAGTGCTAGTGCATACTGTGATTAATCAGTCCTAATTTAACTAAAGAAAGTCTCAGCTTTTATTTCTTGTAATTCCTGTGTCAAATATAAGCATTCCTAGACAAAAGCAATTTGTCTGTGTTATGGTAATTTTCACTGTGCTAGTATCTAATAAAAAATTTATCTTACCTACAAATAGATTTTATGTTGTCATTTTAATTTTACTGGTTTATTTCTATATTTGCTGGCAAAACTTGTTAGGTATTTTCCTCTTTCATCTGTTGCCCACTGTGATGTGTGTTCCGTCAGACTGTAATGATGGCTTTAGGAAAGTCTTACAAGTATGCTGGAACCTCATTGGGAACTGGACCTTTTATTGGGAGAAATGAGGAAAAGAAGCTATTCATGCCTGTAATCTGAGATGTTTTGATTTCTTCCAGTGCAAAACTAGACCTGTACAGAAGAAGGTGGTATATCATGAATGGGAAGAAACACTCCAGGAAAGTAAAAATATAGAAAACCTTTTGTTTCAACCACTGCTAATCTACATCTCACCAGAAGGTTTAAATAAATAGATAGACAGAAAAAAAGATAGATATTTGAAGACACCAATATTTCTCATTTGTGTTTCAATCAGAAGGCTTAGAAAAGGTAATGAAAAGCAGAAAAGTGAGAATGTGAAGGTCAGATTAAGTGAGAAATACTAAAGGAATAAAGAAACATAGGTAAGACAAAAAGGATAGTTGCAGCAGCTGGAGATCTGTCATAGGCTTTCTGTTACAACAGCAGTATAACTGTAACTGAATATAACTGGGAAGCCATTTGGAAGATCCTAGAAATACTTGAGAAAGCATGGGAAAAAAGAAACCGAAAATACAGATGAAACAGACAGGAGGTGGGAAAGAGGAGAGATACTGCATGCCTGAATGATGCTAGTGATAAATAAACCCATATGAGTGAGAAACAGGATATGAAAGAAATAAAATTAATGCTTTTATCTTATCTATTTCTTCTTTAGTGGCTGAGCAATAAAGACAAAATGAATGAACTACCATGAAAACTCCTATTTCCTTAAGTATAGCTTTCTTTTATTCTTGCTTACTGAAAATCCATTTAATTTAAAATATGTATGAAGAAAAAGGAAAAGCTGTTAGTCTAAAGCTGTACACAGCAAGGTTCAATTTAAAGCACTTTTTTATGGCCAAGTTCCAAAGAGCAGTCGAATGGGATTTACAGTGCCAGTGTTGACAGGTTCTTAAGCATAACAACATTAGATAGCTGCCACCATAACATTTTGGACACAGATGGCTACAGTAAGTTGTAGGCTACAATTAAAGCTCATTCATTATTGCTTTCCTCTCAACATTGAAAAGGTTAAGGACGTAAGAATCTCAGAACCACTAAATTTTCTTCTGGTTTAGACCATCCATAAATAGCATGGAAAGGTCTGAGGGATTTTTTTAGTTGTTTTTTTTTAGGGGTGAAATTTTTCCAGTAGAAAAAGGTGAAAGAACAGAAAAAAGGGGAACATGACTAAGTGCAATACACTTGGCTTTTATTTAGCAAAATACATTCTCTAGATCTTACTGTATTTCTGTTCCACAGATATCTTTTCTATTTTATTTTTTTTTAAACTGGACCCCAGCAACTTGTCTGCACTTTTTTCTTAAATGTAGAGAATTCAGAAATACCTGCTTATTTTCTACTTAGACATCTGACCTGATAAAAGGGCAAGTAAAATGCTGGACAAGGACTCACCCTGAATATCACCAGCTTCTGTCTGAGAAGGTGGCTGGTAGTCATACAGTCATCAGAATCTGAATTCCCATCAGCTGACTTACTAAGAACTTATTAATGCATTATACAACCTAAGAAAACATTTGCTGGATATTTCAAGGAGATAGAGTTATTCTATTTCATTGCATTCTGAAAATGAATCATCACTCCCTTCATATTACATGTTGCTGGGTGCACACCTAGTTGATAGTAATCTGAATCTGGGGAAAAAAAATAATACTTCAGGCCATTCTAACATATGTCTTACATTATGGAATATAGATCAGCCATACATTTTCAATTAGGATTTTGGTTTGGCCAATCTGAATATTGATTTTAGAATTTTATCAGCTTACTATTATCAAGTAAACCAATGTTATATTTCTCCATGCAATATGGAGATTTCAATTCAGACAGTAGACTCCGGATGAAGCATTCCTAGCAAAAACTAGTCAGTGTCATGTCTGCACCGAGATAATTCGTTAGCACTGGAGCCCAGAACAACCAGCAATCTTGCTGCCCTCAGGATACAAAGTAGAAAACACACTTTCACATAATTTTTCTGACATGCTTTTCCAGCATGTTATTAAATAAATATAAACAAAAATCACTTTCTATCTGCTCCAGGGTAGGGGAAAAAAAAATATTAGTACAACACTTAATAGATTTAAAACATCCTACTGATAGGTGAGATATCAATGGCATTATAAATTCTCAAAGGGAATAAATGGGAAGAGGGTAAAATCAGACCTTAGAGGCTCCCTTACACTGGCCATCCACTCTGTACTACAGTGGGCAAACTTCTTCAGTCCATCCTACTGCCTAATCCTGTCACAAATAGACTGATGTTATATTTTTATTGCCTTGTTTTTCTGGAGCCTTTAGATAAAAGTCTTCATGAACAACAGTGTCCTGGTTTCAGCTGGAACAGAGTTAATTTTCTTCTTAGCAGCTGGTGCAGGGCTGTGCTTTGGATTTGGTGTGACAACAATGTTGACAGCACCCTGATGGTTTTAGTTGTTGCTGGGTGATGTTTATACCAAATCAAGGACTTTTCAGTTTCTTGGGCTCTGCCAGCCAGAGGGCTGGAGGGGCACGGGGAACTGGGAGGGGACACAGCCAGGACAGGTGACCTGAGCTAGCCAAAGGGATATTCCATACCATGGGACATCATGATGAGTATATAAACCGGGGGAAGAAGAAGGAAGGGAGGAACATTTGGCATTATGGCATTTGTCTTCCTGAGTAACCATTATGCACAATGAAGCCCGGCTCTCCTGGGGATGGCCGAACTCCTGCCTGCCCATGGGAAGTGGGGAATGAATTCCTGGGTTTGCTTTGCTTGTCTGCATGGCTTTTACTTTACCAATTAAGTTGTTTTTATCTCAACACTTGAGTTTTACATTCCTTTCTGATCCTCCTCCCCATCCCTCTGGGTGAGGGGGAGTGAGCCAGTGGCTGCGTGGGGCTGGGTTGCCGGCCAGGGTTAAACCATGACAAACAGCTACTAGAAAACTCAGTCAGAAGGCACTTCAGGATTTCAATGTTCTGTTTTTCTTGAGGTAGGCTTGAGCGATGCTGCTTATCTCATAAGTGGTGAGCAGCCACGGCCAAAGGAAACTCGGAAAAATAGGTTTTGTTAGGTAAATAATAGAAGATATTTTGGAGCAGAAATTATTTAGAATTATATTTTGGTTGAAAAATATTGTAGTGATGATCTATAAAATGTGAAAGTACCAAGTAATATGAAAGTACTTTAAAAAGTATCAAGTTCTGATAAACCCCCACAATATTATTTCCGCAAGACCTCCCTTTCCCACACAGCTTCGCTTTACTTATACATGTTAGAAAAGGGACATTGTAACTGTCAGGAACTAATATCCCTGCAAAAATGTGATGATCATTTTCCCTGACAGATATCTGTTGACACCAGAAGCTCTATAGGAATCAAAGAAATACTCGAGTTCTTTTCTAGAGGTTACAAGAAAGTATCAAGTACTGTAAATATAGCAAATATTATGTTAATTTAATATTGAATGTGGGTTTTGCGTACAGTACTTAGTGATTTCATAAATGTGCATATAATCTCTGTGAAATTTATTTTGAATAGTGTTAAACACTGCTAGTCAATGTTTCCAATATTTTGGGGTCTGAAGAAAATGCAGAAAGAAAAAAAAAAAAATCACACAGACCTAAACATCAAGCAATGAAATTACAGTGAGTTTCTTCTTCAGCTCTAAGAATGTAATCAGAAGTAACCAAGCTAGGAAAACCAAACAGTTTACTTAACTTTCTACAGGGATTCACGGTGGATCAAGTGCTTCTCTGTTCACAAAGCCAGTACGGAGCCAAAGACAGCTTGACTGCTGAGAACTTCAGCTTACAACCTGTATCTGAACATCTCTAGATCTGGGCTCTTTCTGATCAGTAAAGTTTGTTTTCTAAACTCCTCAGTCATTTAGGGTAAGTGTGCAACATACCAATCTGTAAAAGCAGGCAAGCTCATGCATAACAAAACCTGGTGATAAAAAATTAATAGGGTGCATTCCCCATTACAAATACCACAGCAGCTACTGCAGGTTATGAACAGACAAAATTCCAATTTACCGACACAGAAGCCACAGAGTTACATACCAAACGCAAAGGCATTTTCTATCTGGCAAACTAAAAACAATTGCATAAATCAAACCTAAGTTTTCTCTGTCCTGCTGAATGTAAATGCTTTTACAGACAAATGCCTACATATTATTATTCTATACAATCGTTTCTGCAAGTCACATGTTTTTCCCACTGTTGTAGCTCTATTTGTAACTGTGATTTAATGAAACTTCTCCTCTTCAGGCAGAATAGCTGAATGAAGCTACTGACATGTCAGTTTAATTGCCCAGACTTGTAAATGTTCTACACCTTGTTATTCAAACCACATGTAGCAAGCTACCTGTGAATGATCGGCTTTGCCAACAGGTACAATGTAACAGTGATTTAATTGCTTTCGCCTTTGTCATCCTTCAGCCGCAAGGGATGGCAACTCTTGTTTCATTTCAGTTATAAGACAGACTACCTACTTAGTAATCTTTCACCTGGGAAAGGATCAAGATTGTAAGCATTAATTAATCAATTTTTTTTTAGTATTTCCACCACTTTTGACTTCCACAATAGTACAAGATTCAAAAGTTTTTCTGGAGGAATCTGCAAGCCTCAGAGCTCGTAGTCACTCTGTGGTTTTTGAAAATTGTGTCCAATCCACTAATAATTACAAGGTGACTGTTGAACTCCCCAGGGAGATCAGAGGCAAGGAAAGCATTATTGACTTCTGCTCTCTGTCTTTTATCCACTTCTGTGTAATGTACTAGGTCATTGCAATTTGCTAAAAATCAGTCCTTACAACACAGAGTATCCCTAGGATCTGTGCACTGAATTGGCTGTTAGGTGTCCTGGATTCATCGTTGGTTGACCAGTCATTTCTCCTAGTACCACAGAAAATATATATTACAGCAGACTGTTGGGATAATCCCATCTGATAACGATTATGGCACATGTTCTCCTTATTCACTAAGAGCTGTAATCCCGGGCACGGCATCGCCATTGCTTGTAATGGAACATTAGGACTGCACCGAGTCTGCAGGGCCTTAGTGCTCTGGTTAGTCGGTCCTGCTCTGTGTAAGCTTATCTGGACTTGTCTGCAGCTTTGTTTTACTTGGCTTAGCTGTGACTGCAGTTTCTCTAATTGACCAGGTGTCCATGGCTAGTTTGTCCTACTTTTATTTATCTTTGTGTGATACAGCTACAGCTTTTTATAGATAGCAGCAACAAGTAGTTGCTCTGCAGAACAAGATATTCACAACTAACACAAAGACTCAGTGTAGGGATACACAGTGCTGTTATGACAGCGAAGAAGCAGAAAGATGTAAAAGTGTGTTACTATATCTATAAAAAATAACCCAAGTGGATCCTAGACAAAGGATGAAGAAACGATCAACATCAGCATCATACTCCTGTCAGTAAAGGACCCCAGGTACTGAGGACTCCCATAACACACATCCCCTCTGAGCACCAGCATGAAACCCTCGACCTCAGGATCCAGAGGAGCACTGGGGGGGTAAGCGTGGCTCCACGAGATGGGGTAGAAAGTAAGATATGTGTTCAACAATTTTATCCGCATTGTTTTTTCTTTCTCCTTCTGTAACAATTACATCTGGATTAATAATGATTAAACTTAAGATTTCAATTATACTGACAATTCTTGGCTTTCCTTACATACAAGTGTGAGTCCTCTTTGCCCATAAGCAAGGTTATAAGACCATGAAATCTTGGCTCCATGGAAAAAATATGTTGACACTATCTCCACTGACTTCATTAGACTCAGAATTTCAATGTATGTCCTTGTGTATAGACAACATTACATGTATTTTTATTAAACTTGAAATGATTTGGAGAATTTCACTGCTTTTAACCATCTAATCATTCCTGGATTTAAAGATAAAGTTTTGTCAAAAGCATAGTTCTCCAGAAACTTTTTCACAAAGTTGTCTTTTTTTCCATTAAAAACATATTCATTTAATCAAAACTTTTGGCCTGGAAAACGTCTCTTGACAAGGATGGAATTTCTGATCAAAAAGAGAAGGGGGCGGGGGGGAGCAGAGGAGAAACTACTGGCTAATCTGCTATTCTCTTGTGGATCTCAGTCTCTCTTGGGAGTTACTCTTCAAAAGCAGAGATTGAGTCTGTAGTGATCAAAACCCCTCAGCTACAATATGGAATATTCATGTCCAAATTTCTGTCCCCAAAATTTTTCCACTGTGGGACTGGAAAAATGATTGAAATGCCTAGATTTCACAGGATAAGTAAACTCTAAAACTGGGAAGAAAACTAAAAATAAGTCTCCTAATACACTACTTGCAACACAAATACACTACTTAGAGAACCTTTTATTTTGAGCTGTCACTAGTGACATTTAGACTAATCTTTACAAAAAGTTCAGCTCCTTTTCTTCTGTGAAAAATAGTCTCCTACATGGTGATAAAAAAATTCCAGTTACCTCAATTAGACTAATTTTAAAAGCAAAGTAAAAGCAGGGAGAAGTGTGCTTTCTTCTTAATGCACACTAACCCCACCCCCACCCCACTCCCACCCCTAAAATAAAGCCACGGTTAAAGATAACTCCACTATGTGGATTACATCTGGAATGCTAAGAAATAATATCTGTCTCAAAAAAGAAAAAAAAATCCTCTTTGTAAAGCCAATTTCTGAGAAGTTAGGGAACGTCCATATCAAAACTGCATGTGCATGTTTGTTCTTCCACCTTTCTTGCATATTTATTGAAAACAAATAAATCTACTTCACACACTCACCCCAGAACCGTTGGTGGCAGCAAGTTATCACAAGAAATGAGAGTTTTCTTTCCATGATAGAGATAGCTGGCATTTACTATATTTTACTTTTTAAGGCAGAAGTAAATTTAAAAGTACTTTACCACCCAACTGATTCACTGTTTACACTACCCTGTTACACAAGATATGTTTTTAGGGAAAATGCTTCAAAGCATACAAAACAAAACCACAAAACCCAAACAGAAAATCAACCGATAAAATGCCTAATCCCTGAAATTTCAGAGTATAACCAAATTCTGCCAGGAATCCAATGCTGCTGATGTGTGCTGGTAGCCTATGTCAAATGCAACATTTACATGCATCTTTGCATATCACCATCTGTATTATTTTGCTGCTTCCGTATTTACTAAAGATTTAGGAATTAAAATCTTGACAGAATGCTCTGCATTTATGAATAAAACAGATGTAATAGAAGCAACAATAATGCAAAAAAAAATTAAAAAATTAAAATTAAAATAATAAGAAAAATAATATAAATTCAAAAATGACACTGGAGAGAATCGGGTAGTAATTCAGTCTGCATGGCTGTTCCCGGCTTCCTTGGGGTGCCCAGCAAGCTCCGTGTGTTACACCTTGTGCACGACTCCTGTGCACCGTCTGCGCTCCCCTGAAAGCTCTGCTGGCAAGAAGGCAGCAGCCAGCCAGGCAATTGCAATCTGTAGCGGCAGGGCTACAGATAGTGGTCTGTCAGTAAGGACAAAGGGCTGCCTGGACCACACACCTCAGGCACTTCAGTTCATCCTTGGGGTATACAACAAGATTCTATTCTTTGCCTAATTACAAATATTGCAGACCGTACTGTTCCAGAATATGCATCTGAATGAAAGCAGCTTCAAACAAACCTTTACTGTATCTCTTAATGGCAGGAGCAGAGAACTGATTTTTTTAGCCTGTCAGCATTTTTATTTAGCAGAGATATGTGAAGGCCTAAAAACATATAAAGAGCAGTAGAAGGTACTGCTGCTCAGCTGGGTGTTGACTAAGAAACCCAGAAAGGGCTGAGCTGCATGTACAGAGTGCCACATTCTGCTGCTTCACTTTCTGTGGTTTTGAAAACTTAGGCTACTGAATTAAACATTGGATACTCGTGGGCATGAGCAGCAGCAGTTCAGTTCTACTTGCTGTGCCCTTTTACACATCTCTCCAACAACCAAAAAAAAAAAAAAAAAAAAATCCATCTAATTAGAGAGTTCATTTTATGAGAGCTATGGAGCATTGCTGTGGACGCTTTATTTCAAAGGTCATTTATAGTGCAGATTTTTATGGCAACAGAAGAACAGCAAAAGTGAAAAGAAAGTTCCTTTTGTCACTGTCAGGGTGTCAGATAAGTTTGTTTGAGAAAGTATCTGAGTGGCTCGTAAAGCAAACAGATACTGAAAAACATCTCTCAGCACTAGGCAAAATAATAAATAATTCCTTTCATTTCTTTTATTTTATTTCCACTTGCAGAAATTTGCTGCTTAAGAATTTTGCAGAAAATGCTTTCTACGGCATTGTAAGGAATTGCAATTCTGGAGAAGAAATGAGAAGACTGAAAAAAATTACACTTGTTTACTTTAAAGTCCAAAGAAATTGCTCCATTATTTCAATTTGTCACTTTATTTTTTTACATGTTTTTTATTGACATCACAGTTATATAACTTACAGAAATTGGAATGACACATCTTTCTATGGTTAATGCTTTTAACATTTGCTCTTACTGTCAAAGTAATGTAAATACACAGACTATTGACATTTATGCTAATGTTTTCTTTAGCATACCATATAGCAAATTTGACGTTGTTGTCTACTGTCTTCCCATTTCTGCTGAGGATGACCAACGTTTGTTATAATCCAGAATTTATGTTAGGTCTGACTCTTCTAAAAATCAACATGACTGAGGTATTTCTGATTGATATCTAGATAAGGTAAGAAAAATAAGTATCCTTCCCTTTTGTGATTTATGAGTTGGAAGAAAAATAATTGGGTAATTCCAAGGACTGTTAGATGGTGCAGTTAAAGTGATAGACTTATAACATAAGAGGTTTCAGCACCTACGTTTTCTCTACAGAATATTTACAGCTATGATGTCTAGGCTGGATCTTTACAATCTGATTTAAGTCAAGAGGTGATGGGGATTTTGGGAAAGCAGGCTCAAGCCAAATATGCAGTATCTAGAAGTATACATCGGTGTAATAAGGGCAGCAGTAAATTGGCGAGGAATAAAAATTACTCTTTAATCTCAGAACTGCAGGCCACATACTCCCATCTCAAAACTCTTCAGCAATATGTTCCTATCTACTAGTTAGCACTACTGTTGACAAGAGTAATTTTGTACCACATCCAACCTCAACTACTTTCCTCCAGACTTCTAAACAAAGGTGATAGAAAGATCTACTTATGTAATTTTTCAGTTTTTCAGGCTATGTCTTCTCACTGAATAATCTCTACTTTCCTTTTAGCTATTGATTTGTCCTCTAACCAGGAATCTTTGGAAACATTATTGCCTTTAAAGACAGTTACCACTCCTGGAGAAAGACTCTGTAAAGATAACTTATTACGTACAAATACCAAGCAAAATTATGATGATCTGATCTATTTTTCTTCTATTTGAAATGTACAGACTAAATAGAAAAAACTTTTTTCTAATGGCAATTCACCTTGAAAAATAAATAAATCCCTGGTTTAAATTTTACGTAACACAGATACCTGTTGTAGGGAGAATATATATTCCATAATGTTTGTGGGAAAATCTGTGTTTGTAAAGCTGAACAACAAAAATTATAGCGATCACAAGACAGACACTTAAATTATAAATTATTGGCATTAGAATTGCCACTGAAGTTCTGCATTAAGCTGGTTTTTTTGCCTTCTTTCCTGCTACAACAGGATCTATTTTTGCAATATTTAAAATTGTCAAATATAGCTGACACTGTAAATCTTGCTGGAACAATGAAATACGCTACTAAGTGGGTGCTAGAATAAAAGGATCATAATTCCTATTAATTTATGGTTTGCAGTCAATTGATTTTAAGAACTGTCCAATTTATGATCAGAGCTTATCCTGAATGGAGAGCATTTCCAAGAGCCCTTTGTGTGTGTGAATTCCCTAGTAACCAACCAAGGATGCTCCCATGTTGTGTGGGAAGAGAAAACGCTCACTTACTCACTCACTCACTCCTTCTACATTTACTTTTTCTATTGAAATGAAATTTGTGGTTATGCAATATTTGTGTACTTTTTCCTTTGAGTTCACAGACATTAAGGGAAGCAACTGACTGACAGCCATCATATTACATGGCTTATGTATTACTAATGACATCCTTCCAAGTGCTAAGAGGAAGCTGAAGAGGCTATTTCAGGGCCACATTTTGGACTTTTTCAGGTAAATTCCAGTTTACCCAATTCACAAATTCAAGCCCAGTCCTTTTACTACAGACTTAAAAAAAAAACCCAAAACCCCACCCATACACACCAACTTAATTTCATGTTCCTTTGGAAATGCAGAACGTTTAACACACTTCTCTTTGTGTGGCAGAATCTAGTTTTTAGGCTTATGTTTCTCATTTTAATTTCTGAGTTCATACCTTCAATAACACTTTTTCACTATTTGTTTGTTAGGAAGTTGTGTCTTCTCAAGCTGTCATATAATGAAGTGCAGGCTGGAAGGGCCCTCCGGAGGTTCAGCCTCCTGCCCAAAACTGTGTCAGCTCTGGAGTCAGACCAGGCTGCTCAGGGCTTTGGCCAGCTAGGTCTTGAAACAAGGATTTAAACTGCTCAGGCACCAGATAGAAAATGTAGCTTTCGGTACATCATAAAATGCAGATTGGATACCAGGTACAACCCAAATGCCAGCAACTTCTGGTTCAGAAATGCTCAAAAAGTGAAAAGGTGTACCCCATTAGCCAGAATGGAGATTTACAGGAGTGTAAGATTTAACAGAACTAAGTCAAAGGCTGGAAGATTTAAGTTCTGAATAAACTAAGCTGATATATGAATAACTGAAAAATTAACTTTAGAGAAAGTTTATAAAAAGCACTGTATTCTCTGCAAAACCCAGTATTTTCCAATGGGATAAAAAGATTTCTGTAGGGCAGATAGACAAAGAGATTCACAGACACAGTATTTTTCATTTGCCTTTATTTGGATAGGCTTTTTTAGTTCAAAATACTGTATTTTTGCTTCCAAAGAGTCCAGCTCTGGTTTTCTACCACGCTTAGGATGTGAAAAGCAATGGATATGACAGCAATACAGTTGTGACGGTATCTGAACTTAAACTGTTTTCACATTGTAATCTTCATCGTCATCATCATGAGACAATGTGTAATAACTTCTGAAACAATTTCAAAGCATGGTCCATTATCTGAGAAGAAAAGCAAGGCAGTTTTCTGTGCTGTGTGCTGCCAGGGCAAGACTGCATGGGTGGTGGAATGCCTGCTACTGGAAAGCCTTAACACAACTTTCCCTCCTTTCTTCTCATAAATTCTACTTCTAAAGTATAATCTAGTTGTGATTTTCTTTCTTTTAAATTCAGATCCTGATTTATCTATGCAATCACCTAAACAGGTTGTTCTGTGATTGTTATTGGGGATCATGGTTACTGTTCTTCAGAATCCTTTATGGTATTATGCAATATTTAGACATTTTCCTTTGTGTGTAACATCCAAAAGTAACATATAACTCCAGACTTGTTCCAACTAAAAGTGAATGCAAGGAACAGCTATTTTCAGTATAAATTTAAAAGAATGTTGAAACACAAGAGAGGACAATTAACTGTAGCCAAGACAGACTGTGCACAGGGCCATGCTGTTTCATTGCAGACTTGATTCTGGTCACAAAGATCATTCTGAGAGAAACCCCTGGAGTTATGAAATGAGTGAAACAGGTTTGTAGTCAGTAATAGGAAGAGGAATAGTTTCCCCTCTCTTTCCACACCCTCTCCAATGAAGTCAATTTTGTGACAACCAAACTGAGGAAACCAGGACCTCCTCCCACTAGCTCTGTTGGAGCTTTTATTTCATATCAACAAACACCTTTCAAACCCAACTGTCCACATCTGTGTTTCCATATGCTAACAGATAAATAAGGGTATGTTTACAATTATGGTTGGGTCCTGAAAAAGACACATTCTTAGATGCTTCAACTAGTATGTTCTTCTAACCAATTCTGTATGTCTGATTTGATGGACCTGAGAGCTAGCCCTTTGTTTTCTAAGATATACCTTATTTTCATCCATAAGCAGGAAAAAAAAAAAGTGTCAATCAAATGGCAATAGGCTAAACAAACTAGTAAATACGAGGTTTGTACTCACTAATTTTTAAAAGCAAGCCAAGCAAGTTTTTTAGCCTAAATACACACATACTCATAGCAGTCTTAACCATTGCCAATTTAGCTTCCAGTTACCTCATTTCTTGGAGAGAATTTGAATAGCCAGCAGGAAACACCCTAAAACCCCCCAAACTCAAACAAAAGAAGAAAGCCAACTAAATAAACAACTGACAAAGGAAGAATTAAATTGGCAGATTGGAAATGCCAAGAGAAGGAACTAATCATTAACCCTTCTGCTCTGCCAGACATGTAAAAGTAAAATTCAGATCACAACCTGGTTTCTGCCCTTCAACACATACTACTATTTTTCCTTTCAGTTTGGATACTTGCCTTATACTTTTCTTTTAAACATATGACTACACTAGAGGAATTGGTGGTGTCATCTATTTCCATTATAACATATTGATTGATTATGCAGAACTCAGAGCTAACTACATACAGATGTTTGTCTTCCTTTTTCCAGATTTTTTTTTCCAGTATGTTACAGGGAAGGAACAACAGAGATGGCAGGATACTCCCAGGCACTCTGAAAACAAGAAGAAATATTTTCCATTAGTAACTTGATTTGTGAGTGGGCTCTATGTTGCTTTTTTTGTGCATGAGACACAAAGAGAAGGCACAAACCAGACATTTACTTTCTACAGGTACTTTCAACAAGATGGGCACAAAACAGGATGAAGGCTAATTTAATACATTATAGTACAGGCTGCTCAGCTCACCAGCTTTTTTTCAGTGACATATAGGAAACAGCAGACCTGGATCCTCAATTGTGTAATATTTGGAGGCTGGGTTATATTTCATTAAAAAATAAGCAAGCAGAAATAGGTCTTGTGAAAATGTCTAATGTTTACTAACAAGTGGAGGGTGCACATATTAAAATGCTAATAAATATTTTACAGAATATTCAAGACATTGTTTTTTAATTGATAGTGTATTCCACTCTAAATTCATTCCTATATAGGCTATAGTTGATATCTGCTCTGTAAGCTGTAGAAAACATTAAAACAAAAGAAGATACTAAAACAGAGCAAGATAAAGTCATTGGCAGTTGTTCAAGGAGATACCAACTAGTATGCCTGAGAATTTTACAATATTTTTAGTTTTAAAAGAAAATTAAAACAAAGTAAACCAGCATACTTCCATGCATTAATATCTTGTGTATGCAGGGAATTATATTAATTCAAAATTCAAGACTGGTGGTATGTCACATAGTATATCTATTCCACAAATAAATGGAGAAATGCCATGCTACCAATGGCAAGATACTTGTTAAACTAGGACACTAATCTTAGTCAAGTTTAACCCATTAATCCCAGCATTTATTTCTCTGGTTAAAAAAAATAATCCTCAGACATTCTATTGTAATTAACTTATTTTTAAATACAGACATTTTTTCCCATTGCAGTTATTTAACAGTATCTATTAAATTTTGGTAAATGTTATCTAGTTATCTATAAATAGTAAAAAAAAGAAGAAAAGAGAAGCAGAAAATGGAAAAAAGGTAAAAGAAGGCACACAAAAAAAATAACAATGACCATAATAATCCGAAGATAAATTTCAGATATACTTGTACTTCTCTGTATGGCTTTTGAGGCAGTAAAGAACTTTTATCAAAGCAGTTTCTCCACTACTAATGATATTAATCAATTCCGTTAGTTTTCCATGCTATCAGAATTATTAACTTAAGCACTAATAAACCTTATGACAGTTTCCCTAGGAAATGTCACTGAGGCACTGAGTGCGATCTGAGAATTGCATTAGCTTTGTTATTCCTCCACCAGAGAGCTTTTCCCATGAGGATTAACATAATGGGACAAGCCTCGGCATCTCCTGAAGCATTTGCCACCCTCTCATCTAAATCACACCATTTTGGTCCTAAAAAGAATCACCACAAGGTTGCTAGAGATGTCGAAATAGGCAGCATGGAAGTGGAGCCTCTGTTTCAGTGCCTGTACCGACATGAGTCCCTGCTGTGTTGCCCGAGCAGGGGACAACTGGAACAGAGAGGCACTACCTCCATCTTCTCCTAGGAGTACTTGCAATCTGGCCTCCAAAACATATTTTCAATTTCCTCAAATGCATTTTCAATTTTATTTCCAACTCTCTGACAAAAACTGCTTTTTCACTTAATTGCCCCCCTAACTCTGGATCTTACCATGACTCTTCACTTTCAACACTGGACATCTCAATTGGAATAACAGTATTTAAGGCGATTAAAGCAACATCTTACTTACAGGTCAATGCTATTACTACTTTTATGCCTTGCTTGCTTATATCTCTCTTCCTCTCTAATATAAATTGAATCATGAAATTTAAATAAATTGAAATATAGTCTCAAGCTTGGGGGCAGAGGGGAGGAAACCAAAGCAATTCTTTAGGGCAATCCAACAGCAAGCAACATTTGCTGTTCTTCTGAAATGACATTGCTAAAATATATTCCTGAAATTTCACGATTGTACAGTGTCCACAGATAATTATATGAAGAACATTTCATATGACATACAATACATTGTAGGAGTACTTTAATATCACTAGCACCAAAGAAAAGAAAAAAAATATCTCAACTATGCCAAATTTTCAGAACAATATCTTAATCTTATCAGAAATACCACCTTAACTTGAAGCAACTGCTACCTTTGTATCTTTTGCTCTCTAACTTTTTTTAAAGCCATTATTTTTAAAATGACCAACCCCCCTGTACTTTTCTGGGTATGTTTCTATATTCAGGTCCTCTGTCAGTACAAATAGTATAAATTTCCATACTCCTTGCATGCTCTTGAATGCAAAGAAGTTATGAATTTTTATATGCTTGCAACTTCCACAAGCATTCATTTTCTGGCACTTGTCTGTGAATATTCAAAGCATATACCTATCATACCTGTTTAATATTTTTCATTTGCTTAGATGATTTACCAAGAATATTTCACCAAATCTGCTCTTTGTGAGACTGCAAGCACTTATGTTAGAATGAATTTTTTTTTTTTTTAATATCTCTGAGGAAAGGCTAGGAGCTAAAAATGCATATTTCAGCTACAAGAACTGAGGTTAAATAAAAGTTATTTTTACATTTAAAAATAAAAAGCAAAATATTTTTATTTACATATTGCCTCAGTTGCATGATGATAACATTGGTGCCTTGTATACAATTAATCTACTTGACTATACCTACTAAGACATGTCTTAGTTTCGCAGAATGGTTGAGGTTGGATGTGGGACAGGGCCCGAGAAGCAGCCTCCAAGCATGGTTCAAAAAACAATAGGGGACGTGTTGGAACTTGTCGGCCACAAACCTTGGGATGACAAAGGGGGTGAATAGATAACAGCCGACAGGATGCCGACTGTTGAGTCATGCCGATATGGAAACGAGGAACACGAGATAAGAGATGGAAATGAGGAACAGGTGGCGCCAAAGGAGGAGTGACAAGTTGTGTGATAACGACTTAACAGTTGTCTACAGAAACTCACTTCAGGTGTCCTTTGTTTGTCTGGCAAGTCGATCGGGGATTGCCCGGTATGTAACGCTCAGCCTAAAGAACCGATCTGCTTAAAGCATGCGGCCTCTGAAAACATCGATAAACTTGTGATGGAGTACAATAGAGTTGGCATCTTGCTTGCATCGAGTTGTGTCCTGTCTCTTCACTCGCTGCAGTTGGAAGGGACCAGTGGAGGTCATCTTGTGTAACCCTCCTACTCAAGCAGGACCACCTAGAGCCAGTCCAGATGGCTCTTGGATCTCACCAAGGATGGAGACTGTACAGCTTCACTGGGCAACCTGCTCCAGTCCCCAGTAACTCTCACAGTAAAAAAGTGTTTCCTGATGTTCTTGTGGAGCCTACCATGTTTTGGTTTGTGCCCGTTGCCTCTTATCCTGCCACTGGGCACCCGTGAAAACAGCCTGGTTCTGCCCTCTTTGCAATCTCCCTTGAAGTAATTATGTTAATGAGAGCCATTATGTCTCATTATGTTAATGAGACCCACCCTGCACCTTCTCTTCTCCAGGCTAAACAGTCCCAGCTCTGTCAGCCTTTCCTGTACCGGAGATACTGTAGTCCCTTAATCACCTTTGCGGCTTTTCAAATCATCCATGAGGACCACCTAAGGGCCAAACAAGTTTCAGCAGCTTCTCCATGATGTCCTCTCTGAACCCTGGCAAACATCAAACCTTCCTGGGCAGCAGGCTGGGTCAGCAGACAGTGGCCTCCATCCCCCACAGCAGGAGCCTCCCACGGGAATCCCTCACTCCTTGCGCCATGGGGCTCAGGCCCACCCACCTCGGGTGCTTGCTGCTGCTGAATCCAGCATATAGCAGATGTATGTATTTCATGTGAACTGGCATTCTAGTCATAAGGCAGAGATAAATATCTGTCAATTAACTAGGGAGGACTTACTCAGCTGTGTGTCAAACCTTCAGGAAAGACAACTAAAACTCATGGGAGCAGTGTATCCTAATGGCTGCCAATGTCTATAGCACCTTTGGAGAGATGCCAAGGAGAAACTGGGTGCAATTTGGAGGACTGAACTTTGTGCAGCTTCTGGACCTTAGGTTAAGCTCCCCCCTGTAAGTAAGAAAATCTTTCCTGCATATGAAGTTGCATCTAGTGTTTCATAGTTTCAGCTTTAATACCTTTGTAAAGTATTTTCTGTATCAATTTAGAAACAACATGTCTTCCTTGCAGATAACTGTTTGCTGTTGAAAATTTTATGTTTATCTTCACATTTTTTGTTGGGTTTAGGAATCTTTGAAACCATTTTACAGCCTATTTCTAAAGAGCAGTAGCTTCTAGAAATATCCCGGTATCAAATAGCCCATAATAACCGACTAATACGTACAGAGAAGGCAAATTAGCACATTTACCCAGAAAGATCAGCCTTGCTCTTTGCATAAAGTCATAGAGGACCTAGCGCAGTGTGTTCTGTAAGCTGTTTGGAGCTCAGGTATCTTGCTCCTCAGCTGAAATAGATATTTCACTGTCACTTTATCATTCAACCAACAGAAAAGCCTATATGAATATAAAGTAAATTTTTACACCAGAAGTGAATGATGTTAGAGTTAAGTAATCATTACATACTCCATACACTATCTAAACCGCCACCCCAGCCCAGGCTTTTTTGCATAGGATAGAACAAAAGAATTCAGCTCTCTGCACACATTACTCTTTATCTCACAAACGACAAAAGGAGATTGCATCATTTGGAGCCTTGCACATCCTCAGTACAGGGAGATCACTGACTTTTCTGGGTTCGGTGGAAAAACTTCTGTAGAAGATTGGCTCCAATTACTATCACCTCCACCCTGAGCTTGAGAAGCACCACCTATAGGTGTCAAGCACTGATGGTTGTGGTCAAAGCAGTGTCATTCCTCCTCCACATGTTGGCACAACAGCTCTGAATGAGCAGGTAGGTGTCTTGGTTTGTGGAAGCTGCTGCAGTTGAAGCTCTGACAGCAACACCTATGCAAATCCCACATCCCCCATATGCTTTGGAAGGGGGGTGACACTTGAACAGAGCTTGCTTTTCATTCATGGAAGGCCGGGGGTAGGTCTCCTGTGACTTTCCACATGTAAAACCAGAAATTGTATGCATCAGGCAGGGAGTGACTTAACATCTTGTGACGCTGCACTAATGAAATCCAGGGTTATCCGCTGCCTGATATAATTACTTCTGTCTGGAACGATGTTTCACAAGAATTTCAACAGGCAACAGCATATGTAGATATCTGCAGCTGAATTAGGATTGCAAAATGAAACTTATTTTTACAGAGAACAGCAATCAACAAGAGCTTGCCTTTAATATTTATCCAAAGGCTAAGGGTAGCACTTAGTAGCAGAAGTTATTTTTTCCTCAATTTGCATGATGTTACTGGTACGCCTGAAGATTTAAAAAAAAAAAAAAAAAAGTAGCACCTGCTTCCAAATTGTACCTCCACAGATTAATTTATTGTTGTCCAGTACAGGCATTACACAAGAAACTAAAAGTCCATCCCTTTCTAATTCACAATGTAAATATATAGCAATTCAGTTATATTAAAAAAATCAGTTACACTTCTACATGTTACCAGAGACTGTAAACAACTTCCTATACTTCCTGAAATAACAAGTTGAAAGGCAAGTGAAGTTAAAGTACTTATGTGACCTCCCTTACCATAATGATACTTTTCAGAGGGACTAAGGTCAATAAAGTGTACCCCTATCTTTACTGCTCCACCGACAATAATGAGCAACTCCTGTGCTGCAGGCAGTATCACACATCACTCAGCCCATCTACCAGTTTCAATTTATTATTTTCTTGTGGTGGTGAGCAATAGAAATAGGTACCACGAACTGTGGATTAAGCAACACTTAAACTCTGCACAGGGATTTTCGTTGAATCCTTTGTGCACCCTTTCTGGCTCAGTGACTACCTACCCTCCCAGATGTTAACCCTGCGACAGATGTGACTGAGGGAGGCTACATGCCAGAGTAACACAAAATGTAGCTGTGACTGAGGGAGGCTACACGCCAGAGTAACACGAAACATAGCATACATCCAACTACTTCTCAGAGAGGGCTGGATTTAAGCTCGCAAAAAAAGAAAGTAGCCATGTGAATTGATTCCAGGTTTTATGTGACTAATCTAACTTGTAGAATTTTATGGAGTGAGACAAGGGCATAATCCCTCGGCTCCATATCCATGTAGTGGAAATCACATTTCTATTTATGACGCTCACTTTCTGCAGGTAAATACGCCACATACACACTTTAGAGTGAAAGATGTTTTTTGTACACTTTAGAGTGAGAGATGCGTTTTGCTCTAGTATTATTACTTTTTTAAAAAAAGTAAATAGATGTTCCCAGGTCCTGGGAACTGGCCTTCTGAAGCTAGTTGATGTGAATATTGCCTAAAAGTGCTTGAGGAATTCCTGTCAGTTAAGAATCCTAGGGATAGAACACAGAATTTATGACTGCTAATTTTTTTGAAGAATGGGACAAGGAGTGAATTTTCTGGACTTGTGAACACTGTAAAGTTCTGTATGTGCAGATGGATCTATAAACAGGGAAAAAGGGGGGTGGGAAATGAAAGCAGAGAGAATAGCAGACAATAGGGTAGTTACAGATTTGAGCATAAGGCGGCAAACGTATTCAAATATATATATGTATATATGTTATATGACATATTTGGTTGCATGCAGCTGTAATACCATACCATGGGTATGTTCAATTGCATGAAAAATATTTTAAGAGACAGTAGAAACAATTGTGAATATTAATGGCAAAACAACAAATAAATGAGGATAGGAATAGCAAAAGAGTCTGATTTTAAATATTCAGAGATGCCTTCAGAGTAGAATATTATAATTAATGAAAAAAATACATGTCATGTTCTATATTTAATTTATCAATATTTCTCTTACAAAGTCAAGACAAGGTTTGGAAGGTCACAGATGTTCAAGCTCTTATCTAGACAAAGATTTAATTTTTCATCAACTCTTGGGGTGGTGGTTTTTTTTCCAAATTATAATGCCCTGTGATCACATAGCACAATCCTTTCTTTAACTGTCCAGTTGATGCAAATTCTCAAATGAGTTTTTTAAATGAATTAAGTTATTTCAGTATAAGTAAGGTTCGTGCATAGCTTTTTACTAGGTTGGCCATCTTCCAACTACTTTCCTGCATTGTCTGTAGTATTCTGGCATTTTATATTGTAGCTCTTCTGCTCTGGAATTGCCCAACAAAGCTGGTTGTGGACCATTTGCCTTTGCATGTTCCATGAGGCACGTAACTTCATAACATGATATGCGCTGGGAAAAGTACATACACAGTTGTATAACATCAGCCGCTACAGTAGAAAAGTCTACGACAGCAAATCTGGAAAAAAAGTACATTCTCTAGACTGTACTCATGTCACAAAGGCAAGAATCTCAAACAGACTTTGGTCCTGGTTTTTTTCTCTTATTTTACACTGACAGCACTCCAGATAGTTGCACTATAGGGAGGAGCTGCATATAATATCCTTTTTCCAGAGGCCATCCTTAAACTCTACTTTCTGCAAGATGGCACTTAGAGTGGGCGCTGGCATGGTCCAGTGTTGTGGATGGAGTGATGCACTTCATTCATAAGAGAGCACTAATACATTTATTGATATGAAACAGCAATTGAGCAAAGTTTGATAGTAAATATGACAGTGGTTTAACGAGATTTGACACAGCAAAGTACATTTGAGTATTTACTGCAAAAAGGACAGAGTCAGACATAACTGTCAGGGACACCCTTCTGTCAAGTCATGAGGTTCAGAAAGGACCCCCTTGCATTCTAAGCCCCTCCTCAGAGGGCAGTTTAGGTGTGGCTGGATCCAGACTTAGTCTCAGACTTCCTCAATGGTTTATAGCTAAGGGATCATATGGGCACAATCAATTAGTTAAGTCATTTAGTTAAGATTTTTACAGGTTTAGTATGTTATTAATAACATAGTTAAACTGTTGTGGCAAGAAATCAACCTTGAGGAGTAGGAGTAACCTTGAGAGATGTCCATTTTACACCCACCCACCCCCTTTTGTAAATATATTATCCCAGAGGTGCTACTACTGTCACTGATGGGCTCAGCTTTGGCCAGTGGCAGGTCCGTCTTAGACCTGACGGGCATTGGCTCTATTAGATGTAGGGGAAGAAGTTTCTAACAGCTTCCCACAGAAGGCACTTCTGTAGATCCCCTGCTACCAAAACCTTGCCACATAAACCAAATACATTCCACTTCATATCTCTGTGCATTATGTATATAAGAATTATCATTAAAATCCACATTCATCACACAATCTTCACAAAATTTACTCACATCAACAACAACAACAAAAGAATTCCACATGCCAAAATCAAAATAACATTATCACAACACTGAACAGAAGCAGAAAATTTACACACTGTCCACCCCCCATCCGTTCACCACAGTTAAACCAAAAAATCCCTATGATCATTCTGCTCTCTAGCATTGTTCAGTCCATGTTTTGCCCATCACCTCTCCCAGTTACTATCCTTATCTCAAATTCCTTGTGCCCCACACTGGGCATCAAAAAAGGACTGCGGTGAGTTGACCTTGGCTAGACATCAGGTGCCCACCATGCCACTCTGTCATTCCCCTCCTCAGAAGGATGGGGGAAGCAAATGACATGGAAAAAACTTCATGGGTGAAGACAAAGGCAGTTTAATAAAGCAAAGCCAAAAGGCTGCACCCGGAAGCAAAGAAAAACAAAATATATATTCTTTAATTTCCATCAGCAGACAATGTCCAATATTTTCCCAGGAAGTACAGCTTCAGTACATGTAGCAGTTGTTCTGGAAAACAAATGTCATAATAATGAATGCTCCCCCGCACCCCCCTCATTTAGCTTTTATTGTTGAGCAGATGTCATATGGTATGGAATGCTCAGCTGTCCTGGCTCTGTCCCCTCAAGATCTTGCCCACCCCCAAGCCTACTGGTGAGGGAGGGGTGTTGGTGAGACAGCCTTGATGGTGCATGAACGTTGTTCAGCAGTTGTTAGAACTGGTGTGTTATCAACACCTTTCTAGCTACCAGTACAAAGCACAACCCTCTGAGAGCTGCTATGGGGAAAATTAACTCTGTCTCAGCCAGACACAGTACAGCACACAAGTCCAATATACCCTCTCGGGGTTTCTCTCTGTGCTGTCAAGTTGCTCCAGCCACTTTGATCCAGTATCAAACCTGGGTTTAGCTGGTTACAGCTGAGGAAAGGCTCTCATGTAAAAATTCCTTACTATATAATGCAATAAGGATAAAGCAACATAAAAGTTACTTTAGTTCACTGTGTATTCTCAGAAATTCTTATTCTTATTCTCACTCTTTGGTTCAGAGCTGCTCTCAGACAGAGAAACACCAATACATCAAGGTTCTGAGATACTTGCCTGATTTACAATAATTTATTAAGATGACTAGCTCCTAAGACACAGGACTCTCGCTGCAGAACTTTTGTGGTACACCTTGTGTGGTCATATAGAAAACAAAACTTCAGACACAGAATTGATCCACTGTTGTCTGAATGCAATGAAACAGTGACATTTCATACTCTCTTATCCATCTTGGGATCTTGGAGATCCCATAGCATTCTAAGGCATACTGTGACAAGACATACCATGACCTTGGCACTACTTCTCTGCCCTTTGAATACATGAACAGTCCCCTCCTTTCAGTTGCTTTATCATATCCTTGATGGAAGTGCTTCCCAGTCCAGTGCAGAATGAATACCAACCTATTAAACCTATTAAAGGTCTTTTCCAACCTGAATGATTCTATGATTCTGTTTCCCAGTTCTGTCCCACTTTTCCTTATCTTACTTCTACCCACAAACTATAATTTCTGTTCACCCTTTGTTCTAACCAGTGACATACAAAGTCAGTTGTGATGAGACTGTATGAGTGGCATACAAGCAGCTCCAAAATTTTCTCTAATAAAGGAAAAAAAAAAAGAAAGAAAAAAAAAAAAAAAAGGCATTATGTGAAATAAGTGCTTAGATGCCCAGAAAATTAGGTAGTAGATGACTTATCTCCTGGAAGATAATGAGAAGAGATTATGGAAAAAGTGAAACGTTTTATCAGTGTTCCCATGGCAACTCAAATAGGTGCAATAACAACTTTTTAAATTTCATCAACTTTCCTAAGAACATAAAGTTGAATCTTGCTGACAACCAAGGCCAAAAACCTCCTGGGCTAATAGGAATAGTGTTCAGTCAGCCTCAGTGGTCAACCTCCCAATCTATGCCTAAGAAGGAGAAAGGAGGAGCCTTGCTGAGAGGCAAGAGACAGTATATAAAAGCAGGCCCAAGACAATAATTTTGCTGGAGACTGTGCTAAAGGAATACTTTTACAAGCATCACAACTACCAGTATTATCAGAAAGCAGCTATTTCCTTCATTCCTCAGTGAACCCTGCTTTCTGAAAGCAAAGGCTCCCTCCACAGGCTTTCGCCCAGAATCCTGGTTCATAACCCAGGATGAGGAGGAGGATGAGTTCCGAAACTCCCACCCTGTTCTTCAGGCACAACAGTTCCACTAGGCGTGGAATAATTACTGTTGGTGTTAAGTCTTCATCTTCCTGTTAAGACATAATCTTGTACGTGTCCCTCTCACTGCTATAAAAGTTGAACAGCTTTGTTTGTTTATAGTGTGTCAATCTAAAGTTTGGCTTGCTTTGCCTTTTCTTGTTCTGACTGACAGTTCGTGAATCTAATATCATTAGTACCTCCTCTATTTTCTAAACTGGTAATTTTCCTAAGAGGCAAATGGAGTTTCACTAGAAATTTTTCACATGTTGTCAGAGAGGACTAAAGAAAAAAGTATTTGAAATTGCATAGTGTTTTAAGAGGAAAAGTTTACCATGACAAGATCTCTGCAGCTTAATGTACAGTATGATATGCCACACCACACAAAATACAGTAAGCTCTTATACCACAAGGTAGCCATTGCTCAGCATTTGCATGGCTATTAGATATTTCCACTTCACTCTCAGTCTTCCAAATATACCCTACTGAGATTTTAGAGCTACTTTGATGATAGCAAAACAGGCCTTTCATCTATCCAAATGTTCAGTAGAGGATTTAGTTAACCAAGCAAGCCAAGAAATACTAAATCGGACAGAACAGGACTAAAATCATTAGCCCTTGTATTCTGAAACCACTGAACACCAAGTTCCAATTTTGCATTAGTAAAGCCAGCTGTTAGTTTCTGAAACACCTCCACTTCTGATTTTCCTTTACTCCATGTTATATTAGTGTTAGCAAACCTGTAACAGTAGTGAATCCATAGTTATCAACATAGCCTTGAGTTATGCTGAAGAAATAGGTTTCACAGAACTGCAAAGGTAGAGCATGGTCATAGTAGTTCCCAAAGATGTCCTCACTATGATCCAAGAACTACGAACTTGTAAAGTTATCAGTAAATACCCCAAAACATTCTTTTCGTTCTTGTGCTTGTGTTACATTCCTTAAGACTTGGTCTATCCCCAGGTTTCCTCAAGCAGTGTCAAAACCACACCCCTCCACCTCCCCCTCTTGCCTTGCCAATCCCACTGGTACACCATAAGCAGAGCAGCACAAATAACCCCCCAGACATTTCTGTCCATATAGCCAAATGCATTCTTGCTACCAACTCCACGCCCCACCCCAACATATGCAGCCTGCAGTTCATGATAGCCCCAAGACCCTTTTGTGTAATGTTGCTTTCTACATGATTATATCTGTCTTCCCATTCCCACTTGAATCATATAATTATTTACACATGGCACATCATTTTTCCCTGTCTCAAAGGAGCCAGGTTTCCCTGTAGAGATCAGCAGCCCAACTACCTTGATTGCTTCTACTGGAGCAGCCAGAAAGCACTAAAATGACTCTAAGCTTTAGTCTAAATAGTTGTTTTTTCCTAGAGTTAGATGACACTGCTCACCTAGTTCCTGTAAGGTCCTCCATATAAGGAAACCAACTTTGATGTCACCAATCAGTTTTAATTAACAAAACATGGAGAGAGGAGGAAGAGGCATGCCTAGTCCGGATAAACTCCTATACTGTGGTGGTTTTTTTTGTTTCTTCTTTCACTTTTGGGCTCAGAGTATCTGGTTGATACTGAGAGCTGTTAATGTGCAATGACCAGTGATGACTTCAGAATTTTAGGGTAGCAAAAGTCACTTTCTAAGAAAAGTCACTAGAAAAAGTAATTTTCAGCCCCACCCAGCCACTTCCTCACTCCTTTCCCAGTGGGTTGGGGGAAAGAATCAGAAAAGTGATAAACCTTGTGGGTTGAGGCCAAGACAGTTTAATAGGTAAAGCAAAAGCCACACACACAAGCAAAGCAAAACAAGGAATTCATTCCTCACTTCCCATCGGCAGGCAGGTGCTCAGCCAGCTCCAGGAAAGCCAGGCTCCATCACACAGTATGATTCCTTTTGAAGACAAGTGTGCCCAAAGGTGAGCTGGTGGGGAAGAAGACCAGCCTGGCTGAACAGAGAGCTTTGGCTGCAGTTCAGGAAAACCCCACAGTTTATGACCTTTGGAAGAAGGGGCAGGCAACTCAAGAGGACTATAAGGATGTTGTTAAGTTATGCAGGGAGAAAATTCAGAAGGCAAAAGACCAGCTAGAACTCAGGCTGGCCACTGCCATAAAGGATAACAAAAAACGTGTTTACAAATACACCAGAAACAAAAGGAGGGCCAAGGATAATCTGCATTCTTTACAGGGTGCAGCAGGGAACATTGCCACAAAGAATGAGGTAAAGACTGAGGTACTTAATGACTTCTTTGCCTCAGTCTTTAATAGTAAGATGAGTTACCCTCAGGGTACTCAGCCCCTGATCTGGAAGACAAAGATGAAGAGTTGAATGAAGTCCACATAATCCAGGAGGAAACGGTTAGCGAGCTGCTGCTCCACTTAGACACACACAAGTCTATGAGGCTGGATGGGATCCACCCAAAGGTGCTGAGGATACTGGTGGAAGTGCTCACCGAGCCACTCTCCATCATTTGTCAGCAGTCCTGGATAACCAGGGAGGTCCCAGAAGACACGAGGTTAGACAACATGACGCCCATCTACAGGAAGGGCAGGAAGGAGGATTCAGGGAACTACAGGCCTGTCAGCCTGACCTCATGGTGGGGGAAGGTTATGGAGCAGATCATCCTGAGTGCCGTCATGTGGCATGTGCAGGACAACTGGGGCATCATATCCAGCCAGCATGACTTTATGAAAGGCAGGTCCTGCTTTGTGAAACTCATCTCCTTCTATGACAAGATGACCTGCCTAGTGGATGAGGGAAAGGCTGTGGGTGTTGTCTACCTGGACATTAGTAAAGCCTTTGTGACTGTCTCCCACAGCATTCTCCTGGAGAAACTGGCTGCTCAGGGCTTGGACAGGTGCACTCTGTGCTGGATAAAAAGCTGGTGGATGGCCAAGCCCGAAGAGTGATGGTGAATGTATTGACATCCAGCTGGCAGCTGGGCACAAGTGGTGTTCCCCAGTACGGGGGCCAGTCCTGTTCAATATCTTTATCGACAATCTGGACAAGGGGATCAAGTGCACCCTCACTAAGTTTGCAGACAGCACCAAGTTGGGTGGGAGTGTTGGTCTGCTTGAGGGCAGGAAGGTTCTGCAGAGGGATCTGGACAGGATGGATCAATGGGCCAAGGCCAATTGTATGGGATCCAACAAGGCTCAGTGCCAGGTCCTGCACTTGGGTCACAACAAGCCCACGTAATGCTACAGGCCGGGGGCAGAGTGGCTGGGAAGCTGCCTGGAGGAAAAGGACCTGGGGGTGCTGGTTGACACCTGGCTGAACATGAGCCAGCAGTGTGCCCAGGTGCCCAGGAAGGCCAACAGCATCCTGGCTTCTATCAGAAACAGTGTGACCAGCAGGACAAGGGTAGTGATCGTCCCCCTGTGCTTGGCACTGGTGAGGCTGCACCTCAAATGCTGTGTTTGGTTTTGAGCCCTTCACTGGGGTGCTGGAGCCTGTCCAAAGAAGGGCAACGAAGCTGGTAAAAGGTGTAGAGCACAAATCCTATGAGGACTGTCTGAGGGAACTGGGGTTGCCTAGTCTGGAAAAAAAGGGGCTCTCTACAACTAACAGAAAGCAGGTTATATATAGGTGGGCGTAAGTTTCTTTGCCCAGGTAGCAAGTGATAGAGAAAAAGAAATGACCTCAAGTTGTGCCAGGGGAGATTTAGATTGAATATTAGGAAAAAATTCTTCATTGAAAGATGAGGTGGTGGAATCACCATCCATGGAATTGTTTTTAAAAATGTCTAGGTGTGTCACTTAGAGGCATGGTTTAGAGGTGGCCTTGGCAGTGGTAGGTTAACAGTTGGATTTGACAATCTTAAAGGTCTTTTCCAACCTAAATGATTCTATGACTCTGTGATTTTATGATTCTAAATGCTGTAACTCCAAATGTGTCCATCCCCCCCCTTCTTGTTTCTGCAGCTTTATATGCTGAGCATGACATCACACAATATGGAATATCCCTTTGGTCAGTTGGGGTCAGCTGTCCCAGCTGTGTCCCCACCCAACTTCTTGTGCACCCTCAGCCTGCTCACTGGCGAGGCGGTGTTAGAAACATAGAAGGTCTTAATGCTTTGTAAGCACTGCTCAGCAGTAACAGAAACATCCCTCTGTTATCAACAGTTTTCAGCACAGATCCAAAACATAGCCCCATAACAGCTACTGTTATGAAAATTAACTCTATCCGAGTCAAAACCACCATATGACCCTGTCCCCTCCAAACTGCCTTGTTATTATTTGTTGTATAAAAGAAAATAAAGCTCTGAATATAAAACTGTATTTGCTTGCATAATTATTTTACAAACCAACCAGTCAACTGTGAACAAATCCTGATAAAGTTTATAAGCATGCCTGTGAGTAATTATTTCATTATTAGAAGTGGCAGTCAAACATGGGTTAAATAATTCCTAATGCAGTGGAAAACAAATCAGGGAATATTTAAATATCTGTAAGACTTGGATAGTAACATTTCCTTCAACTTAGACTATTCATTAAATTGTTAATGCTCTAGACTTTATGAATGAGAAGATTAACAATCAAATATATTGCCTTAGGGTTAGCTGTGAGACCAGACATTGGGAAACGAGACTGCAGAGAAGTAGAGAAATAAATAAATAAATCAGAGCAAGTTGTGAGTTACCCACCTATTTTGCCTAGCTGTTAACAACAGTTCCTATTGCAATTGTAGTTTATCTAACTACATGACAAGCAGAGACGTCTTACCTGAGATTATAGAGCTGGGTTTTCTCTCCTACTAAAAAGCAAAAAAAATGTTGTATAACTGATTTTTAAACAAACCTATTTTCAACAGTTGGTGAGCAAGCGTGTGTTAATTTGCATGACCTATTATTGCCAGCATCTATTTGTTTGTAGTCTTTGCTTTTAGAAGAATTGGCATTAATTCAAGTATGGAAGTAATCTGAAATGTCAGTTCTGAATTTTACAGCTTGGAACAGCTCATCCTTCAATAATTAAGTCAATAAAATTAACTTAATTTAATTTAAACAGTGATGCTTCTTTTTAGACCTTATGGTGTGATTACAATTAGTATTTCATAATTAGTATTTTATTGATGTCCATATACCGGATTGCCAGGCATCATCAAGATACTCCAATGATTGGAAGTAATTTGATAAACATTCAGAACTGTTGCATTAATGGCGTGCCTCCCAATTATGTATTGAGTTAATGAATGCATTTAAATGTTATGGAGATGAATTTAAAGGACAGCTCAACCTTAATTACTATACCATTTCCCCCCTCTTGCCAAACATTCTAATTATAACTTCAGTAGTTATCACCTTTTAGCATACAAATATCAGGTTCCTCCATAAATGCAGAACTAGAACATTTATGATTATTCTTTTTTTCCCTTGCAATTGTGTTAACAGTGCTAAAATAACAAGGGGTCATTTTCCTGTAAAATAAAGACTTCTAGAGACTGAAGAATGATCTTTCCCCAGTCCTTCCTTATTTACATCTAATTTTCTCAAAGACTAACAGGCAGGACAGGGCAGCGAGTGTAACTAAGCGAAACCCTTTCCAGCAATGTTTTAAGTTTTCCCTCTGTTCATTAAAAAATGCCGAGGAGTGGAAGAGTTGGCATCAGTATCCATAAACAGGGTGTTTGAAAGTCTGCACAGGCAGGTAGAGGAACTTTTTGCAGCTCTGTTTCAGCACAGTTTAATAACTCTAATGTCAAAGAGACCAGGACTGAATGCTCTGAAATCCATGGCTGCCTAAACCCACAACGGCTTCACTCACACACGAAAATGATCGGAGCCTAGAAACATCTGTCACCACCAGTGCTTTTGCAAAAGAGAGAGTATGGCAAGGAGGACAGTAGTACTGAACTCAGTGAATCCCCTGAAAATTTATTCTTTTGGGAGCACATGCAAACCCAGGTTTTAAGGAATAGCAAAGCAAAACTGCTATCTCTAAGGGACAGAGATGAATCATCAGTTACCAGATGGCTAATTTATGGCTGCAGTTTCTTAACTTTGCCATGTTTAAAGGGAAAGCTGATGGTAATGCATACCAGGAAACATTCCTATAGCAGTTGGCTATGAGTATGCTGTTAGAACATCCTTCACTAACTGCAAAACCTGCTCTAGCACAGAAAGCAGACTTAAGAAGAATATGAGGGGTTTGCTATCGGATATGCTGCTGTAGCTTTACAAACAGACAGTTTGCACAAGTCCCTTGATGCATTATAAAACAGAAACGTGTGATGTCTGGGGACATTATGACATTACAACCTGAGAAAAATAGTCTGTTGTGCTTCTCAATCTCTTAACATTTCTTATAGCTTTAAAAGTCCTGATGGTATACAGTGAGCATTATGTGCATGGAAATAGAGTAAAAAAAATATTAAATGGCATAGCTTGAGTGGAACTTAAAATTTATGAATTGTTACCCTGTCCAGTTCCCTACTTCCTCTCTCTCCTCTCCCTTAATTACTTTTTGCTATCTACTTTCTCACAAAGCTCTCATACATTTTCTGAAAATACTTTTGTTTGTAGTTTTTTTGACTATATTTTAAATGTATATTATTGATAGTGGAGGACACAATCACTTTTAAGAAGAGAAAGAGCAGGTGAGTTAGGCATTCCACTATAGGCAAAGAACTACTTTATGCCTTATGGCTAAAGCTAGTGAAGAACCAAGATACTGATGCTAAATAAAGGTCTAAAATTGATTCTCATCCTTGCACAGCTGAAGCAATACTGTCTGTGGTGAGACACTCACCTGTGCTGAAAAGGAGCATCTGAAAGACAGACGGCTGCACAAGTGGTACCAAGAACAGGCTGAGGCAGCACCAATTCAGCATCCCACTTGATGTTTCTGCTCCTAAATTGTTTGTGCATTGCCGCTGAAGAAATAAGATATGCAAAAAGGGCAATCTGATAAGAAGATATATTTAATAAAATATACAAGTTTCTCATTGCATCTATGCAGATCCTTGTAAATTCTTTGAACACTGAACCTGTGCAGTGAAAAAACGACAAGTTTAACCTTTATGATTGGTTATGGCAAATATGATGGGAATTTCTTCTTGTTCAAACACATCCACATGTGAAAGGATTGTGTTTCTTCAGGTTCCTTGCCACCAAATTGTCAGGGTAAGTCTTGGGTGTGCACCACTTAGCAGGACTCCAGGGGCATAATGGAAAACAATTGCTGCACTATTCTAACTTGCTTAAATTTATTGAAAAGATAGGATAGGAAAAGAGACCTAAATGTAGATTTTTCTAAATTTAAACAGTGATTGTGTTCAGCTTCTATTCATGGACTAAGCCACAAGCCTCAGTAATGCAACAAGAGTCTCAAAGTGACTGTTCTATAGCACTTAGAAGCATCTATGCTTTACACTCCTACATGAAAGTGCAATTTGTCTTTCAGCATTTGGTGTTTCCCTTAAGAGCTGGTATTTCAGATCAAGAAAAAGAACATTGCACTTTGCTAACTAGGGGTCTAATAGATGTGACTAAATCACAATCCAAGTATATCCTAAAGACTCTCAAATCAGACAATTAACAAAATGAACCCTGTTTTCAGAGAGCAAATGTGCCTTTAGAGACCTGACTTTAAAATTTTTGAGCTTTGAGATGGGGAATAATATTTTTTCCCTTTTTTTTTAAATCCATACTACATAGGCCAGTAGTACCAGTATAAATCGAATCGCTTAAACTCAGCATCGATGATAAGTGCAGCATACTGATGTTGGGTTTTAGGTCAGGATTCATTTTAGAAGGCATTCCTCCCACTTTTCATGAAATACACTTTCAGAACACTACATCTGTAAATTACTGTAGGACTAGAGTCCTACAGACTGAAAATATTTGTTGCCTTAATTTAGCCACAACAGAGGCCAAAACATCCTAAATAGGTTAAAAGGCAAGTGTGTGTTTCTTGGAGTTTTTAAAAGCTAGGAATTTTATTAAAATCAGTAAACAAATATGCCTTTCTGGAACATCAAGAACCCTAAAAGTTTAGAATTGCAAGAAAATAGTGTAATAAAATTTAATGGAAGTACTTACAAAGAAGAAAGGGTGAACTTTTGTTTTTAAATCTTTAATCAAGATGACTTTTGGCACTTACAAGCACTAATCAATGCATCTGAATGCTCTGGCCAGGTTTACACAGACAACATGGAAGAAAAACGAAAAAAAGATGACAGCTGTCAGATCCTCACCATGTTTCTTGAGTGCTTCTTAACTGCTGACATGTCACCTATAGTGTGGTCCTATCAAGGTGCAGGCTTTTTTACCTTGATATAGGCAACATTTTTCCATTTTACCATTATGAGCAGCATCTTGGAAGCAGTGTCCTGGAAATGGTATTCTCCATTATCAACACAAGCCATTTTAACCCATGTTAAATACATATTTGCACATTCCTGTTTGTATTGCTTTGATATTGGTTCTTCATATTTTTCACAAATCTCTACAGAATTATCTTCTAAATTCAGAATAAAGAATCTTCTTATGAATGTTTTGTATTCCATTCTAACATGGGGTCTTTAAATGATCTAATTTGAAGCTAATATTTCCATTAGGTTGAAGTTTATTAATACTCAATAGTTTCACATTTATAGATGTAAGCCTCTCTAAAAGAACAATAAAACCCACCCACACAATTCAGCTCCCCAGTTTGGTACAAACTGATCTATCTCCAAATTCTGTGAAATGCTGTGCAAACAGTTAACCACTCCTGGTTTAGGTTTTTTTGTTGGTTTTTTTTTTTTTTTTCTTGTAAACCAGTCTGTGTTTTGGCTTTAATCCAGTGTATAAAATCAAAATATAATAATAAGCTCTGTGAGCAAAATGTCATTCTGTCTAGCAACCGAAGCTGCAGCACCTAACTGCGTTAACTAGATCACTGACAGTTCAGCACTGTCAATAAATGACAGTATTGATATGAGTAATGTGTATACTTAAGGCTACATGTAATGGGAATAAAGTGTTCTTCTATTGTCAAAAGTATATCATCTTGGAATCTTCATAGTAGAAGCCTGCTTGATAAATCAGCAGGCTAGCAGATAAGGAAGCTAACAGATAAAGACCAGTGCATTGACAGGTGTAGCTGCTACATATTTCTGGACGCAGAAGGAGGGGGAAAAAAAAAAAAAAAAAAAGGAGAAAACCAAGAATGTATTTTAAAAGGAATTGCCTCAAGCTCAAGTGTGGCAGTACATGTACTGGAGATAATGTAATGCTTGGCCCAAATAAGCAAGAATGACAGACTAAAACCTGAAGATACCAGAGGACTGATGAACAATCATAATTAAGAAAGTCTGGGTTTGGTATCACATCCTCAGCCTTAAATCCAAATTGAAAAAAAAAACCCCAAAAAACAAAAAAAAAAAAACCAAAACCCAGAAACCCCTACATAACACAGCTTTCCTAAAGTTATTTAAAAAAGCATATGAAGTACCATCACTATAGGTATTCTGGCAGTTTAGTGTTGCTGATGGTGTTCAAAGATCAGGCCTGATAATGCCAGCTGAAACTTTGGGAGTGATTCTGTTTTCTTACCAAAGCCCCCACCTTCCTTCCCCGGCTGTTGAGGACACTTGCAGCTACACAGAGCACCACATAATATTGCTGCTATACTGGTTTTATCCCCAGGGGAGGAGAGCCAGAAGAGACATGTCTGGAAGATGTGACTGACATCTTAAGAAAAGAGAGTGTGAAAGTGCCTAGGGAAATGTTTAATATATTAGAACAGCTCTCCTAGTTATGCTTCTCTCATGGCTACTGGTGTACCCTTTATGGTGATCTCCCTCAGCTTCACCGAGTGAAGTTTTCACACTGTGGTAGCTGACCCCGGCTGGCTGCCACATCTCCATCCAGCCGCTCTCACTGCCCCTCCTCAACAGGGCAGGAGCGGGAGAAAATAATATGGAAGAGCTCATGGACTGAGATAGAGAGGGAGCACTTACCAGTTACCACCGCAGGCAAAACAGGCTCAACTTGGGGAAAACTAATTTAATTGATTGCCAATTAAATTAGAGAGGGATAGAAAGAAACAAAGACAAAACCCCAAAACCCCCTTTCCCCTGCTTATTAGGCTCAACTTCCCTCCTTCACCCCCAAGACCTCCCCTGTCCCTGTCCCCCTCCCCATCACTGAGCAGTGCAGGAGCTATTGGGAATGGAGATGGGGGTTGGGAACTACGGCGATATGGGACACCATATGTCTTCTCAGACTGCATGTTACACTTGTCTGCTGTAGTTCTGGTGTCAGTTTTTTAGCAAGATACTGGATGGATATAGCAATAGCTAAACACCTACACAGGTAGGTCATGTTCAGTAATCTTCAAATGTGTGCCTTTCCCTCAGTTAGGGAGTCTTGAATAAATGCAGCTGGCAACGAAATAAAGGTCCTTATAACATTTTGCTCTAGAATTTCCAAGGCTTTAAAAAAATAACTTCTTGTTGTGCAATGGAAAAAAAAAAAGTTTCTCCCTCTGATCAACAAAGTTACTAAGGAAAAATACAGGTTTGGGAGCAGGGAATTGACTATTCTCTTAAGGAAGTTATTAATACTATTGCACTGGTAACCCAATGAAAAGCAATCAAAGAAAATGAAACTAAATTTAGTTCCCCAAAGACCAAACCATTCAGGAAAAAAATCATAGGATATCAGGTACTCCTTTGTTCTTCTTAACCAAGCAGTATGTTCTGCTCTTCATCTAACAACTACCTCCCTAACCCCAAAACCAAGAATCAAAGGGCAGGGGGGCAGGGGGTGGGGCTGGGGACGCCCGTTTACCCTCA
>JAVJGJ010000014.1:104185962-104203089 GCA_035590215.1 Microhierax caerulescens
ACCCCCTGGGTGAGCGCCCCGGGGCGGGGGGGCGGGGGGGGGGGGGGGGGAAGCCCGTTTACCCTCACTTCTCATTGTAGTCATCCCATGTGTATCTTTTACTACCTTTTGTTAATCTGGAGGGCACCATTCAATACAGCACTTTAGAGTTACAACCCTGTAGTGGTTATAAGTCCATCAGAGATACAGTTAGTAAGGAAGTGCAGCTACAATTTGTTTTAAAGTGCCATGTTTACTGGTACACGCTTGACTTTCAGACAGAAATTTGGTGGAATTAACATCAAGCTTTCAACAATTCTCATGATACTTCAAAGTGTCAATAGTTCTCTTCATTTAAAAAAAAAAAAAAAAAAAGTCAACACGATACAAACACCAGCCTCAGCCTTTTCTTCCATCTTGGTTGCTCTCCAGCTTTCTTGCATTGATTGTCCACAAAACTCTTATAAGAGACTGTAGTTTAATGCACCTCACTACCTAAATGTAAAAGCCCCTTATAGGGCTTGAGCTCCAGTTCCCAGGGCAGAACAGGGCTGAAGGAGAAATATGTGTGTTGGGAAAGGGAGAGCTCATGTATGTGGTAAGGTTTTAGTTACGTAAGTACACAGCTTGATTTTGCCCTTTATTGTGAAATAAGTAGTTTACTTGAGAGAGAAATATATCTATGCATTTAGACAGGAGATGGGAAGTGCTCTTCATTGTTCTTAGGTAGCCCATGACACTGCTTGAAAAAAAAAATGAAAAAACCCACACAACCCCTAAAATACCCACTATTTCCCAGCGTATAAGGAAATATGAACAAATAAAGAACTAACAACTCCAGAGAGGTACATGCATTTGGTTTGTCTTTTATGAGTTTAGTCTGACAGTCAGTTATACAGGACAAACATCACAGTATAGAAGATACAGGACTGAAGAAACAAGACTGAGGTCAGAAGTAAAGCATGAAGTTACTGACAGATTTAGTAATACGACCTGTGGACATGAGCTTTCCCATAGAGATTGTTAAGGAAAAAGCATGAACCTGAAACCTTACAATTTACAAGAATCTACACGGAGAAAGTAATGATGACAGAAGCTGAAAGGGAGTAGAGGGTAATGAGTTAGAAAAAAAGGAAAAATAATTAGAAACAGCTAACAATAAGTTTAAGGAATTTGCCACCAAGACCTGCACAAGCAGAGAAGGTACGGAGATAGTGTAGCACATGCCTTGGGAGAAGGCTATTAGAAAGTGTTTTGCTATGGGTATAGGAGTAGGTAAGTTGAATGGAGACTGAAAAGAAGCTTCAAGCAAATGCTTTAAACACTGAAATAAACAGAAAAAAAATAGATACATTAAAAGTTACTATTTCGCAACAGCAGACAAGTGTGTTTTGAAGAAGAGAAACATGGACTGTGCTTGTCCAGTTTGTGAGGCAGGCTGAAATGGAAGTGAGAAATCAGTGACTCAAAGAAGCATCTGGATTTAGAGGTGAGATTTTTAAATTAGATTTCACTACTTTTAACAACTCTTCCGCATTGATATATGCAGCCAGCAGAAATACAAGCATACCTGTTAGATAAGCCTCAACTGATGTGTTAAGAATTGAACTCTCTAAAAGACTTTCTGATTAAAGTTTATATGCTTACATAATAGCATTTCATCATATAATTTTGATGATAGTACAAATTGTTCTACTAATCTTTAATATTTTTTCTAGAAAGAACTTTATATTCTGAAAGAAAAGTAAAAACCATATTATTAAGTAGCTGCTAAGAAAGAGATAACTTCACAATGTCATTTTCAAATGAAAGATATTTTCTGTCTGTCTTAAATGTAAAAAGAACCACAATCCTTGTGCCTTATGAATCAAACAGAAGGAAAAAAAAATAAAAAAAAAATTAGCTTGACACTTGTGTGGGATAGCTTTTTGCTCTACAAGCACATATGAACAATGAATTCAAACAGCTTTTTATCTTGTTTCAATCAGAAACATGATGCAGACAAACCCCTGCATTTAAATAGCATTATGGCTCAGATACATGCTGACAAACTCTGGAAATTCAAAAGCAAAAGCATCTTTAAATTATATATTTAAATTTGAAAGCTCTGGCTTTTGTAGTTTGCCTTGTTTGTATGCTCCAAATGTGTCTTTTCTCTTTTGCCCAGTGTTAGTATATAAAAGGTACTTTACACAATCTCAAAAAGTTGTTAAAAAACATTCAGTGACAGCCATTCTAGCCTCCCTGGATGACAGACAGAAAAATGATTCACAGTAGTTGATTTCATACTGAGGATTTTTTAAAGGTTTACAATTTAACAGGTTAATGTGAGTTTTGCAACAAATGATTTAAAAATATTCAGGGCTCTTGAGTATGTGTATTTCGATAAACTTACCAATTACATAAAAACATTTACTGCTATGGACAATAGCAGCTCCTATCTTTTGTCTAATTCTTTCATTTTGTGGATTCTAAATCCAGAGACCCACTGTTCCAAAGGCAATATTAAAGTCTTTAATGTTGATCCAGTTGCCAGGCACATGTTCTAAACTGATGTGCCTAAATATCATTACGAAATTTTAATTGCATAGAAAAGAGCATTTTTAAAATGAGACAGTGTTTTTCATTTCTACAATACCCAGGGGCAATAATTCACATATAGACTAATGGCCTGTAAAATTCTGCTTGTTAACTTTTAACTGCAAAATTCAAGCAGCTTGTAAGGACATGAAATGAATGCTTCCACTATAAGACTGGTTTTAAGTCAGTTTATTTGGTTCTTCATTGTTGGTAGATCAATATATACATTCCCCAGCTTTCTTCTGGGATTTACATTGACATTAAAAATAGTAGTAGATACCGCAACTTGCATTAAGCACCTCACTTGCTGCTTACAGCAGCCTGCAGATACCCTTGAGATAAACTTTGGGTTGGTTTAGTATCTGACACTGTCAATGTGCCTACTGCTTCAGGACTTTTGGAAACAGTGAACCAGAAGACAATTTTTCTGGCTGGGGAAAATAATGTTCTTGATTGCAAATATAAAGGATGCATACACACATAGAGAATTTGTACTACAGTGTAAGTGCTTCCTCCCTAGACAACTTGCTGCTATAGAAAAAACTAAATACCCTGTCACCTCAGGCTGTGTCCCTATGTAATATTGATGTTACACCTGATATATTTTCTTATCAGTTGGCCTCCCTCTGTCAGTTGATGCTCTTAAAAGTCATGTAGGCAGGGAAGTTTCAACAGACATCTGTGGAAGGGGAGAAAAGCATGGCATGTGTTATAGCAAAACTTTTGCTTAGTTGTTTATTAAAGCATAGAATGTCACTTGTGGATGTGTGAAGTGTAACATTGACTGGATTTAGAATGAAAGTGCTAATAGACAAATTATAGTTTCCCCCCCTGCCCTGCCACACACATTCTACTGTGGAATAACATTTTAGGTCCAAGATCAGGGATCAGGGGATCAGCCTGGTTACAGAACCTGCAGCTACTGAAGTTCACTGAAGAGTTGCAGCCTGGAAAATAATAATTTCTTCAAGTGATCAGGGAAATCCGACCCTTACTCAAATAGGACTACATAGCGGATTAGAGACTGAATGTTAATGTTTTGCCTTTCATGTGTATTTGTACAGATGTGTTTTCTACACATGTAGATTCACGGGTCATTTTGAACAATCTTTGAGTGTAAGTGTTTATGGAAGGATACCTCTACAGTCTATCTTAAACTCACAGGCATGATTTTCTGATTAAAAAAATCCTAGAATCATGGAATGGTTTGGATTGGAAGAGACTTTAAAGATCATCTAGTTCCAGCCTCCCTGTCATGGGCAGGGACATCTTCCACCAGACCAGGTTGCTCAAAACCCCAACCTGGCCTTGAACACTTCCAAGGGCAGGGCATCCACAGCTACCTGGGCAACATGTTCCAGTGTTTCACCACCCTCACAGTAAAGAGTTTCTTCTAAATCTAATCTACCCTCCTTCAGTTTAAAGCCATTACCCCTTCTCCTATCAGTACATGCCCTTGTCAAAAAGTCCCTCTCCAGTTTTCTCGTAGGCCCCCTTTACACACTGAAGGCTGCTGTAAGGTCTCCCTGGAGCCTTCTCTTCTCCAGGCTGAGCAACTCCCACTCTCTCAGCCTGTCTTCATAGCAGAGGCACTCCAGCCCTCTGGTCATCTTCCTGGCCCTCCTCTGGCCTCACCCCAACAGGTCCATGTCCTTCTTATGTGAGGAGAGTCTCCTCCCGTGACCTGCAGATCACACTTGATGCATCCCAGGATAGGGTTGGCTTTCTGGGCTGCAAATGCACATTGCTGGGCCATGTTGAGCTTCTCGTTCACCAACACTCCCAGGTCTTTCTCCTCAGGGCTACCCTTGGCCCATTTTCCACTAGCCTGTATTTGTGCTTGGGATTGCTCCAACCCACATGCAGGACTTTGCACTTGGCCTTGTTGAACTTCATGAGGTTCTCCTGGGCCCACCTCTCAAGTCTGTCAGGGTCCCTCTGGGTGGCATCCCTTCCCTCCAGCACATCAACTGCACCACACAGCGTGGTGTCATCGAGAAACTTGCTGCAGGTGCACTCAATCCTGCTATCCATGTTGCTAACAAAGATGTTAAACAGCACCAATCCCGATGCTGACCACTGAGGAATGCCATTAGTTCCCTGAATACACAGCATAGCAATGTTACTACATCATATTTGTTTTTAATAACCATGTGTTGACACAAATCATTAATTTTCTTTTTTTTTTTTTTTTTAATTTCAAGATTTAGAATTGCAAAGGCATACATCTAAGACAGTCTCCTATTGGACAATTTGATTTAGTTAATAACTTTCAAATACCAACAGTATACATTATACCGACAAAGACAGTTCAAATAGGGAGTTCCAAAATTAAAAAAAAAAAAAGAAAAAAAAACCAACACACACACCCCCAATGACCAAATCACAAATAAGAAACTCACTACATATTTTATATATATATTATATTGAAATGCAGGGAATGAAGCTTTCTAATAATTGTGCTATCTAGGTATTGAATAAATCAATATGATTAAATAAATTAATCATTTGGTCACAATAAATATGACCAAAAATGCTTGAATAAATAACTAAACCCATGGAATGGTATCATGGATTTGAAGCATGTGTGGTTTTCCAGTGGAGAGTTTCCTTTTCTGAAGTATGACTAGTGAGCAGAATGTAAGGTAGAGTTCTTTAATTCAAGTACTTTGGGATTATTCTTGAGGTGTTTTTCCATTTAGGTACATATTAAAAAAAAAAAAAAAAAAAAAAAAAGATTAGAAATTCTCCTTTCTTAATTCCACTACTTCTGCTTGCATAATCCTTTTGACACTTGACCTTTCTACATGTCCACCAACCACCATGAGGCTTGCCCAGTGTTATGGAAATTTTAAATGCCAGCCACCATACCAGGTTTGTCTTTAGCATTCTTCTGAGTCAGAAAGCAGAAAGCCAAAAGAGAGATTCTTCTATAAATTTTTATTATTAGCTCTACATCTCAAGCTGGGTGCCTCTGAAGTGTGACCACGAACAAAGAAATCCCTGGCCAGTTGTAGCCTTACAATTTTTATTAGTTTTTATTAGTTAGTTTTATTAGTAATTTGGAGTATCGTTTGTGATAGACTGAAATAGAGATTTTCATTCTCTTGTATTGAGGCTGTATGGATTTAGATGCTCCCTCTATCCATGTAATAAACACAGTGAAGGTTAATAACTTTACCCATAGAATTTCCATAATTTCCTCAGGCACTTGGAAATCTTGTGTCTAAGCAGCTCTGGAAAATAAATTCAAATGGCTTCAGTTTCTAAAACAGTGGCTATGGTAAAATCTTCCTCCACCAGTTGTTGTTCTTTCCCTGAATGATCCTCTGGCAACCATTTGACATGTCAGTGGTGGATCCAAGCTTCCTTTCCTGTAACTTTTACAGCAAGGAAAGGGCTTAGTGAGACGGTATACAGCCCTTCCCACCTGGGTTCCAATTTAGTTTTACAGGAAAATACTTTAATTAAAACTTTATCCCTGGGCTGCAAATAATGCACCTGGATCTCCAGAGGTGTGGGCTGATACCATTGAGCATGACTCCTTTTAATTTTGAAACTTTTTTGTAAACTTAGAACACAGTGTGTTAAATGCTCTTCTCCATTCAGGAAACTGGTTTTGTCTGGGATGTAAGTCACCAGTAGAGCTAAATATCTCCCAAAAAGGACTTTGGCAGGCAACAGATCTAAGGGTTGTCTAAGGGCATTTCAGATGTGCCGTAAGGCTAAATTTAAATGCGTCCAACCATTTTAACCCTGTATGTGTGCTAATTTTAGCTATTCTTTCCTTAATAGTTCAATCCATCCTTTCTGCCTACCCAGATGCTTGAAGCTGATAAGGAATGTCAAGCTTTTTTCTATTCTTATATTTTATAAAGTTGGTCAATTATTTCTGCTGTGAAATGCGACCCTCTGTCTGATTCAGTAGATTCTGGTCTGATTATGATTCTCCTTAAAGAATAATTTCTTTAAGGAGAGCTTTTATTACTCCTCCAGTGTCTACTTATCTTTCACCTTGATAATTGATAATTGGTCTACTATCAGTAGCAAATGTTTATATCCACATACTGCAGTCATATCAGCACAATCTACTTGCAGTTTTCAGAATGGGAAAAAAGCACAGGGTAAACTTCCAAATTCACATGCAGGTTTTATATTTGAAGATTTCTGACAGGCATTAATAATTCTTTTAGCAGCTGCATAGACACCCAGTGCCACCCATCCTTCTTGACTTATTTGACATACTTGACTAGCCACTGCTTCCGCTCCTTCATGAGCTTCATCATGGAACCACCTAGCTATAGTCATCAAGTATTTTTTCAGTAAGACAGGTTTTCCCCTGCGTTGCATATTCTGTCTTCATCTTCTACTGCTTCGCCATTTCCTCCACTGTTCTCTTTCTTCATTTGTCATGTTTCATTGATATAATTTTCTTGGATGGTTGACATCAGGCTGTGCGCTCTCATCTGACGAAACTGTCATAATCTTTACCACAGTTTGGCGAGCCCCAGTTTTGCTGTGGCATTGGCTAAGGCATTCCCTTTGTGCTTACAGTAGTGTCCTTGTATGGGCTGGACAATGTATCACAGCAACCTCTTTGGGAAGTTGGAAACTTGCATCGTCTCTCTGTAAATTGCTGGGAGCTACTGTTCTCAAAGGACATTGAACTGGATCTTACCACTCAATCCCTTTTGAGAAATTCCCCCAAATCTACAAGGCTTTTTCATCACTTGTATCCAAATCTCTTCCACTAATTGATAGGTATGACAGTGCCTAGTACATCAGAGCTCTAAAAAGACAGACTGTTTCTGTGATGGGTACTTGTAGTCTCCATATTGAAACTTAGTCCATTTTTTGTGGCTACAGCATAAGACAAACACATTTCTAATCTGTTACTTGTTTGAACTATCCAAATAGTTAACTAGCTGCAAGTGCTGACATTTCCTTAGGGGATATTTATGTAAGGATTAGTATTTAGCCAGCTTTACTGTCTACCACCAGTCTGCATCCTTACTGGAGCACATTTTCCGTCTCCTGCCTCCTTTGTACATTTTAGTTTACACTGAAGTCACTTGGCTTGCATTGCATTTCTGTTAGTTTCTTTGTTATCATCTTCTCAGTTAGCACTACCAACTCTTGTCAATTTATGACAAGCTGTGAATGTCATTAACACTGTATCCCCCTCCCACCTCCAAAGCAATAATGATGATGATATGCAAATGACAAATTCTATCCTACTGAAGTAAATAAGAGTCTTAATTCTAATTTGCGTAGTTCGAGATCAAGTCCCTGGAGAACACTTGACAAGTTTTTCCACTCTAATACAGATACTTGAACCCACTATTTACTTTCTCAGACAGTTCTAATACAGAACACCATTCCAGAATAACTTGTGTTAGAGTTTACGAAGATGTTTCCCCCACTCTCCCAAACAAACTGATTGATTAAAAAACTCAAAGCAAGCTGAAACATATTTCTTCTTGATATTCAAACATTGTGTTGGTATTTATGGAAGTTTAATTTACAAATGCAAGTGTTTACTGTACATGTGTAAATCAAGCGTGTTGCCTGTTATAGACAATTGCAATTCCATCAGCATAACTTTGAATATGTAGCTTATTATATCTGCTGTGGTAATTTCCACACTTTGTTGTTGGTTCTTTAGTCTTCTTATAGTTCTTTACAGAAGGACTATAAAGTTCTGCGAGTTGTGGGGTTTCTTTGGTGCTCTATATTTTTTAAAGCAAAGTCCATTCTTTATAAACCTAGGACTATTATGTGATGAAAAAAAACCACTATTGTTTTGTAGCGGCACATAGAAACTGCTATTCATGCCTCAGGTAAATAGCATGAAAAGAAGGGCAGAATTTGTCTATGTTTACTTCATTATGGGATTTATCCACCGTAACTTACAGACAAGATACACGCTAACCTAAGCCTAGGAATATAAATCTTTATTCCAGTTTTGACATGATGCCAAATCTCAGGTAAGTCACAGTTTCTGTTGCCCAGTTAGACCATGATAGGCTAGGAGTCATCTGCCTGGCAATACATTAACTCATTCATAGAGATCTGTAATGTAATCACACAGGGTATATAACTAGGGAAGAGAAACAGGAGTATCATTAGCATGATGCACATAATTTCAGATGAGAATGCTAAAACAGGCTGAGATGAGCCTCACCTTGAAGACCTGTTGCACTGACCGTAACAGAAACCTAGCATGGCTCACTCAGACATCTGTTGTATTAAGCTACAGCCAGGTGGGATAGAACAAATCCTGCCCTCCTTCCCTCCATCTTCCCAGAAGTTAAGTTGCTAAGAGGTGCTATGGCTTAATTTGAGACTTGGCAACATGGCATAGGAATTTCAGGCTCTTTTTCCAACTCTAAGTCACCTGCCTGTCTCTATCTGCTAGACCTCTCTGTGATGCAGATGCAAATTAATTGTTTCGACCAGCTTACCTGACCTGATATTAAAGCAGGTTGCTCAAATTTTTCTTGGCTTGCCCAGCACAATTAAAAAGATTATACAGTGGAATTTTTGTAATCCGAACACATTCTATATTTATCATTTGATGAAATAAATTTCATGCTACTGCATTAGCAGTCACAACTTGAAGACTGTCCATAAGTTCTACCTCTCTGAAAATGACTGTTTTGTCAAAAATGCCAGGTAAATAGAAGACAAAATGTGTATGCATTTTTATGCACACAAAATATTTTAATTATCTTGGCAGACAAGAAAGTGAACATTTTATGAATTCAGACATTTAAATAAATGCTGCAGTAATAAGTATTTGCCATCACTGAGTCCCCAACAGAACATTTGATTTTACTGAAATATATATTTTGATTATTTGAATTTTTATTCAGCCCTTTTGTTTACACCCCCGTTATCTACTAGGAAAAAAAAACCCAACAACCAAAAAACAAAACAAAACAAACCCACAAAACCTAAGTCTCTTGACAGCAGAGAAAGCAAGAAAAATATTTTCTTTTCCTTTCTTAGTTCTTGAAGCCACCCATATTATATGCTGGGTTTTTTTCTTCTTAATATTCTTGAGAGGTAGATAAACACTCATTTTGGCATAAAAATCTTGTATATTAACTATTCTGGGTTACAGCATCTATTGATTAATTCCCTTCAAGCAGGTTTTTTATTTTCTAGACTCCATTGCTCATCCTAAGTTCCAGACATTTCAGTTAGTCTCAAAGCTTCTTGTAGCATTTCAAAAGGCATGTGAAGTTCATTATGATCGTTTGCACAGATCTTGTATCAGAGGCTTATCTCAGTGCCTATACTCTCATAGAACAGGACCCAGAATAAACAGAGTTGCCCCGAATGAGAAGGAAAACAGCAGCCTGCTCCTCTAAAGGCTGTCCCTAAAGTCCCTTTCCCTGTTTCTAGCTTCACTCATCCCTCTCCACCCCTTTTTCCATCTACAAAGTGGTGTCTCCGCTAACTCCTTGCTGCTTTATTCTCAGCCTACAGCCTCCATAACTCCAGCTGTTCATGTCCCATAGTTCCTCCTAGCCCTCTGCCTCTCCTCCCTTGTGCCCAAGGACCCTGTTCCCAGAATTATTTTCTAGTTTTTATAAAACTGAGTTTAGTCCTACCCTTGAGACTTACCAGCATTGCTGGTACTGCCAAGAAGTCTTTATGCAGCAGTATCTCTGATACCAAGGTGAAAACAGTGCCACTCATCTTTAAACACAGTTTAATTTATTCAGAACAAAAGCATGGGAGAGACTCTGAACGAGCTCAGAGCTGCTGTTTTCCAGGCAATACCTCCCTCTTGTACCTGTTGCAAAAACCTCTCTCCTTTCTGCTCCAGACCTTCAGGTCATGCTCTCACCAGGTCTCTGGGTCTTTTCATTCTCAGGAGAGAGGAGAAGGAAGGGACACCACCAAGAAAACCCAAACACCCTCTACACCCTCCCAAGAAAAAACAAAAATCCACAGACCTATATTACAAACCAAGACACCACGAGACATTCCTGAATCAGCTGTGCTTACCATTGGGGGTACACTTCAGAGGCCTGGGGCAGGCAGCACTGACATCCAAGATGATTGTCTCTTAGTTACTTTAGGGTTTTATTCTCTGTGGCTATTCCACACACCCCGACCTACTTCAGATACAGTCACTAGCAAGCCCAACACAGACAATTGCTTGGAAGAAAGAAAGGAAAGGGGGGGGGGAGGTAAGAAGCTGTGCTTCTGCAGCATCTACACTTGCCATAATAGTGATGAAATATTCTATGCATGTACGTCTGTGCAATAATCACTAGATAATCCCTGTTGCCATCCACAGGAGTCATGCTTTTGCAGAGCTGAAATCACAGTAATGGGAAGATGAAAATGATTCATTCAGACAAAAAAAAAAAAAAAGGTGTTTATTCTACCCAGAAGGAAAGCAAGCTTCTTCTTCCAGTGCATTTAGAAAATTATTTTCTGAGGAAAAAAAAAAAAGAAGGTAGTTTTCTTTGCCTTAAGTATATTATTCTATCTCAGGTGATAAACATAATCTACACAACAGAAATAAGTGGGTAACATACCCAGAATGTTATGTACTGTATTATCATCTTTATTGAATGTATATTCTCAATAGTAACACTTGGAAATGTTGTCATGTGGCTATGAAAAATACCATCTACAAGGACAAGCTACTGCTGCCAGGAGTGGGTGTTCAGCTCCACTGACTCCAGGCAAGCTGTACGTGCTGATGCCAGCAAGGACCATGACCTCCAGTCACTCTTCTCTCTCAGAAGAGGAAGGGTGCAGGATACAGGACATGCTGCATGCTTCTATTTCTGTAAGGGCTTTAGCACAATCTGCATGCAGCGTGCGAAATGCAGCAAAATTGTAGCATACTGAAAGGTTGACAGTGTCCTTTTGCTAACCTACTTCTTCAAAGCAATATTCTCTCATCAGCTTATCCTTCTTCTGGCCCTCTGCTTGAGGTCTTTGTCCTCTTCCCCTCCTCTCTACTGTGCATTAGAATTGAGCTCTGTAGCTAAGCAGTCTTCTCCAGAAGCCAACTGTACAGGCTAATTTTATATTCCTCTGAAAATCCACACCCCAGTGAAGTATGCTTTGAGGTAAATTTCAGATCCTTTTATGCAGTTTTACTCCTACAGGTCTTTTACTGTTTCTACCACTTCCTTCTACACTAAATACTTTATTAGGTTGCTGGTGCATGTGCAGGCTATTCCTGTTCCTTTAACTCCTTTTTTTCTGAAAATAAAAAATTCTATATTAGGACTCTGACATAGTGGAAAGGGGCAATGATATACAGGGCTTGGAGCAGACAATAAGAGAATGTTGTCAGTATAAAAAACCCCACTATTAAAACTACAGCAAGAAAAAAAAAAACCCACAGATGCGAGTATTGCTGCTAACACCGGTACACGGTGGCTGCAGATGCTTAACATTTCCCCAAAGTTAGGTACTTGTGTTTAAGGTCTTAATCCATAGTCTTTACTGACATTATGAAGATGACCATAAATATCATTCATACGTGAAAGGATTATTAAAGTTTAAAGAGCCCTTATCACAAATCCTAACATTGTAGTTCACTGCTTTTTGGCAAGAGTTGTTCTTTGCTACTGCACCTCTCTGGAGGCCTTTGAACGTGTTTGTTCCATACGTGGCTAAAGGTTTCCTCACTTTTCCTTCCCAGCCTCTTCTTTTTCAATTAACACATTTTCTTCCCCCTCCCTTCTTTGACAGAGGCATGGTTTTTATTAATTTATCCTCAGACTTCCTCACTCGCCTCTATCAGCTATCAGTTTCCCTACCCAACAAGAAGCTGCGTGCTAGTGAAAAGCATCTGTTGATGATAGCAGGGTGCAGTGGGAATGCAGAACTGAGGATGAAACATTGCAGGTTGCTACTTTAGACTTCACATCTATACTTGTTAGCTACTGTGGGTTTTTTTCCTCCACTACATAAAAGACCAGACCAGCAGCAGGGCAGAGAGAGATGTTGGTTTCAAGGGATCACCTGCCATTTCACCTACAGATTTAACAGCAGGTTTTCAGCATAAGTGACAATTCTGCAGCTTTCTTTACCTCTGTCTTTGCCTCTGCTTCTGTGAAAAAGCAATGAACTTTACTACAATGACAAAGTACATAGATATACTCCTCACACCCCCTTAAGGAGCTTTAGGAAAAGATGCCAGGAACAGTTCAGACCCACACTGAATCCTCATGTGGAGCCAAAGACAAAACATTTCAAAGTAGAAAACCCTCAGAAGCACAGTGTTCCTCTATAGCCCTAGTGCCTTGCATGAGAAGTCCCTGAAGTCAGAAACATCCTTTGACTTGGTACTGTTTCCAGCTTTAGATCCTGTAAGTAGAATAGGAAGCAAGCTGCTTCTGAAGAGGGCAAAACCACGATGCTCACACAGTGAGTAAGAAATCACACTCACTTTTATTAACCCTGCTAGACATGTCGGTATTCCCATCCAGAGACAGGAAAGGATAGAGTAGAATTCAAACCTCTTTCTAGTTTAAAATGCATTTTGTCAAGGAAAAGTAAGTTTAGACAGTATTAGAATGTAAGAGTTGATGCCACAAAGAAATGACCACTGTATTTTTCCTCCCCTTTGCAACCGAAGTGTTTCACTAGACAGCAGTACAAACATGCACCACAGCAGCCTACTGCCGATAGCAGAAAAGCTGGATGACTAATACTGCTTCCCCCAATCTATGATAGGCACTGCAAAGAACTCTATGCACCTGTATCATTTCTTTTCAAAGAGGTTGGAGACTGCTAATGAACTAGAGCAGTAGACGGAGAACAAAAAACCAGCTTCTCACCTTGCCACCTTTCAGAGCATCACCCCAGCCAAGCAGCCTAAAACACAATCCCAGGTAGCACCAGAAGTGTGACTGCACAACTCAGGGAAATAACCCACAAGCCCCATACATTTCAGATCTATTCCGTTATAGCAGTCCCCTTGAAAGATCTGCACAGACTGGGTGGGAGTTTTTTAACTAGATTTTCAGAGGTTTATAAAATACCTGCTAAACCCTCAGGACAATTGTCAAACAAGCAGGAAGAGACTTAAATCTCCTAAAATTAGCTGTCAAAGTTAATTGGATAGTTAGAGCAAATGATTTACTTGAAGCAGGTTGTCTAGGTTCCTCCTCTGTCTTGAGTTGACTGCTTTCCCTCATTGACTGCAGGGGAAATAGAAGGGAAATTCAGAAACTTGGAGCAGGCATCTATTTTTTAGATTTGCCTCAAAAAGTAAACTGTAATTTCACATAAATATCAATATTGTGGGCACATTTGGACTCTGCTTGCATTACAAAACAGGTAAAGAAGTTTGGTTTGGAAGAGCACCCAAGCATGCACCACTCTGGGACTAGATGTCCACCTTTCCTAATGTGATTTGATTTCTGTACAAGGAAGCTAGAGCTGTGCTGTCTGCTACAACAGAACTCTGAGATGGGGCAACAGGAAGAGCAGGACTGCATAAAACACCACACATCACACCTGCCACCGGGCGTAACACTCCGTCTTATTTTGCACAATTTACCAAAGGAATGCAAAGTGGGACAACTCTTCCAGAATGTGGTATGTGCTGCTTTGCAGAAGATGTGACCATGCTTTCACAGGAAAATAGCATCTGACAATAATAATATACAAGTGCTTCTGAAAAAAAAAGAAAAACCCAAATCCAACCAAACTACCCCCTCCCTGAAACAAACAAAATCAACAAAGAAACAAAACAAACCAAAACCGCTAGAATTTGTGAAACAAAGTTCTGCAAGTGATGAAACCAGGACAAAAATGTCAAAGCTGAGCTTGAGTTTATATTCCACAATAATTATTAAAGCATAAGCTTCAGGTAATAGCTTTCCCCTCCCTAACAGTGCTAAATAGGTACTCTTCCTACCACCTGTCCACCTCCTGCAGGAAACAGAGAAAACCACTTGATGCTTCCATTTCCTTGTAAAATTTCTTTGGAATTTGCTAGCTCAGTCAAAGATAACTTAAGACTGATTTGCAGCCAGAAAGACAGACTTACTTTGATTACAGAGTTCATTTCCCAAGGAAACCAAACTAAAAAATTAAAGCTGTTTAGGATGACAAGAGCATTGTTGATGCATGAAGCTTTAAGGCTTCAGGATGGTCAGGAGCTTGAGAGACTCTTGTCCATTTGACAAGACTTTACACCTTATTAATTCTTTTCACAATAAGAGATGCTGTCCAAGATTTATCTTCTTAGTGTAAGGAGTTGGAGCTCAATAATTTGAAAAACGTGAAAACAGTACATTTTAAAGAAATAAGACACCATACAGACCATATAGGAGATTGTAGAAAGTTATAAGAGTACTCTGTTAATACAAGGTCTGGTCTTCAAAACTGAAATGCAGATTTCTCTTATTGTATCTTGAACTACATTCTCCAGTGTTTTCCCAGTCTGTAATGGAGTCATTACTCATGTGATACTTCTCAAACCATAAGTTTCTGCTGTCATACAAGCAACCCAGGGACCCCTTTTTCAAAAGAGGAAATTTCAAACATACCCTGTGTGTAAGCAACAAGGTTGACATCAGGTGTAAAGATTCAAGAGTCTAAAAGTAAGCCTGAACTCCCACTGAGCTTGGTATATTTAAATTCTTCTGGATTTTGTCTTGTCGTGATCTTTGAAGCTTGCAGCTTTGAGCTAATACTATATTCCCTAATGCACAAATTTCTGTACACGGCACTTTAGCACTGAATCTGTGCATAAAAATTATTAATTCCATGACTGTCAAGTAAACCTACTAATTAGTTCAGGAGTTGGGTTTACTTTTGTTAAAAGAAAAAGCAAACCTACAACAAAACAAAACACAAATCAGACACACCACTCATTTGTTCCCAACTGCCATGATTTTGGTGGTCTGCGGATATTTGAGCTTTTAATCAAAGTCCAGGCTCCCAAAGACAAGAATCTTAATCTTCCTTTTTAAAAAGGAAATTGAACTTTTCTTGATGCAATGAAGAGTTTAAAAGTGTGTGTCAAATATATCCTAAAGGCTCAGAAGCCACTAGGTTTGTTACAAGAGTCCTTCTCCTTCAGATTAGTATTTTTAAAACATTTATCTTTAAAGCCAGTCACAGGATTTGGGGCCTTTTTGGATTGTCTTTGTGATAACTTTCTCTAGATCTTCTTTTTTTTTCCTTTTGAAAGTTAACACCTACCATCTTATGCTGTGTGCTTTAAAAAAAAAATAATATTACAGCTTGTTGTAGGCTAGTTGCTGATTTACTCAGATGAGATAATGGGATAAGTGTATTATAGCTACGGAAGTATCTTTCCCCCTACCTTTCCCATCATAGCTGCATCCCCAAATTAGCAAGAAACCTGAAACAAATCTGTTTAGACTGTCCCCTACAGGCATCTTCTGAAAAATGACAAAATGCTTTTACAGTTCAAAGCCAAGTTCTTTTAGGCTAGGAACAAGAGGGATGTTTTAAGAAGATAGATATTTTGAGGTGTCTAGGCCAGAAAGAAAAGAAACATATAGTTTAAACCTATGGTACTTCACTCTGCCTGTTCTGTCCTTTCGGGCAGGTTCTTGTTTCCAGCCTGATGCAATATCCCATTCAAGCCCTAGGAAGCTTTCCTTTCCCTTATACCTGGAGCCTTGCTGGCTGACCTTTGTAATTCCCAGCTGTTTTTCAAGCTCTCCAAGCTGAAGGGACCCTAATCTCCTTGACTCTTTCCAGCTACCCCTAAGACTTTTGAAGGTTTCTGCCCTGCTTGAGCAGGCTCGGCTTGAAACAGGAGGGCAGGAACAGCCTCCTCTTCCTGCTAAGGAGTGCTGCCTGTCTGCATCTCTTTACTCCGAGAGGTATAGCACAGCACTTCAACAAGAAAACCCCCAGACACACAAACCCCACAAGTATGTGGTAACCATATATATAACCTTGTTTACAAAAAACAAACCCCAAACCCCAACAAACCAACAAATCACACCAACGGGTGTGAAAGACTAACTATTGCTTTCGATGCAGATGACCATGCCATGTGAGTTGCATCACTTTCCCTACTGTTACCTCCTTAGTGCTAAACAAGTGAATGAGAAGACGAAATGATAGTTTTATGTGTTAAAAAATAAATAAAAAAGAATAGAAGTACTTCCGATTTGGAAACAAGTATTTTTTTCTGATTTCAGAATGGACCCAGAGCATAAGGACTTGAAATGTAGGGTTTTTATCTTTTTTTATTATTATATTATTTATTTTATATTAATATTGTTATATATTCAAATATCAGCTTATTTCAGAATTATGAGATACTAGGACATGTCATGATTCTGTAGCATCAAGGGCTCAGAGGTGCAGGCACTTTTGAATATGAAGAGCCTATCAAGAAAGAGTGCCAAAGCTTACTGAATGGCAACAACCAACCATAAATGTAAGTCAAAAGGCATTTAGTTGTCCATTTATATATATATATATATATAATATATATAGGAATATATATTAAAAAATATATATAGGAATATATATATAAAAAAGCTTTACTAATCTTGAGTATTGTCAATAATCCCATTGCAGTCAAGC
>JAVJGJ010000014.1:104209847-104220838 GCA_035590215.1 Microhierax caerulescens
AGTCAACACTAAACTATGTCCTTAAGTGACACATTCTACACAACTTTTAAATGCCTCCAAGGATGGTGACTCAACCACTTGCCTGGGAAGCCTGGTCCAGTGCTTGATAACCCTTCCCATGAAGCAATTTTTCCTAATACCCAATTTAAACCTTCTCTGGTGCAACTTGAGGCTATTTCTTCTTGTCCTATTGCTTGTTACTTGGGAGAAGAGACTGACACCCATGTTATTAAAACCTCCTTTCAGGTAGTTGTAGAGAGTGACAAGGTCTCCCTTAAGCCTTATTTTCTCCAGGCCAAACAACCCCAGTTCCCTCAGCTGCTCCTCATAAGATTTTTTAAACAAGATAAGAGCTCTCTAGACCCTTTTCCAGCCCTGTTGTCCTTCTTTGGACACGCTCCAGCACCTCAACGTCTTTCAGTGGGGGGCCAGAAACTGAACACAGTGTTTGAGGTGCAGCCTCACCAGTGCCCAGTACAAGGGGACGGTCACTGCCCTTGTACTGCTGGTCACACTGTTTCTGATACAAGCCAGGACGCTACTGGTTTCCTTGGGCACCTGGGCACACCGCTGGCTCACGTTCACCTGGCTGTCTTCTTATGAAGCACTCCTAATATGTAAAATATGCTAATGTTACTTATTTTCCTAATGCTTCCAAGACACTACTTAAGTGCTAAATATTTGATAATGACAACAGCAACAAAAAAATATGCATTTGCAGGAAATGAAACACTGCGCACAGATCAATTTTGTGAGCTTTTGTTGTACATTTTCATGATTTAAAGTGTTCAGTGCTGTTGTTTTTCCCCCCAAGCTACAGCTCTTCACAACTCAAGTCATGAAGTGAAAGTAAGAAGAGAGGAAGTAATTTCTGAACTCTCTGGATACTGCTAATAATTTGAAATTGACTTAAAAGCTCTGAAAACAGATTTTCAGGGGAAAAGAAAATATATCCAGACTAACACCCCCACCCCACCAATCTCTACTTCTTATGCATTTCTTAGTGTAAGGTTTTACTGTTTGGCTTTGTAGGTTGGGTAGTGGGATTTCTTTTAGGTGTGTGTGGGGGTTTAAGCCAATCATTACCTTTGGAGAATGAGGCTAGGGAAAGGAAATTTTATGCTTTATAATAACTCTATGTTATCAATACAGTGAGATCTATATGAAAATTTAGAATTTTGTTGAAGCAGGGAACAGAGAACAGAAGAAAGAGAAATAATATGAAAGAGAGAATAAAGAATAGAGGAAATGCTGTAAGAAATTGGCTGGTTCCTTTCTGTGTACTCTCTTAAAATCCAGCTGGCAAAAAGCCTTTGAGCATATGAATGGTAAATTCTGCTAGAGGAAGGAGTTTGCAACCTGAGTGAAAGAAGCCAGAGGCTGTATGAAGTACAATAGGCTGAAGGCAGCAAACTTGAGAACAGTTTGTAAGAAGACTTTAATCCTCTATATAGGGACATATTAAAACAGTTCAACAACAATTTTCAATTGAAAATGCAGTTCCAGCAATATTAAAATGTTTTACTTTGTTCCTGCCTGACTTACATATACTTAGGTGAATACATTATGCTATTAATTTTAATTACATTTCCATGTTATGGATATGGTTTTGAGTCTAAATACTTCTGAACATCTCACTCCACACAACAGTGAGATTGTGACTATTCATAATTTGGTACCAAAGAAAATGTAGAGATGTTGGGATTATCTCCGGTTACCATTTGTGTAACTGGAAAGGGCAGAGGACTACAGATAAAGGGGAAGATTAACATCGGAGTCTAGCCTGTATTTTCTGTCCCAGCCAACTTCCCAGGTACTCTCCTTCCCTCCCCCTAACCTCACCAACTTCTGGTCCTAATTTTTCTCCATGTGTGATTTATCCTAGGGACAAGGTGGGATATGCCTACTCATGAGACCTGCATGGTACTCCAGCAGTGTCGCAGAAGCAGCAAATTTGAAATGCAGGTCAAACACTGAAGCGGGAGTCTTGACAGCCTGGGAATTGTTATGCCAAATTTATTAAATATATGGGAGGTATAGCTGCTGCAGAAGGGATGGGCAAGAGAAACAACATGATCCTCTTTTCTTTGAAATTGCTAAACTCTTTTGAGTGAAATTTTCTGACACACTTACATGAGCATGATATCCAGCAAGAGAAAAAATATGTCTGAGTAAAGTCCGCCTAAATTGCAGGCAACTGAAAACATGATCTTTTACAGGAAAGTACAAAAAATCAATAGGGATACATAGCAATGATATTAAATAACTCTAGGGACTCTACATCTGTTTGCAGAAACCAGGATGGTTCTTCCTTTTTGGTTTAAAAGACCATGTTTCAAGTGCTGAATAGATTTTTTTGTTTTTAAGGTATAAGGGAGCTTGCAAAAACTGTGGAGACTTTGTAAGAGCAATTGGTTATTTTGTTTCAGAAGAGCATTGGATTGAAGTTGTTCTAGACAATAAAGATGCTGATTAATTGATTTCTAGAGAATGTGTTAATAAGAAATTCAATTGACCATTTAGCTGCAAGTGAGAGTTATATGGGTTAGGTATAAAAATGTCCCTACCTTTCCTTTCAGCCCCAATTAGTAGATAACTTCCATGCTCACAGCTTAATTTAAAGGAGTTTTTGAAAAGATCTGCTTCCTATTGAATTTCTACTGCTTGTACAAATTCAGCATCTAATTTGTTCTGAAGACTCAAGAGACCTGCTCTTGCCCAGTCTTTTTTCTGTCTTAACAGGATTTATGACAGTTTGGGCTGTTTTGGCAGTAGGCGGTACGACCTTCAGGCAGTGGATGTAACAGTAATCTGGTGAAGTAAAGTTAGACTGACAGTGGTATATTTCATATCAAACGAGAAAAGCATCACATGATTGTTTCATAGAGGGAAAATCACTAAGCAAAAAGTTAATCGTGACCTGTTACATTTGTATAATAGTAACAGTACACGATGTGACAAGTGCTGCCTTACTGTTTTTTACATATGGTAAATGTAAAAGAGGGAGTTAGGCTGAAACAATCTGCTTTAAAAAGCTGACAACTATGTAACCTTCAGCCCAGGGACTGAGTTGTCTGTTATACAGGCTTTAGTTTGTTGTGGCACAACTTTGTGACCTTGGTGCAGTTTTACTGAGAAATTGTTGAATGGTAGGTATGTCAGAGCCACATACCATAAGGAAAGTTAAAACCTAGACAGACAATTGAGAAGACAATGCTTAGCAGCTCAACGATTTGAAAGAAAAACCACTAACATGAAAACTTATTTTAAAAACTCTTATAAAACCCTAAGAAAAAGAAATGCAGGGAAGTAGTATATGGCAACCTGAAGAACCAATCTTCTTCAAGGGATGGTGGAGGTTGGCCCTTGTTCACTTGACCAAAATCAGCCTGGGTGGTAGAGGCTCACTGCATGTCTCACTGGTGGTGGCGAGCCCATTAAAGCTTAGCTTGTTACATAGACAGCAGATAGTTTGGGCAATTAATGGAAAAATAATGTTTTGTGTCTCAATTGTATATCTTTCTTGCAGGTTGTTTTTGTGCCTGGTAAAAGTTTCCTGCATGTATAAAAAGTGAGCCAAAGTAGGAGAGCTAGAGCTGAGACACTTAATTATGAGAATACACTGGCTAAAACTGTTTGCCATATGCTAAAAATATACCTGTTAAAAGTACAGGTGTAATACATGTATCCTGCTTAATTGCTCAATTGCCTTATTATGAGTCATTAGTTTGAAGAAAAAAAAATAAAGGCTTCATGTCTATAAAAGGCCATGTAAGGCATTACTTGGTTTTACTAACAGAGTATGAGATTTTATCATCCTACTGAATGTATGCAAGCATAGAGTTTTCTTTCAGGATTGGAAAATATAAGTTCAGGAGTAGGAGGGAAAAAAAACCCTTTGACTGTGAATATAGTTAGGCAGTTGGACAGCCTGCCAAGGCATGTTTTACAGTTGTCAACAGTGAATTGTTCAGTGCTAGACGAGATACCATGTGCTGGGAATGGGTGTAAGACACCAAATCAATCCTTCTGCTGTGCTAAGGTGGACTAGATGACTCACTAGAATGGCTTTCCAATTGAAATTATTCTCATTAAACAATGAAATGCATGAAAAAATGCAAACCTCAGAAACAAGAGGGGAAAAAGAAATAATAATCAAACACTAGTCCGTACCTGTAGTCCTCTAGGAGCAAAGAAGGTATATGTGTGTGATGTAAGACTGAAGTGGCAAATACACAATCCTACAGTAAATTAATTTAAGTTCAGTTTTGTCAAAGTATTCTGTTTATTTTTTAAAAAAAAATATTTCTGTTTGGAAACTCTCCATTTACTAAACATTATTCAGATAAGTAATTTGCTGGTTTGGCGTAAACAAAAACATGTTTATTGAAACATTATACCACAAAAGAAAGCTATAAGGCAAAGGATAATAGAATGGGGAGAGAGTGAGATATAGTGTAATGTGCAAGAAATGTCCCTAGAGATTTCAAGTTAAACTTAATGAATAAAATGCATATATTTTACAGCCATATAAAAGAATCATTCTTCATCCAGTTCTTCTAGAGAAATGTTCAAGTCATTGAAAGCAGACCGAAGCCTTTTTCCCCTCTTTTTTTTTCTTTTTTTCTTTTTTTTTCCTTTTCTCTGGGAAACCTTATTATTGGAAGACTCCAAAGCCAAATAAAGGACTTTTTGTGAAAATCGAAGATTTCCCAGGAAAATACTTCTGTGTTCAGAGTAAAGCTTATATTTCTTCTTCCTTTTGGAAACTGTGAACTTCACTCCCAAGGGCAGTCTATTGACTTGTTGCATGGGTATTAATAAGTTTTTCTTCTTAATGGCTTAGTTAAATGCATCAGAAAAACTATATAAAGGTTTGGTTGTTTTTTAAAAAAAAGGGTCATTGTTTTCTTGCGCTGTTAATTCAGTGGATGCTACAAGCCCTCGTCTCGTTGTTACAATTGAGGAAGGGTAGGAAATAATTTAGTGGCACTTTTAAGCTTTGTGATGTTAACTTCTACCTGAAGATACTGAAAATAGTGAACTATTATTTAAACATTGAAAATTCTTATATGGCACTTTCTTTTATCATTTACAGTAACTGTGGTTTCCAGAACATGCCCCCTTTGCAGATGTCCCAGAGAAAGCCTAAGCACTATTTATCAACCAGGTAATGTTTTCACAACAGAAATAGAAAGATAAAAAAAAAAAAACCAAACCCATAAAACTTCAAAAGCATAAACAGTAACATATGCTAATATGTGCTAATTTAGATCTACAGAGACAATCTCAAATGAAGAATTTAGTAAATTTCCAGTTAAATTTTGAATATTGCTCACTGCTGACATTTAGTCAAGAATTCTTTTGGTATTTCTTGTCTTTCAAAGATTTAATTCCCATATGCATACCCTACTGTCAAACTTAGTAAACCCCTCCAAATTTTAAGCCTGAAACTGAACATAATTTAATGCATTAAAAAGCATTAAAGAAAAAAAAAATCCATATATGATGTTATTGTTCAATTTAGTTTATTTTTAACACTTAGAATTAACCACATAGCCTTTCACAAACCAGTTTTACCTGTGTACAAATACTCTGGTTCTTCCCTTTCTCTCCAGAACTTCTTTACTACTATTCCAATGATATCAGAAGGAAAAGTTTACTTTAAAAATTCTTCATTATATTAGAAATATTGATAAAAATTATTCCTTTAAACTCTCATCTAGTTTTTTATTTCCCAGATAGTTTTATGTCATTTAACTTCAATAACAAAACCAGATAAATCTTTTTTAATGTTGTTTGCAACTGGTTTATAGTTTGTTTCCGTTTTCTACCCTATTTACTCAGGCCTTTGGAAGCACTTTGGGAAAACAGAAGAGAAATGTTTTCATTAATCTCAGTTTCTGATTACCTTTGCAAAAGTCAAAATCTAGACTCTAGTCTGCAGGTGTCTATTCTTTCATAGGTATGCTATTTTGGAAGATGAGTGTAGTTGAAAACAAGTCACTGTAACTACGACAGTGGTTTGCTGGAGCTAAGAGTTAGTGTTAAAAGAAATGAATATTTTCTCTGATATTAGACCATTTGACTTTGTTATCTTTTTTCACTTTCTCACCAATGAAATGAAAATGATACTTAGACAAGGCTATGCTAAACCAGCACAACTATTTCTAAAACATTGCTGCTACACATGCATTTAAACCCCTCTCTGCACTGCCTGTTATCTGGGGGCTGTGGGATGAGGTTGGCTGGGGATGGAGGACACTGCACCACCCTGATGGCCCCGTGGCCCATGCTGCCCTGGCACCCTGGGCCACCCTTGCCTGTGCTGTGCCCTGTCACTGTGTAAAGAGTATTTCATTTCTGTTTTCTTACCCTTGCAGGCTGTTGAATGCCTTGATTAGCACTTACCTGGATTGTCACTAATTTTTGCATGTGACCAAAATGTAATACATTATAAGCAATGTGAAAAACAAAATTCTTTTTAGTTGCTATGCCTCTCAGTCTTGTACCTTGAGGGGACTTGATTACAAGTACACTAAATTAATATGAAATACAATATTATTGCAGAGGAATTGTTTCTAAGTGGAGCAATACCCCAGGAGATTTTTAGATTAAAACCTAAGAATAATCTTGGAAATATTTTAATATCTATAAATGAGACAGGACTGAAAGGGTAAAAGCAAGATGATTTATGTAGCTGGACAAGACTTGAAATGTACCTTTATCAACATTTCTGTTCATGGACCTATAACATTGTTACTCTCAAATTTTTTGAAACTAGCTCTGATCCCAGCAAATTCCACACAAGACCAGCTTCAGATGAGTTTCTTTCTTTCCACTGCAGAATTTTGTCAGTATCATCAAAATAAGCTAAGATTAGCATTAGACTTTGGGTTTCAAATGCCATAATATAGATAAAACATCTGCCTCCTCAACATAATGATTCAGATGCTATGTCCGGCTCAGGAAATCTTTCAGCCATTAATTGCTTAAAAGCTGGAGGAAGTATTCATCTCTATGCCAAGTGTATTATTATATACTTTCCCTAAACAACTGCTGCTAGCCCCTGATTCACACATGCTTTTGACATATCTCAGTTGCAGATAACACATTCCAGGAAGAATATTGTACTCCTAAACTAATTTGAAATTCTAAAACCTCTCAGCTTTTTAACAAAGCTGCCACTAACAACCTTATGGAAGACCACAAGCTGTTGTGAAATCTTACAGTCCTCTGTAATGCCTAAAATAAAAGCTAGCTGTACATATTTCAGGTAGATGGAAATGTTCATATAGACATAGATATGTAAAACTTTATAAGCATCTTATATTGCCCAAGGCATGAGTGTCAGGTATGTTTCATGCACTGAAAAGTAAGTTAATGATACCTTGTTTCATAAGGACATTTTAAATTGATTTATACTACCACATTGATACTTGTTGATCTGCAGAGCAGTAGCGTGGCAAAAAGCTGAAATGTACTAAAGTTATTTCAGTGGTGAGTGATTTTATTTGGCTGGCAAATTTAATTTCTTTTTCTCTGGGTGGTGGATTTGAAATGTAGCATAAGTTCAGTCGTGTCCATCAAATCCAGCTATGTTGAGAGTGAGACTTATTAGGTTTTTCATGTAATATATGCTGGCTTTGGTCTGATATGTCATTTATCTTCACTTGTGAGGAGACCTTAGAACTCACTTGTGGTAATGTCATTGGTGATTTATTAGTTTCCTCACTTGTGAAGATAAATGTCATATCAGACCTCAGTCATCATGCCTCCCCTCTACATATAAATCCAGGCTTAGGAAAGAGAGTGAGAAAGAGAATAAGGGAATATTCCCAGATGGTTTGTGGTCAAGCGAGTCAAGCTTTCTGTTGTAGAAATTGGACATTTGCTTTAATAAATCTTGTTGTTTGAACATTTCTTCTTTAACATATCCCTTCAGGCAGACACCACTGAACAATTCAGGTGCTTCCTTTCATGCTGCACATAACTTTTTTCTAGGAATGCCAGTAGTGATTGGTAAAAACCCTTTTAAAAGCTTTACTAGATGAAATGGCTGGCAGAGAGGTACATTTATCAGATTCACAGAAGGGCAAAGTTCCCATTTAGAAATGAAACCTGAATGCCACTTACGTGTATCTTCTGTCCAATTTTATGAGCTTTCATATATCACTCAAAACTTGAAGAAAAAAAATGCACAAAATAGAATAAAACAAGACTGAAGATTGAACACCATTCTAGTTCATTTCTAAGCTTCCGTGGATATTGTGTTGCAAAGTATCACAAGTCAGGGCAACTGTTTTTTGCTTTTGAATCCTAGAGGCTAGGATCATTCCCCTGATGTGTAGGACACAATACCCAAAATGAAGTTAAACAGTTGTGTGACAGGTTGAATTAGAATTACTATAGATATGCCACTTGCCATGATTCAGATGTATAGGAAGCCAAAAGGGATACAAATAGTATCATTGTAATTTAAATCTTCTTGAATTACTCTTAACAGCTGAAAGTGTTTAGGTTGTCAGAGCATCTGCTTTGTGGAGTGACTTTCTGATAAATAAATTACCCATCTTCAGTCTGCAGTCTTTCTTCACACTGGAAAAGGGCATTTAGAGTTGGTCTACTTTACTTGCCCTGATGAGACTATATCATGAAATCTATACCCACAAAGCAGCTGTATTTCTGTACAGAAACAATTAAATTGCCCTCCAGAAAAACGTTTGTCACGCTGAAAGCTATGATTTAGCACCATGATAGCTAAGCTCAGTAAGGGCAGTCATGCCTGCAGCCTAGATGTTGCCTGTAAGCAGGATGGTTCTTAAGGCTTTAGTTTTTCTGCATTCATTCCTCCTGCAGGGCCGACAGATCCGAGTTTGATGAACTTCTGGCCGTACATCTATGCTCTGAGGTATTTTTCAGAGGAAAAGAAGACAAGAAAAGAATTCTTTTCTGGCACATCTTTCATATGAAATGGACAAGGAACATTTTGACTGTATATGTTTGTGCACTGACATATAGATGTGTGCACACTATGTCATACAGCATAATGAAACACCCGTGCCATGTATTGCAGTAATATCCTTCTGGGACCAGTAGATGCCATCCCAATAGGAAGAGTACCTTGTGCATACCTTTATTAGTTGACTTGCAATTAACATTAAAGATTCCTAAAGAAAAAAAACCCAACATACAAATGTAAATATCTTACACTATATATCTGTCTCAGTGATATTATGATATATGGGAGGTTTTGACCATAGTGTACAGGTCTTTCACAAACTTTTCATGTCAGAGAATCATGCTTGAGTTATAATTCTCCATTTAATGCTGTTGGCCCAAAAGTGAGAGAAACATGATGTGAGGATGGATTTTATTTGGACTACATAGGATATGCCTAGAATTATTATGCTGAGCTTTATAAAAACCAGAGTTCTTATTTTTCCTTGTCCCTTTAGAGGAGTTTATGGCTACCTCCCATAGCTCCCTTCAGACATAGTTAGATGTTTGCTCCAGGAAAGCCTGATATGAGAGACAGATTATGTGCTAAATCAAGAGCTAGGAGTATCTATGTCTAGAGACTCTTCATTTCTTTGCAGACACACAAACTTGTAGACTACATTACAGGGTACCCTGGTAAAATACTTTCTGCCCTTGATGGAAACTGCTAAAACTAATAGAACTGGTATTGGAGCTGTTAGACTAGGACTTGCTTCTGAAGCTGTACAGAAATTTTTCACTGTGAGCAAGCTGGCTGGCCCATCACGCTTAACAACATCTTCAGAATGAAAGTGGAATGGAAACGTGCTAAACCAATGGCTGTTTTTTGCAGAAAAGCAGACAAACAAACCAACTCAAGGATAACCACCTAACAGAATTTCAGATTATTTTAGCATAAAATCAGCTCTACTTACAAATACAAGATTTAATGTCAGATCCCTGGATTTGCCAAATAAAGTCTGAATGAAAAGCTTGCTGCTAGAAGCAAGTCACAGGATCTGTCTTACTTTAGGTACAGTCAAGAGATTTCTGCTTTACAAATTCATCAATCACCTCATTGCAAGTTCAGGCAAGTTATACTATTTATGTTACATGCATTACAGAAATTGTTTCAAGAGCAACTGTGAAGCTGAACTATGCCATTACTAAAGGTACTCTGTTTAGGAAAGATTAGAAGGACATCTGAACACCAAGTTTTACAGCAGTCTAACTCTGTACAAAGCTTTTAAGAAATCAGAAATCTGGTCTGCACTTCAGAAGACTTAAGCTGAACAACTGAAAGAAAAACATGATGAGGGTTATTCATAGTATTGCCTCAGCAGCCTGCTGCTGCATTACACCATTGTCCTCTTTATACAGGTATGTTAGAAATGGTGCAAGAGAACCAAACAGAATGCAAGCATAGATTCAGATAGAAAATCTTATTTCTTTTTGTCCTCAGTCTTGTAGACCTTCCAAAGAGAAGCCTGAAAAATTCAATCTCCAAATCAAATCTTTCCCCATAATGCTGTGTCATTGAACTAAATCACCACCTGATGAAGTACTCCAGCAACATAGCACCAATTCTGTTATGATTAAAAGTTAGTCCTTGTTACAGCATAGGCTGAGTCAAATCCCAATACTATGAGTGTATAACTGATTTTTCAAGCTTAAGAGGACTTAAGCAATCCTTAAATAATTCCGTATATTTACATATAATGCCATCTTATTTCTAAGGGTATTTTTAATGTGATATTCTATGCCATACAATTAGTTTCAGTGCAAAAGGAGATCCTTTAGTCTTTGTAGCTGGGGGGTGGTGGAATGTTTGTATGTTTGTTTGTTTGATATCATGTGATTCAATACACCTACAACCTACACTGGGCCATAATGTACATCAATATTCCTTCCACAGTACTAAAATATATCCAGAGAAGTACAGTAGAAGTTAATCTGGACTGAATATTTTAGTTAACATACAGATATGTGAATACTGTACATATTAATGCCAG
>JAVJGJ010000014.1:104229749-104250367 GCA_035590215.1 Microhierax caerulescens
CAGTCCGGCCCCCCGGTATTTACAGAACACACCACCCCCACCTACCCCCCCCCCCCCCGCCAGGGGTTGGGGGCGGAAACCAAGCAGCCGCAGCCGCAGATGACTGCCTGCCACTTCATCCACGCCGGCCCCCTGGTTAAACCCTGTGTAGAGCAATACCAGCTATCTCCCAAAGGCATTCAGATGCCTAATGTCCTACTGACACTAACCTTTCCTTCTGCTAAGATATTTTTTTCTTCTCTGCTGCTGTGCTTTGCCCTCATTGAGAGGTTTAATTACTTATTCTCTAATATTGACATTCTTTCAGCAGTGAATAGCAAAGTATCTTCAGTGTAATATGAAAAATAGGAAAGTGCAAACCTGTGAATATAAATGAGTTTGTAAATTCCTAGAAAAGGATCCTATTTTAACCTTCTTTTTCCATTTCATAAGGTGTCACAGAATCATAATTGAACCTCTGATTGAAAGTCAATACTTCATAAAACTAAAAGACATAAGGGAATAATTAAAGTAATTAATCAAGCAATTGTTGCTGAACTTTTAAACTTTCACAAGGAGAGAAGCTATAACATAAGAAGCCTGAAAAAGGAGGGTATAGTAGAATTACTGGAAATGTTATGGATACCATTAAGAACTAGTTGACCTAAAGAAAGAGGACAGCCATAATTAAGCATACATTTGTTTCTGTGTGTAGTGTTAAGTATACAGAAGGAATGGTTTGAAAAGAATTGCTTAGTGGTAGTTCGAGGAATATGCTTCACCTCTCATGGCAAAATTTTGCAGTAGCTTCTGACTGCCCTCTGTCTGACACCCATCTAATTGTACGTAGCTCTTTTTTCCTACTTGCCTTTGATCTATAGATACAACAAGAAGAATCAGTTTGTCTTTAATGTGCCAGAAACCTATCATTTTTGTACTGTACGCATTTCTTCAATGTAGCTATGATCCAAAAGGGCCATTGGTATAAAGTGTAAGAAGACATGAACGCAACTCAGGGCAAGCAATTAATGCAAATAATCTCTAATACAGAAATGTTCCATTGTAAATTAATATTAGCTTATCTTTACATTACATTGTAAGTGAAGGAAATGAAAGGAAAGGAAGATAGGAAGGGATGTGACTACAGTGCTTTGGCCAGAGGCTTATAAGTGTCACCAATCGCATTTTAATGTTGAGATTTTTATGCATTCAGAATATTAAAATTTCTATTACATTTTCAATTAAAAACTCATATGGAATACATATTGTAGTAATAGCATGCTCTCCAAAGAAATTGATGTATGCACATTCTGAGGAAATGGGAATGTTTTAAATTTATAAACTAAGAGGTTTGCTTAGAGAATTAGCTATACGAACATCTTCTGCAAACATCCTGGGACAGCGTATATTCATTACATTTTCTGTGCTAAATTCCATTTCTTGAATAATCTCGGTCTCCTGGGCAATTATTCATTACTATTCAAGAAGAAAAGGCATGTGATCAACGTCAAATAAACATCCAGTCTCTTCAGAGACAGAGTTCAGTGCACACTGAACAAGCGGTAAATGCCAATTAGAAAAAGAGGAGCTTTGGGCTGAACTTGGGTGAAGTTCCACCTCTGCTGAAATCTGCTCATATTTCTCATGGGTCTTAATGAAGTATTGAGTATTGTAGCTAAGGCACTGAAGTATCTCAGTTGTGCTGCATGTTCTACTCAGGTGTTTTTGACACCTTTATTGCCAAATTAATTGGTGAATTATTGGGATAATGTTTGACATGAACTATATCTTTTACTAAATACTAGGAGGGGTCCAGGTGCTGAATCAGTGATCCTGTTTAGCTCCTCAGCAGTTTCAAATCTTCCCATTATGTATTTTCTGTAATGTCTTTCACGAATTTCAACGGTTTGTTCAGGCTGTATCCAGCAGAGTTAGACAGAGGCATTATTTATCCTGGAAAATGGGAAAAAAATCATTGCATGTTTTCAAACACCATCATTTCTCAGAACTGTACAACCCCCCAAACTTTTAGGGATAAAGGGAAGACCTAGAATAACAAGTAGCTTTGTCAGAACAGGACCCTGTTCTGGTATTATGTTAATTCCAAAGTGTTGCACAGATGGCTGTGCTGGATGAGACTGCCTTTCTCTGAAGACATTCTCTTTAGGCATAAATAACTGTTCATTTGATCAGATTACAAAGTTTCTTCTAGGATCAGTGTTAGGTCATTCCTCTAGTTCTCAAGGAGTTCCCGTGTCACATTTTTCTGTTTTTGTAAGCTCATCAGTCTTTGACTGCTGTAGATCTGTGTTAGCATGTGAATGGTGATGGCTCTAGATGGATTAACAAAAAAAGACATCTTGCACCAGTTGCTTAGTCAGGTTGCCTGGTAGCACCTACAGTGTGATGATTTCAATAGGCAACACTCTCCAAGGCAGTGTCTGTGAAAGGTGTATCAAGCTTCTGAGACCTCCTAAACCAAAGACTCAAACCCCACAGTGACACAGCGGCAGATTTATAGCAAAAACTTAAACACAACAAATATTTACAAAAAATTCCTTTCTAAGTAATATTCCTTGCCATGCACAGAGTGTGGTAATGTGGTGCATTTAAATGGATGCAGACACATTGTCAGAGGAAATAGTGAGGTGAGCTACTGGTCATGACATAGAACTCATGAAGTTAGCAAGCTGAACCAGGAGAAACTGAGAATACTGATGCTGTAAAAGGAAGTGGTTCAATTAGGGACCAGTGAGCATGGCCCTTATTCCAAGTGGGCTAAAATTTCACTTGCATGGGGGAGTTCAGTTTCCCTTAAGGGCAGGAGCGGTAGCCAAGCAGTGGAGAGGAGGTGAGAAGATGAAATGCTCTTTCATTTACTTGTGAAAATAGCAGCTGTTCTTTCTGTGACTCAGGTCTGAACAGAGGCTCTCCAGAGTGAAAACCATCGTGCTCCACAGAAATAATTTCCATCCTTTCCTACTATGCCTGCTACTCTCATCAGGTCTGCAATCTGAAATGCTGACATAAACCATTGAATTTCTGCCAGGCTGATGACTCCACTTGCCACTGGTACAACCTCCAGCTTGGGAAGTGCTGCCCTACAGCTTGAACAAAGAGCCTGGCTCCATAGCTAGGCCTTGTAAAATACTTCTATTATCTGTAAATGTGTAGTAACCTTTGACCAGTACATTGTTTTCTCAGCACACTGAAGGCATGAAAAGGAGAAAGCAGAGAAATGTCTGGGCAGGGAGAAGCGTATCAAGGAGCAGCAGGAGCAGGACCTGGTGCAGGCTGAGCCAGTCCCTCTCCCCACAGGGCACAGCTCTGTGTGGGGCCAGGGTGGTGACAATGACAGGTACCAAAACCCCTGACATAGTGAGGGTTTTCTACTTTACAGCCCCCCAATATCCCCGAGGCCGTTTGTCCACCAGGCACTGCCTGGGGCTGTCAGCCCCTTCCCCCGCAGCTCCCAGAGCTGGAGCTCAGACAGGCTGGGCAATGGGGCTTGGCCACGGGGCACCTGGTCAACCCAGCTCAGCCCTGCCCAGGCCAGGGGCAGCCCAGCCACCCTTGGGACCCAAAACAGCCTGATGCCTGCCCCCAGCAGTGGCAAATTTAACCACACTTACTGGACTATAAAAATCTCCTTTGTAGAGATTTCCAGCATTAAGATTTTGTACCTTCGTTTAGGAGAGAACATCACTAATGTGCTAGAGCAAGGAATCCGTGAATGCACTGGACATTTATGCAGTGTAATGACTTGCCTTCCTGGAAAGTAAAAGACAGAACCAGAAAGCTTCAATTCCAGGAAGTCTGGCCTTTTGCAATGTGAAAAGCCAATTTACTGTGTTAACAAGTTTTGAAAAGAATATTTTAACCTTCAGTTAACCTTCAGGAGGAAATGGATACTTCTGGTACTACAAGAATCAAAAAGGAAAAAATAATTTAGAAATTCAAGTGAGGGTTTTGTGTAAAGAAGAGGAGAAAAAGTTACGTAACTTGTGAAAGAGACAGTATGTGAAAGAGAATTAGTTTATAGAATTTCTGTTAATACAAGTCCACAAGCTTCTCAGGAGAAATCATTGTGATTCATTAATTTTTATTAATTATGCCATTCTGTAGGTATACCTTAGGACACAATAGATCTCAGCACAAGGTTTCAAATCAGTTTGTGTAACAAAGAGGTTTTCCTGGCCCTTGTTACATTGATCCCACTTACTGTTCAAGGCATTTGAAATGCAGTTTGGATTAAGAGTACAGACATGTGCTTCAGTTCTCACTGATAAGGAACTATATAAGGCAATTACATGTATTTCATGAAGTTGTTTATTATAACCTAACTTTCAGAGTGAAAGAAGACTGTAGGGTTTAACCTGACTAGAAGCTAGTTATAGTAATAAAGTATAGAATTAGTTGGGAATTATTCTGAATTCAATTTTATATATCACAGATTTTGACAAAAGATAAACAGAACTTTAGTAGACTATGATAAATAAACTGCAAAGAATAGAAAAGTCTAATGAAAAGCAGTCACAACCAGTCAAATGCCTCTGACAGGTAGCACATCCCCAGTTACAACAGTATCATAGTGATGGGCTTACATAAAATTACATGTAAAGAGTCACTATGCCTGAGTAAAACAATCAAAGACAGTGCATATTATAGAAACACGTATGAGTGTGTAAGAAGTTGGAAGAAAAATTTTTGGTATTAAAATATACTTGATGTTTGACATTTTAACAAAGAAGAAAAAAATTCCCTGAGCTGAATTTTTTCTGGTGCATAACCTACATTATACCAGTAGAGATTAGCTTAACAGAAATATAAATATATTCAGAGATAGTAACTCACAGAGTCTGTTTTATTTTCTATTTTGACAACCCATTTGTTTAAATGGGACAATTGTAAGCTGTAATTGCAAAATCCTTGATACTTTTCCACATACTAAAATCAACATCTCTCGTATGCCTCCTTCTCTGCTTTAACTGTCCTAGAACTAATCAAAAAGGAAACTGGGATACATCTGGCCTCAATCAGTATTGCTATTTGATTGATTAAACAACAGATTGAAGGAGTTTTGTTTATATTTAAAACCTGCTGCTGGAGGACCCTGCGGATACTAGTGCTGACAGATTAATGTGACTGTTCCTAGTCCTGCAAACAAACGAATTACAAAATCCCTTTGGGGTCCCCAACAAAAGTGGGTGCAAAGACAGCCAGGATAGAGAGGCAAACAGGGCCTAGAGGAAAATCTAGTTTTCATTTAGCTTCCTACCATCAAATTGCTTTTCCCACTTATTCTTGTGTTTGTGTCTGGGGTTAATTAGTGTAGCTGTGACAAAGTGCTTGAATTAAGAAGAATTTACTTTAATTAAACTGTGAAAAGACTACTCACTTGTGTCTTCACTCTCCCTTTCTTTAGCAGAGGAATAGGGTACATTATTAACACCCAGAACAGGTTGCATTCAAAGTTAGAAAAACTCCAGTGCTAGGTCAGACTTACTGCTTATGAAAAATAGAGCCTGTTATCCTGACAGAATATCTGTCTAAAATCCAAATTAGTTCATTAAAAGCAATAGAATATTAGTAACATCTAATTCTTTGTATTTCTACTTATGCTGCCACTCTGCCAGCCAACTCCCCTTTTCTACTGCCACTGCAATCGCTCCTACTTCTCTTCTGCATAAAATAACTACATGAGATATGTTAAATGCTGTTGGATGATAAGACTCATGACCCTTCCTTTTGCTGCTCTACTGCTCTGCTTTTTAGCTTTTCAGTGATATTGCTGTCACAGTTCCCTACTCCCAACCTACTGATTTGACAAAAACAAAACACACCTCTGCACCCACACCCACCTCCCCAAAACCCCCTCAAAACAACAGTACAAGAAAGCCATATTTATTTTCTAATTTCAAAATTAAAAACTCTGGAGTGTAAATAGTCAATGTTGTACCTTTTCATTCTTCAGGCATGATATGTTTATCAGGTGATTGACTCTTCCACAGAGCACAAATAAAGAAACACCTGCATCAACCGTTTCTTCAGATTGTAATTGGAGTTTATTAAGTTAGTGGTACTTTAGATAGCACAGGGAGAGTTATTCTGTGCTTTTCACTTGTCCTGATACAGTTACAATGTGGCTTAAGGAGACATATTTTTAACTATAACAATGATAATTGAAAAGAAAAATAAATATTCTGTGTTCTAACAATAACTAGCAAACTAACTCATCAGGTTATATTTTATTTCAAACAACAGCTGAATGTATTTTTCAAATGTGATATGAATACTTGAGTCTGATGTAGCCCTCTGTTGAAGTTTTCATATTTATAACATAAAAGTATTTCCCTTTCTTAATACTTATATTTCAACCTTTTAAATCTACTTACCTTTGAACAATGGAATTATACAAGCAATTAGGTAAATTCATACATAATGAAAGTGAATGCGGCTCAGTTTTAATGAATGGATCTTCTTTTGCATTTGATTGCAGTTTGTTTCAGACTGTAAATAAGCTAATTCTGTTTGTTTTTCTCTCTAAAAGCAACCTTATTGAGTCAGATTTTCAAGACAGCTCAAATCTCAGTATGTCTATGACCAAATAAAGTTCTTTAGAAAGTAGGCTAAAGCATTATGTAGAAATCTGACAGTCGCTCTTAAACCATAGCTGTATTAATCTTTGCAGTATAATGTACACTAACAGACTATGACTTTTTTTTTTTTTTAACATAACTTAGTTTCCATCATCTTCACTAGGTCCATACTTCTCAGAGACAGTCTCAACCTACCTATGGAAAATGCTGCATGCAAGATATCTGTAATATATTTTTCTTTCTTGACATACTAAGTTTCCCCAAATTGTGTAAAAATGGAAGGGGGAGGGGTGTTTTAGAAGTCACATAGAAGAAAATACATGGGCCTGTCCTTTTTTTTTTCTCAAATACCGACATAGGACATAGTGCCTTATTACTTTCCTCCAGTCTTGAGGCTACCTTGTACTGCATCCCTCAGAGTTTTTGTATTTATTTATTTCAGATAGACACCAAATTGTTTATCATTTAGCAACAGCTGGTTTTGCAGCTGGACTGAAAGGTGTATTAGTCTAAACCACTGGGTGGCACAAAGAAGCTAATGTACACCTGAGTCTGATTATACCGTTGTTTTCTGTGATTTATGGAAGATATGCTCTTTCTTTGAAAAATCTGAGTGCCTCTTAGTCTTAAAATACCATGCCAATAACTGAAGTACAGCTGTTTAAGTAGGTTGTTGTCAGGAGATACAGGGAATCTGTTTCATGACTGGAAGTACAGTGTGTCTACGCTTTAGTACAATTTTGGAGGGAAGGAGGAGGAAGACATGGGTAGTAATTTTTTTAATGTATCTCTAAATGATCTTTGCTTACTCACTTTGCTTACTGATTTATGGTATTGTTTTGCATTCAGCTGATTGAGTCTTATCTGTCCCCCATAGCTGTTTGTCCCCATTTGTGTCTTCTTTATTCCCCATTCACCTATTTTCACAGTAATTTGTATTGCATTCTGATGGGCTGCTTCCTATGGCATGATTAAAGACAGCAATACTTTGTGTTACTTTGTAGTTTCCAAGTACTTTCACAGTATTAATTGCATTATCCTAACTTTTTTAATCCCTGAAATCGAGGCATTTCTTTTCTCATTTAAGGAGTGGATAACTGAGGCATGACTTAACCTGCTCAAATCTGACATAAATCCTTATAGGGGACTAGGGATTTATAATGAGATTGTCTTTCACCTCACTGATCCCATTGACTGGTTCAGACTGTGTTTGCTGTCTTCCATGCTCTCATCAGATTAATTTTCTTATCTTTCCTCTGGTCTTTTTTAATTTCTTTTGTCTGTGTTACAGCATTTCTTTCAAAAGACCGAAAGTATTATTTGTAGAAGAGATTGAAGATATCTCTTTAAATTTTAAATATCTCATAATACTCTGATAATACAGTTGGAGTGCCGGGCTTACAGTTTTCATTTTTTGTTTTGTATTTAAACAAAAGCAAGACCCAAAGTGTCAGAAATAGATAATAAATAAATAGATAATAGATAAAGCAATATTTTCTGTCTCTGAATTTAAGGCACTAGAAGCACCCGATTCAGCTGAATAGTTTTCTACCTTATGTTTTTTTTTTCATATTTTGTACCTCTTAGGAAGACATCAATTTTTTATTTTTTTTTTGGGGTGGAATGTATATTTGATTAAGTTCTGTATCTTGGTGATCACTTAATTCTGTATTTCAGAAAAATATAGTAAATTCTTATGAGAAGCAATTTAGTGATGACAACCTCCTCCTATTCTTCCTTTTGCCCATTCAAACATGCTCTTATGAAAGCATTCAAGCTATTCTAGTTTGTTCACTCATTTATATTTGGGTACAATAGAAAAATTACCATACTGAGTATGCTTAAAGTGGAATTCTTTTCATTCAATTCAACATCATGATGTGAAGGAAAATAATTAAACTGTGGTTTGGTTTGTTTGTTTGCCTTTCAGACTCTTGTATTCTGGTTACGGTCTTCTTTTTACTATACCACATACTGTGAAGTTTCAATTATTTTTTTTAAATTTAATTAATGTTGCTGAATTCATGAAGAGTAACTTCCCAGTCTTCTTGTTCTTAATGATACCTGAAACAGATATTTAGAATTATTGGAGTAGGACAGTTCACACTCAGTGTGAACACAATAGACATTTTGGTCTCAAACAAAGCTGGAGAACAGGAACTGTAGAACATCTGGTCTTTGCTCTCCTCTATCTTCCTAGTTGGCTTTTCACAAATGGTGCCAAGTAGCAGGAATAAGTTCTGCATTCCTTTCACCTTTTGGATCATGAAATCCCTCTGCTATGAAATTGGTGGGATAATATGCAGCTAGTATATATGGTAAAAAGAGGAAGGGAGACCATGGTGGACTTTTGTCCTGTTTTTCCATTGCATCATTGGAAAGGCAAAATGTCAAGTATATTCAGAAAGCCACCAATATGAACAAACATTATATAACAGCTCTGCATGAATGCACAGAGAACAATTTTTGTTAATATGAGGAAAAATTGCTATGTACAAGAAAAGGAAGATGAAGGGATGGCTTTCAAGAGCAAAGATGTAATTCCCAATCTATGTGTAACACCAAGGTAAGAAATATTGTTCACAAATTATCCCAAAGGAAGGGATTTGCCAAAGGAATTATGTCCAAAGGAAGTAAGCAAGCAAGTCATTTGGCAACCAAAGGTGTGTGTGTGTGTGTACTGTCTTATAGATAATTGCGTCTGTCACTTTTGCAAAGACATATTTATTTCCTTCCATCTTCATAAATCCCACAAACTTCCCTAGGATCCTGTAGTTTTAGGTTCCTCCATTAACTTTCAAGTAGATAGCAATTTTCTTGTTATTGTTGCTTACTTTAAAACTCTTGAAATTCCAGATCTCAAACCAGCCTGTGCATCTTCCATAGGAATACAGTTTTTGTTAATGTAGAGGATTTCCAGGACAAACATGCTGGGGCAGTAGATTCTGCAAGAGTGACCTGGGGTCCTGTTATGTGAAGCATCATGTCTTTAGGCATAGAATATCTTAAAATTATGGAGGGATTTTCAGGACTAAACTTTTGTTTAAATCAGACTGGTAGAATGAAAACTTGCTAAATTAATTTGAATTAAAATTTAATAAGAAAAACAAGTGTTTTTCTTGGCCTGTGTGCTTTGGCAGAGGTCAACTGTTTTCACTGGAGATCTTAATGATGAAATGTGACAGCTTATTTCCTTCTTGGAGTCCTTTATTCTGGAAGTTCTAATCTTCCCCAATTTACTTGTGAAATAGTTTGTACATTCCTCTTGATAACTCATGAACTTTCTCACCTCTCTAAAGATGCAAATGTTGCTTCTGGAGTTCAGATGCTCTATATAATTTTGCAGTCCCAAACACACAGGCTATGAAACTAAAAGAGCCCAGTAAAGAATATTGAACCCATGCTCTTTTTTTGATAGTGAAAAACCGAAGTGTGTTCCAATCTGAGGAAACATGATATATTTATTTGCTCTGACTTGTAAATTGGTTTAGTTTACTTTTGAAAATAGTTTCTGTTATAGAATCTCTGGAGCAAAGGTTCTCTTTTCTACACACAAATTGTATTAATTGCTTTTTCTTTATGTTAACACTACATAACAGTAACAAACTGGGCACATCTACATTTCAGCTGAGCATTGAGTAGAACTCACTTAAAAGTTTGTGTAGCAGTATGTTTTTTGAGCCCATAAAGCAAATGATAGCTAGATAAAAAACAAAACAAAACCAATTAAAATGTATTTTTGTCCTGTAAGATTTAGCAATCTACCACAAGGGACAGTTATTCTGGGGGAAAATGAGGTAATACTACAGCAATATTTTTTACCTTTGATTTTCCTTAGCTTGGATTCAGCTGAAAAAGTTCATGCTTCTCCTGGGGGTAGGATTGTGGCTGAGCCTTCTGCAGGTCCAAACTCATGTCACCCCTTGTTCTATGTAGCCTTTGGTTCAGGACTCTTAATTCCTTACAGCTGCGAAGTTTAAAAATCCTGATCTTAGGAACCATTATTTTTAAGGTTTACTGCTGTTTAGATAGATTTTTCTTTGTTTTTTTCTTGTTGGGTTGTTGGGTTGTTGGGTTGTTGGTTTTTTTTTTTGAGTTCAATCATTTATAACTTGGAGTAAGGCTGGAGCCTATACTTCTCCCTTAATTGATTCAAAACATTTCCCTGCCCCCTCCACCCCCTCACCCACCCCCCACCCCCACTATGGAGTGAGCTTTGATGTGCTCTGTTTTAAGTCATTGACTTCTATGACTCTGTAACAAGAACAGTTGAACTACTGTTGAACTTCAGTAGTAGGCAGTGAAATGTTTTTAGTAAAAAGAAGAATATTTATTTAGCGAACAATGATGAAGGTACCTGAATTACTTAGTCTAGACTTTTTGTCTCAGTTTTAATTTCTACCTTATATTTGTTTGGGTCATCCTACTTAATCCTCATAGGTGTAAGTTGAAGAAAGCTAGCCCAGTTTTCACAGGGGAAAGCTGCTCTACGTAATTAAAGCAAATCAGGACTGAAGTAGTTTTATTGATTTACTAATGACATGCAATTAGCTGGCAAAGAGTGAACTATACTTTCAGGATCAATATGAGTAGCAGGATGAATAAACCACAGTCTTGGCTGCTTACAAAGTGTTAATAAACAACCAGATCCCAAAGAGTTCTCTCTCTCATACACACACACACACACACACACACATGGATGTGCACACAGACAATGAGAGGCATCCCCACCCCTGAGCAATGTGGATGACAAGCACACACCCCCTTTCTGGACTGTAGTATATGTGGGTGAAAAACACACAGGTTTTTGTGTGCTTGTGCTGTTCTCTAAAACTTGCTAATGCATGAGCCACTGGAAAAGCACCCCAGGCGTCTGCATATGAACACCTGGGATGTAGGTGCTACCAGTGTTACCCCCAGTGTTGGTCCCCCCAGCTGCAGTGTAGAGGCTGCTTATTGCATTCAGTGCCTAGTGGTAAGGCTGCAAATTCTGGCTAAACCCGAGATCTCCAGGGTCAGTGGGGTGTCTCTGTGTGTTTGTATGTGTTTGTGCCTGTGTGACTTCTGGCAGTGTCAAACTAGGGCTCAAGTTTCACTTCAAGGCCTCTTCCCTCACTTATAAATTTGCTTTCTTCTTTTAGATGTCTTTTCAGGTCAACTCCTTCACTGTTGCAAGAGTCTCATTATAGTTCCTTGGTTACTCTTTAGTCTGCCTGATGGTTGTCTTCTTCAGCTTTGGGCTCTCCCAGACAGTTGTGGTCACTTGATTCACCCATGTTGTTAACACACATGTTCCTCCTGTTTTAGCAGCAATTGTTATCCAGGTCATTTTGCCAAGGGTAGGCTGTAATAAAACTCCCACATACAGTCTGCTTGTCTTAAATTAGTCTTTTCAGTAGTAGTTTCACAAGTGATCAGAGGTTATCTTGCTTTTAAAACTTGACTTTTTGTCTCTACTTTCAGAATATGAAATGTCATGGCAAACCATTTTTCTATGTGCTCCAGTAGAAGCTTATTTCCCAAGAAATTCTAATTTGTCAATTAAGATATTGTTTAACAGTTGTATAATCTTTGCTTTTATGGACTAGATCTCCAGTGGCCACTTGTTAGTTAAGTAAAAATTGTCCAATAATTACAATTTCAGTTACAATGAAATTAACATTTTGAATTTTAGGGCTCCAATTTAAAGAAACCAAAAAAACCCAAACAGACAAACAAACAAGCAAAAAAACCCACAAAAAAACCCAAACAAGAAGTCACATGACCTACAGGCACAACTGGCACTTAGACACCAAATTCTATTGATAACTAATGTAAACCGAGAATCTAGCATGGGTGCTTGTGATCCTTAGGACTATCAGAAACTGTAAGCAGTAGTGTCAGGCTTTAATGGAAACATCAAGGTAACAAAACTATAATCAGTTCCAAAGTGAAAATTTCCTTTGCGATAAACTCAGGTTTCAGCTGTGGTTTTAGACTTACTCCGAACTTCATAGGAGTATGGATGTTTGCTTAAAAAGGCAAAAGTACCTGTTAGATGTAAAATACTGAAACAATTTACAAAAGCGTTTGGAGATATTTTTCCCAATTAGTTACTTTGCACTACATAACTCATATTTTCTGATATTTACACTTCTTTACTCCAGTTTAAAAAATGCTGTAACCCAGGATTTTGAGAAACATTAGCAATTAAGAACTTGTTTGTGTTTCAAAGTACTGTCAAAAGTATTTTATCAACTGCTATTTTGTAGAGATTAACATTTTTTAATTAATTACTATCACTCTCTGAAATAATCTATTATTAATCCTTTTCTTTTCTCTTCCATCTTCAATCCCTGATCTGTGTCTGTGTCAGATGTTGTTGTATGGGTTTGTTTATGTTTATCCAGTTCCTTATGGGCTTATTTTCCATTGTTTTGCTTTTTTGGAAAATGAGTATAAGAGCTGCTTTTTTTTTTTTTTTTTTTTTTTTTTAATTTTAGAGCTGGGATTTTATGTGGCACAGAACTCTGTAATAGCATCTGTGCATATCAGCCCACCATATGGGTGGGAGGGAAATAGCTTAATTTAGTGCATATGCATGAAGCAAATGAAGACTTGACTATTGCTGGGCTACAAATCACTGAACACTACAGAGAACAGTAGGTTGGGGAAGGGTTACAAGAAGCCAAAGGGAAAATATGATCACAGTGGTATTATACTGTTTCCGCTAGATATTTCTTCAGCATTTACTCAAAGCAGTGACTCAGCAAGCACATGCCTAGTCAGAAAATCATTAAAGGTTAAAGCTTGACCAATACGAATGAAATTACATTGACTGAAAGTACAGCTGAAGGCTCACAGGCTTACTTTTGTTCCAGTGAGACAGAGTATCAGCTTCACTGATTCAGCTAAAGGCTGAAGTAGTCCCAAAGTAGTTTCACTGATAACATATAGCCAGAAGTCTAAATCTTCTCTGACTTCTTTTTTTAAACTGCCTTTGATCATTAATACTTTTAAAACCCTCTCATCTGTTATCACAATAGGTCAGCTTTATACCTAGTATTTCTGATGTAAGGAACTTGTCTAAGGATATGGTGACTTTCACACGGATTTGGCTTGGAGAGACAGATATGTATAGGGTTGGAAGAAATAACTTCATCACCTCTGAGTTTTAGCTAATTTCACTTGTTAAAGTGCTAGAAGTGTTGAAAGAATCTTTTGTTTACGGCTATAACATAGCTGGTGAAGAGACAAATACATCATTGGAGAAGATAATTACTTCTTATGGCATTCAATCATTTACTGTGAAATTGTTATGCCATTGATAGTTCTTTAGCAAAGATGTGGCAATAGTCAAAGTCTAAGTAATCTACCATTTGGAATAAATAATGGGTTAGAGAGTGTATGTGTAGAGCAACCTGTCAGCTGATCCTGGTCAGGCCAGGGAAAAATGCAGAGGTGATGTTCATTTCTGTAGCTCATATTGTATCTCCAAGTATTAGCCAAAAATGGCTTAATGAACAAGAACAGAATATGATTGTATGAGATGGGAATTGCTACAATTGTCTAGAAAAGGTGGAAAGCACCATATGATTGAGATCTGCCCATGTCACTAAAATGCATGCGCATTGTTTCTTTTTTTTTTGTTTTCAACAGGACCTTTACCTGTGTTAATAATCTTACAGAGGGGACCTGAAGAACTCAAGCCTGTGACTTTTGGTTATGCATTGAGTTAATAGTTAGGCTTTAAGGTTTTTATTTGAACCTACAGAAATAAAGTTCTATTTAACAAAGCTGAGATGAATTATAAATACAAATTTTCAGATTGTGATTGTTTCATGTCTAATTCTAGTCATTGGGGAAATGCATAAATGCTTCTTAGATGAGGGTTGAAAACCCTCACCCTCCTTCTTCCATGATGGTATCACACAACTGAACCACAGTCATATATCTTCTATCCAATTTTGAGTTGTTTTCAACACATTGGAAAATGTATTTTAAATTGTGTAAGCTACAAAAAGGATTTAAAGTTAATGTCAGTCTTTGAGCAAAACAGTTAAATAGAAAGCTGCACCTCTTTCACTGGGTTGCTTATAAAAAGGATTAGGTCACATCTCTAGGTAACTTCAATAACAACTTCAGCAAAGTGCTTATTTTCTGGAATATGTGGAATTCTTCTTAGCATGACTGTTCCTCAAGTTAATGCTTTGCCTTTAACAATAATTTTTTTAATCAAAGGTGTGTAACACATGGCACCATGTAGCACAGTGTGGAGGTCAGTCCCTAACAGAGCCTTATAAAGCTGTAGATAAATTCATAATTCAAGCTCTGGGCTAATGTAGCTATACTACTTGCCATTCTCAAATTACCGTGCTTAGTGATGTATATGGAAGCATTTTATTTTGCTACATAGTCATACCCTCATATTTCCAGGAGTACATACCTGAATGTGCATGCACTGCAGTGTTAAAAGGCTTTTGATCTGCTAGATTCTGAATTCATGACTCTGCAGTGAATTTTGGAATGTTAGATGTAAGTAATGCTGAATGGAACATCCCCTCTTGAATAAGTCCTTGGTGTGCAGCAACAAATCAAAACCTCAAAAAAAAAATTCACTGAAAACCTTTCAGGACAGAAGTCTAGAGTATTTCAAATAAATAAATAAATAAACACAATAAATAAATACAATAAAAGAAAGAAAGGAAAGAAAATCTCATATAGTCAAAACAACAGTACTTGTTATACATAGAATTAGATTTTGATGAACTCTAGTCATGATATTGTAATGTGACAGGGTAGCTGATAGTGAAAACATAAAAGCTGCAGACATTTTAAAGTGTGTACATAAAAAACCTTGGTGAGTTTTCCTTTGAACTGACTTCCATGTTTTTCTCTGGAATTGTCATGAAGTTTGTAAGTTTACTTATATCTTGTGAATTGTACAAAGACATTTTGAAGAAATCATTGTTCATGTTTATCTCTTATGATATATTTTTACACATACTATAGAATTTGTTTATAATTTTTAAAACACAAACAAAGCGTCTTGGTGTTCCTAAAATAATATTTTCATAGGAAAAGTGAACAACAGTAAACTTAGTGAACAGTTCTAATGACAGGATGAATACATGACAACTTTTGACTTCTGAAATGCTGTCTAACAGAATCTGACAGATGAATAATCTGTAAGCTTCACTTCTCAGCATATAAAAAGCAATAAAGTCATGTGAGGTGTGAATAACAGTAAAACAAGCAAACAGCCAGTTTCCATTAAGGTATGATGCAGTGGTCATGCAAAGTATTACTCTACTTTATTACTTCATAGCAAATGGGCTTTGATACTTCTTATTCTAAATCTTCAAAGNNNTTTTAAGATTGCACACTTCAAAACCTAGTCTTGTTTCATAATTGGATTACACAAACATTCCAGACAGAAGACACAGTGGGGGAAGGTGTTAAATATTCACATTAATTTATTTGTTTATTTGCTTTGCACTGGCCTACCTAGGTGAAAAAGACTTTTGTCTAAATATACTAAGACCACCCCTTACCAAAAAAGACAATATGGAAGTTTCTTTCAAAAATTAGCATTATTAGAAGGATTAAAAGAAAAAAAAATTAATAAAAATTTGATTGAAAATAATAGATAAATAGATTTGGTTTATATACCCTTCACACAAGCTCTCTTCAGGCCAGCTTGTGTAAGTACAAATAGTGGAAATCCACAGGAGAATTTTCTTTAGTGTCTGTGAATACTAATCATTTCACTACTACTACTAACACAGAAGTTTAGGGACAAATATATTTACCTACATTGTTTTCCTAGAAGTCTGAACAGATTGATGGTAGAAACCTGATGTAGGTTTGTATACCTAAAGCCAGAGACAAAGTCTGAAAACAACTGAAGTTTAGAGAACTAAAGTAATCCATACTTTATGTACAAAGTTTTGCAGTATCAAAGATACTTGATTCAGACAAATTTACTGTCAATGAAATGTACTTCAGATAGCAGCCAGCATTTTGAAAATTCGAAGCAGTTCAACTCCAAATTGCTTTCTCCATGAAAGTGTGTGGTTTTTACAGTATATAAAGTATTAATTATAGAAACGTATATTGAACTTAAAGACACACAACTACGTGAACTTCTGAAAAATGCATGTGTAAAACACAAGTGCAAATGTGGGCCATGGGCCTCATCTACAACCTCCTTGTTACATCTCTTATCATAGATCCACCCTGTCATGTTCAAACCTCTCATGTTGGGTAAGTCCAGTTAATATAGCGGCAGCAACCCCTTCTCCAGCTGAAAAAATGTTTAGCCTTCACCTTCCTTGTAGCACACCCACCTTTTCTGTCTTCAAATACAGGATGTCTGTCTGGGAGATGGTTAAATAGATGGTCATCTGTTCAAATGGGGAAGATTTTCACTGGGATTTGTTGCACAACGTCCACTTCAAATTCAGCCTTTTACTACATCATTGCTACTGGCCCCCAAGAGTGGCTCTGAGGGGCTGCAGAAGCCAGCTGCAGGAGCTGCACTGTTACCAGCAACTGGGTGAATTGACTGAACTTCTCATTGGCTCACTTCTGGTTCACTTCCCCAACCTTATTTTTCATGTCTTCCTATTTTCAGGCTACTGAATACCATCTCATCCTAGTTTGTTGGTTTGTTGGTTTTTTTTCTTTCTTTCTTTTTCTTAAATGGTAGGGCGACTCCCCTGTACACTTTTTTCACAACCTTAGCATGAGGAGGTGGAAGAAAGGGAGACTAGCTAGATCATGTGCAAACCCCAACCTCACAGCAGAAAATGAGATGGAATATAGATGCCATTAAATTAGTGGGCATAACAATTTTGATAATTTCACTTGTTGCAAAATATAATTATTTTGAATTAGACTGTTCTTGTGGGTTAATCCTGGTAGGCAGTTAAGCACCATGCAGCTGCTTTCTCACTCCTTCCCCTACCCAGTGGGATGAGAGAGGAAGAAAGGAGGAGTAAAAGAAGAAAACTTGTGGGCCAAGATAAAATGGCTTAATAAGCAAAGGACCAGTAGAAGAAGAGAGAATGAAAATAAAACAGAAGTGATGCAAAGGCAATTACTATCACCCTCCATGGGCAGACAAATGTCCAGCCGATTCCTGAGCAAAAGGTGTCTAACATCCCTAAAACCTCTTCTTTTCCCTTTCTACTGTTGGTCATGACATTATATCTCTTTAGTTAATTCAGGTCATCTGCCTTGTTGTGTCCCCTCCCAAACTCTTATGCTCCCCAGTCTAGTCACTGAGGGTGCAGTGAGAAACAGAGGAGGACTTGATGCTGTGCAGACACTGCTCAGCCATAGGTACAACATTAGTGTGTTATCAGCATTGGTTTTGTCACAAATTTCAACCACAGTACAATGCAAGCTGCTATGAATAAAGCTCCAGCCAGACCCAGTGCAACTGTGATTCATAGTAAATAGTGGCTGTCATCTGCATATTGTGGTACTGTGACGTTCAAATTATTTCAGATTGATCTTTTTGTGGACACTTCACTAATACATGTATGAGTCTTGAAAGCAGATACAGTTAACACAAGTAACTGTTGTGAATCTTACATAGTTAAGATTTCTTATATATACATACGCATATATGTTTATGTATAGACACACATGCTATGTACAGTTCTTCATACGTGTGGCACTGGAAGCATACTTTATGCTCTCCTTTTCTTTTTCCTTAGCTAATATTCTTTTAGGTTTTCTCACTTGAGGATAAATACTGTTCAGCTGCCAGCTATTGCAAAGTACTTTGGTCTGAGACAGGAATAGGCTAATCTTTCACTCGGAAAAGTAATTGCAGCTGATTTTGCCAAAAGCCATCAGGCAAGACACCTAGCAAAAACAGTCGCCAGTAGAGGGGAGGGAGTGCTGTCACAGACTTTTTACTAAGAATCCAAGGATAACTTTATTAAACATGGAGGAAGGGGTATAAAGCAAAATACTTCAGTACTGTGTTCTGATCTTGTAGATAGCTATTATCAGCTTGGTTCAGGCACTGCTGAGGCTGTGAGGGAACTGTGTGCCATACCTCTGTACGGGTGTTGCCTAGACCTGTTTTGTAGGACTCATCCAAGCACTGCTCTCTGAAACAAGAGCTGTTGCATACAGGGAATTGTCAGTTATGTGGTAGCTACCAGTGTTTCCAAACCGGGTCTGAGGACCATCCTGCTCCCAAAGCATACTCCCCCACCAAATGCTGTTAAGATTTTGTCCTTGTCTAACTGTGCCTTAGGGGGAGTGCAGCGTATGTTGTTGATATTATCCCTGTTAGACCATGACAGTTACTGTTGCCTGCTCTTTTAGCTTTGATTTCCAGTTCCCTTGGTTCAGTGATTTTCTGAATTAAATATGTCCAGATGCTGTGTTTCATTTATTGTGGGTGCACATATACACAAACAAATAAGTGTTTTTGTTACTAACCTTTATGCATTGTAGGAGTAATGGAAACATTGAAAGGTAGAAAAACTCAAGGTAAAATCCTTTAAATGACTCAGTATAAGTAAATGACTCAGTAAAAGTAAAAAGTGTAATAAAATGTGTTATTATTCTAGAATACATATGTATCTTCTAAAATATGAAAATAAATTCATACTTATAGGCAACGTATATGGTGATTCTCTACAGTCACTGTCACTGCAAGTATTGCCATCGTATCTTGTGCATTTTTCTCTTTTTTTTTAAAATAATCTATTTCTACATTTCCAGCATCTTATGTAGCTTTCCTTCAAGCTAAATATATGCTGAATCTTTTTTTCACCCACTTACACCAGAAAAGAAAGACGGAAAGGATGTGTATTTGAATAGTTCAGCACTTTTTTTTTTTTTTTTCTTTGAGTGATGTTTTGGGTCCTTAGATACTGTATTACTGTTAAATTTAGTCTCTTGGAAATGCTGCAGTCTGGTAAAATTGACACAAATATACTCTTAACAAAGAATTTATTGATTCACTTACCAGAATATACATTAATAAAAATAAGTCCTTATTGCAGCTTGAGAAGTATTTTGTGAAAGAGGGGGCACATTGTTAGAAGGACTTTAAAGCTAATTGGTATGATTGTAATGATTTCAAAAGGCTGTTTCACAAAATCATTAAGGCTAGAAATTAATCTTTGAGCTATATTAGCTCAGAGACTTGCACTTTCTTCACACTTTGCAAGCACAACCAAACTGCCATTAAGTTCAAGGTGCCCTCCGTGATGCTTCATCAAAAAAGTGAATTCATTTAAGAGTTTTGTTTCAGCAGTATGTTGCTACGGACAGAATAGTACCCTATCGTGACACGCAGAGTAAGTGGCTTCACGATGGGTGTACCTTCACAGGAGTCAGATTTGTAAGTCATAGCAGGGTTTAAGGTCACCCAGATAACTTTGTTATTGTAACAGCGTGCTCATCTCTGACTTAAAGCATGATTAAAATGAATATATATGCCTTAAATATGTATTTGGAGTTATTGCACTGTACCTAGGACAAACATCAATCCTTTAATTTCCTTTCCTGTGTTAACAGTACTTTCTTATCTGCCTCCTCAGATACATTTTAAGACCTGGTTCCAGGATCACTGTTTTACCTGTCTCTAGCCATGACTACTTTATTCCTTTCTGTATACATTTCCTTGAAGATGCACAGCAGTGATATAACACCTCTTTGCTTGGCAACTGCTAGAGATCGGCAGCTATAGAGGCTGATTCTGTAGATAGTGGCCTTGTGCTATCTCCATTCTGGCAGCAAATTATCTAGACTTCCCCTGCTGGCTTTTCTTCTCTGGTAAACTAGAAATGTCTTTGAAATAAAGATAAGTAGCTGTTAAACAAAATAAAGGCAGAACCAGAAGTAGAAGTAGAGAGATGTGTTACACAGTCAGAATACTGAGCTAGGAAAATAACACATAAATAGCTGTAGAAGAGGGAAGTTGAGTTATTCGTGTAAATAGACACAATTGTTAAGAGTGTATATTTTAATTTTATATAGATGTGTCCAAAAATCCTTTTTTCATCCTTAAACACTAGCTTCCCCCCC
>JAVJGJ010000014.1:104257865-104395252 GCA_035590215.1 Microhierax caerulescens
TTACAAAAGTCAGACATTGCTGCTGCATCTTTTGAATCCAAACATCATTGCAATGATCCAAGTAGAGCTAGTTGTTGCCTATTTTTTTTTTTTTAAAAAAAAAAACAAAACAAGAGACACACACCCCCACACACACATTATCCAGGTAGCTGTTGAAAGCACCAAGAGTAAGTTACTCCGTCCTGGATACGTAACAAGCTGAAGATATGGATGTCACGCTTCTCTTAGTGCAGACAATGAATTCAGAGCTGTGTGCAACTGTGGTTGATCTGAGCTACAGCTGTTGAAAAATGGAAAGGCTTCTGGTAGGCACGGTAACAGAAAGCACTTTGCTTGCTGAGCAGGCCAGCTGCTCACAAACAAGTGCTCCATGGGGAAAATAATTCAATTCATATAATCATCACTGGCTTAGGAGTGGAAATAAAAGAAGAGAACAAAAAAGTGATGAAAGTTAAAATTTGGAGGGATTGACAGGAGTCTGGGTGGCTTTGCTAACACCCACAAAGCATTGATGGCACTTGTACATTAGTCTTTTGCTTTATTCGTAGTACTATTAATTTTTAAAGTACCATTAATATATTTCATTTATAGCAGTGAAATATGCTGTCATATTCACTCTGAATATGTTTCCAGTTTTTTTTTAGCTTTAAGCTTGATCTGCACATTCACCATGTATGGCTATAAATTTTGAGGTCATTAAGTTGTTGTCTAAGGTACCTGAAAATGGCTCAAGGGTTTGTGAAGTCCTGTTGCTCCTAAGAATTGTTGTTTGTCTACCCTAGAAGAAAAAAATCAGGGAAGATGTAGAAAGAGAGGGATAAAGAAAGAAACTTGACATAAAAGAGCAAAACAGTCCACGCAAAAGCTATTGAAGAGTCTGATGGTGGAATGAAATAGACAAAATTCTCAGGAGTTCCCTCCATGCAATTTGGAAGGCTGGGACACACAGAGATAATCTTTCAGGTTTTCTATGGTTTTAATCTGCTGCACAGAATTCACATGTTTCTTAAATCTTTTAAGGTTGCCTCCATTACTTCGATTTTTTACTTCTTTTTTTAAAATATATGCCTACAAAATAAATATCAGGCCATATTTCTCAGCAAGAAATCTCTGTAGTTCATTCAGCTGGGCTTTTCATTTGATGATCTACTTTAGTTGTGACTATTAATATCTTTTTCAAGATATTTCAAGATATTTTCAAGATATGGACTTTTTTCAATAGGGCAAACATCATCAGTGACATCAAGGATACCATGGTGACTGAATTTGAATGAATGGTGTAATACTGCATTAACAGGTAATATAATTGAATAGCTTGAGATCTTCTTGATGATATATTACTTAGATATTGTTCCTAACTGGTATCAAGAAAGCTAGCAGCGTTATGATGCTACAGCCATCAGCTCATGTTACAAGTCCTGAATGCATTCTGTCAGAAAACTTTAATCAGGAGTCAGAAGGTATGGGGTAGAGCTGAAATTTGACTGCTAGGATGTGTTAAGAAAGCTTAGAGCAACAGATTTCTGCTTCCTTGTATGTTGTGAAGTTGGCAGGAACTGAGAACCATTGTCCTGTACTGAAACAAGATAAGCATTGTTCCAGGTGCACGATCATGACTTTTATTGAATGTCAATGTATCTCAATTCATTTTAATTTGGTTTTCTCAGCATAAACAGCTTCTAGTCTAGGCAAAAATAAAGGCAGGATAATCCACTGCTCCTGAAAGGATGATGACACCTGAAATAAAAAGTGGAGACGGCAAAACTTGTGGTCCTAGAACAGCTTCATTTTTTTTCTCCAAGAGTGAGCTGACATCAGGTAAAATTCATTATGATAATGAATAAATGCTTAGTTGCTTATTTAATTTACCTTCACCTATTTCAGTTGCAAACATCTTTCACTCTTCTGCTATTTTCTCTTCTCTAAATGCTTATGATGAAGTGGACAATCATTTTTATTATTTCTTATGTGTATCTGTGCAAGAAGTGAGAAAAAAAAGACTATCAGAGAGAAACTGAACTGGTGATTGGTGGAAACAGCAAACAAAATCAAGCAGCTCAGACAATTAGGAATTGACCTTCAAAGGAATTAACAGAAGAAAAAAATGGAGGTATTGCTAGGAGATGTTACTTCTGGGTCTGCACTGAATGCTTAGCCCTTGTTTTACTGAGGCTAAGGTGAGATTCTAAAGGAGTAAAGATCCCACTCTACTTGATTGCCAATGCTGCAGGTAGAGATGGCAGATGGCTGCAACTATACGCCCAGAGTTGGCTAGGAATTGTCTAAAGATCCCAAACACTAGAAAATTAGTCAGAACTGTTGACACATTATGCAATGCCAATACCTTGTTATATTTATATACTGCAGGATATGTTTCCCCCTGTAGAAGTAGACATGAAATTAATTTTCCTTTCTCTGATTGGTTTTGTAGCACATTATATAATGGGATGTGGGGAAAAAAACACACTTTAAACGTGTGTGTGTGTACATATGAAACTCCAGGTATCCAGGAGCTTTATTTTATAAAATAACTTTCTTGATCTTAGTCATTTAATTAGGAAGATTAGAGATCAAAATTAAAACCAATATAACTACTTTCCCTCTAGTACTCTTCAGTATTCATCAAGGGTTTGATGTAAAAAAAACTTAAACCAAAACTTTTTTTTTTAAAAGAATAAATCAAAATAACTGCAAAACAAGTATTGTCCAGAATATTTCCCCACAGAAATTCTAACCCCCTTATTCTGACTGCAGCTGTGGAGGTAGCAAGAAGTTTTCTAATAGCAAGAAAATGTTTGGAACTTCAATGAAATGCCTACTGAGTAAGCATTTTAATAACAGTTTACATTTGCTTTACTTACTGAATGTTGAACATAGGGGTGAGGAACAAAATTAATTAGAATAAAATACTGTTTTCTTTACAAATTTTGATAAAATGTGTTCATTAAAAAAAAAAAAAAGTTGTAAGCTAAAATTTCTACTTTGCAACAAAAGAAAAAGAACAGCCTACCTTTGGAAGAAATGCTGCATCTGTACTTTGCTTAGTTTGGCATGAAAGTGGCCATCCAGAGGGGGAGAACTGCATCCTACTTCTTTCTAAGGGTATTTCAATACCTAACTCGCAATCTTCAGTTTCACTATATACTCTTATAATTAGGTTGACATTATACTCTGATTTTTTTTTTATTTTTTGTTTTGCTCAGGTGGTCTTGAAGCTTTTACATTTTGTATAAATAAATTTGCTTTTATTTAGCTTCTCCTCTCAGTCAATAGAATCACTATGTATATAATTATGACCTCTAAGCTGTGCCTCACACCTCTTTAAAAAACAGTAATCCTCCAAAGGTGCTGGGGGAAGCCACCCACTTGCAGGGTGGTTGCACAGTAATGCTGACTCGTTATTTGCATTCAGCTGTCATTCAGGAGGTTATGTTTTGAGGAATCTGAACTCTTACAGCCTCATGAATCAGATAGAGAAGTGATTGAAGTGGATAGACTCATTCACACAGGCTTCTGCATTCAGCTGAGTTGGAACATCATACCCAAGTTTGCTTTTTTGGATAAATAGATTAGCTGGTTTGCAGCCAAGAACTCTGACCTTCTGTAGTACATACAACCATCATTTTTTTTCCTGATGAAATCTAGGTATTAACCCTGAAATGCTGTATTTGGTGTTTGAATTATTTCCCGTGCCTTAGAAACAAGATCTCACAGTTACACAGTTAAAGGGATTTATGCTCTGTTTGGTAGTCTGCTCTTACTGTTACATTAAATAATGAAAGCTAGGAATCTAACTCTTTCCTGACTACTGAAATGTCTCCCACTAAAGTCAGTAGGGAACTGTTAGTGTTCAACACCTGAACTTGTGTCCATCTGCTTGATTCCTGGAAGATATCTTTAGACACGTACGGTCTCACAAACATAGCCTGTGGTAACTTGGTTGTTAATATTGCTGTGGTTGTAAAATAAAACAGTAAAAATTAAGTATCTTGTTTTCAGTTACCTTTATTGATATTGATTAAAGCATGGCGGTGTTTGGTTTTGTTTGGTTTTGGGTTTTTTTTTCAGAAGCTTGGTGAGTTCTAACAGTTCTTTTGCTGATTGCTCTGAAGACAGGTATTTCCCTGCATTCAGCCATCCAGTTAGGAGATAACATACAAGAGACTGCTTTTCAGGATCAACTGGATAGTTCGGTTTGTAGCTGAATGAGTACACATACACATCATATAATAATTACAAACAGTTTCTGTTATTTTTTTCTTCTCTTAGACCAATTTTTTTGAGTGGCAGCTAGCCATTCAGATAGTCTTTAAGTCAAAAATTCTTTTTGACAAGCATTTTTTTACATATTTAGGGTATAAAGAGGAGAGATATTTAGAAGTATTGTTGTTCTGAAATTTGTTTCAGGTTTCTCTCAATACAATAGTCGTTTCAGAGAACGCTGAAACAAATTTGACCATCAAAGTATTTCACAATAACTATTTGCTAGGGATAAGAATTTGCTATGGACTGCTAATGAATGAGACCTTAAAGAATAAAGTTAGAAACATAGTTTCTACTTCTTACCTAGTAACAAAGTGGTGTTTAAATAATGCAGTTTATCACCTTCTTCCCTATTTCTGCTTGACCTTATTCTAACTGCTAAGCTGAGTAGCGGTTAAAGAAACATGTATTCAGGGATATTTATGATGGCTAACATGACAGGAACAGAGGAATGAGTCTCCACAGGTTGAACTAAACTAACACCTACAGTAAGTGTAAAATATTATATTCATATGTGGTACATGATCAGAATGGTTCTTAATAAATGTAAACAGTGAAATCAATATTGTACAGCCTGTTTCACGTAATATGGAACAAATATTCGCCGAGATAAATTTCAGAAATTATAATTTGAGCATTTCTAAAGAGAAAGAAGGGCAGCAGGCTGGAATCCATGCATAGCAATTTGAGCAGGTTTCTTACGGCTTTTAGAGAAAACATTTCTCTGAAACTGTCTGCCAAAACCTAGCCGCTAGGGTGCAGATATGCAGCACAAACCACGGTCTCCACTTCAAAAGGCATTTTTTTCTTTCGAATGCTACTGACATTTGGACGGTCTTTCAAACTCTGAAAGTATTCATTAGTTCTCAGAAACCAAAACCTTCAAGCTTTCATTCTGTAAGTTAACATTTGAACAGTTTTCCACTGTATTTTGTATTTGTTAACAAGTGTAGTTTCTAGAAACATCTTAACATAATGGTGCTGAAAATCTTTTCAAGCATCTGGACTTAAAACAGACATGGAAGGTCAGGTGCATTGCATGTGGCCTTGTAGTTAAAACTGTGTTACAATTGTAGTGTTACAAAGCCCTGCTTGAAGCAGGACTGTTTTGTATAACAGCATGAGGAAGAGGATGCTGTTGCAGCTTTACTGGTAAAAGCAGGGCTGAGGACTTCTAAAATGGAAGTAAGAACTAATAACTAGCAAACCTCCCACCTACAGGTACAAATTTTCTCTGAATCACCATTTCATACTTACAACTTTTACTTTATGTTCATTAACACTAAAATAAAAGCATTTTCTTTACTCTATTATTTTTAAGATGGTGACTTTTTATTTCTTGATAAAGAACCATTATCCATGCTGCAGCAAATAAGAGTAGACAGCCATTTTGTGCACTGAGAAACTCACAGATAGCAAACACATTTTTGTCATTTGTGATTTTATTTGAGGTAATAAACACTGTCATTGATGCTCTGCACTACTTTTTTTTTTTTTTTTTGCAAGAAGGAGAGCAACCTTTCTAGTATAAATGGTGCACTTGGCTTGCACTTTGGATGTGAAATAACATGTCTGGCCTTGAGATAAGAAAACATGTTCCTTGAATACTAATCCTTTCCATCAGACTAAAGTTCTTTTTTCCAGTACATTATCCAAACTTCCATTTTTTTCATCCTGCAACACATCAGTTGTTATTCTAATGCATTGTTATTCCTTCTTCTTTTTCAAACTGTGTTCATTTCTACAGACCACATTTGCTGCAGTGCTCTTTTCAGCCCCAGCTCATGCACACTGAACCCAGAAAGGTGCGGGCCTGCTATTCCATAGACAGCCTGCCTTGTCTGGGTACCATGCAGTCCTCCGTTTTCTCCTCACGTGCTTTCTGTGAGGCTTTCTGCCACCTTGTTTTGTTGTCTTTAATGACACACAGTATTTGAAGCAAGAAACCCAAGAATTTTATAACTTTCCAAGACCCAGTAAGTTTGTACTTCAGCTAGCTAACGAAATACCCTAATAAGTGGAGGCATCCCTTTACATACATTTTTTTTTTTAGTCTCACTGACTTGGGGACACAACTTGTCTTGGTTTTCCTGCAGCATGTTTGCTATTTGCTGTGTATTTATTTCTTGACTGCTTGGAAAACATACCTGTTTATTTCCCTTCTTGTGTCCTTGTGAACAGTCATACAAAGTTTTTTTTTCAGACTCAGCAATAATGTCTGTTGCTGTCTGTTGGGTTTTTGTCTTTGGTCTTTTTGGTTTGTTTTTTTGTTGGTGGTTTTTTGGTTTGGTTTTGTTTTGTTTGGGTGTTTAGGATTTTTTTTTTTCTGTACTACTTTTTCTCCTCCTCTTTTTCAGGAATTCTTTTCATTCCAAATCCTGACAAAAAGTTCAAGGAATCACTTTTCACATAGGTTTGTTCTTGGTGACTATTTTTTGTTCCGAGGTGCTCATACTTGAGTAATATCTAGTAAGTTGACTAGCATGGCTTTGGCAGTGTATAACTCACCCTAGTTTTGCTGAAATCGCTGTTCTATCATATCCATACACCAGCAAAGTACTTGCTTGTGTGTATTTGGACTGTCAAAAACAACTACCTAGCTGAAAATTTTTCAAATAGCCAGGCGTACAGCATAAGCATGTGTCAGCTGGTGCCAAGAGAAAGATCTTTTGGTATCCAGTTGAGAGAAATGCCTGTTAATGCCTATGCAATTGCTCAATAATGGAACTAATGGAGTGATTAAGGGTTTAGGGTGGGGTGCTGCTTTGTGCAATCTTTTAGTGTTTGCTTTGATTGTATGTCTATGTTCCCCTGTATTTGGAAAGAAAATTGGAGTTTAATTCTTCCCCATCGGTTTTCCCAGCTGAATCAGTGACATCTCAATGATTTTGCAATTATACCAGTGGGAGGGCATAGCCTAAAATGAGTTAGTTGCCCCTCGAAGTAAGCTATTGTAAGTTTTCTGGCAGCAGTGAAACAATGAAAATTATAATCTAGACCTATAACAGCAAAGTCTGGGAGAAGTCTTGTAAAGGGTATACAAAACGATGTTTCAAAGTTTAAGCTGACCCTTAACTATTCCAACATCAAAGAATACCTTGTAAAGAAAGTCACATTATTGTCTGCCTCCTGCAAGGTATCTTTCACTGTAGTAATTGGGTACTGAGATTGAATGGAAAATCGGGTTATTTCAGTACAATGGTGCCCACGTTCCTAATATGTAAACATGTTTTCCTGCCTCCTTTTTTACTCTGATATAAAGTGATGAGCTGTTGCTTTAAATGTCATAAATATGTTTGGAATTAACATCCATTGAAATAAAAGACTTTGTTTCATGATTATTTTTTGGATCTCCACAAATGAGTGTAAAACCATTCATTATTTGTAGTTCATATTTTCAATATTTTCTTTACAGTGATGAAGATTAAAATAATAATTTTTGGTTATTCAAAGATAACAAATGTGTAGCAGATTTTCTTTGTTATTCAGGTCTGAGGTTTTCCAGTGGGGAGGTGTACTTTCCTCTGGATGTAGTTCTCAGTGAACTGAATATCAACCAAGGATGTATCTATAAAACAAACACACAAAGAAACAAAACAAAACAAACAAAAAAGTTGAGGAAAGACATCAATTGAAAGATCTATGACTATCTAAATGCTTTTCCCCCACTAAACATGTCTGTGGTGCTTTAGTTTAGAACAGTTTATGTATAGGTTACCCTGACTAATAAACCTGCTTAGTGCAAAATATGTTTCTAATGGAAAAGTTATTGTGGAAGAGGTCATGTATGCCTGACGTTCAGCCCTTCCAATCTTTCTGTAACACCCTTGTTTGGCCACAGACTTCATCCATACAACTCCTGGGAATGCCTCTATAAGAAGACAGTGTAAAAGAGTTACTCCTCTTTTTTAGCCTTTCTTCTTGAATGGATCTATAGGGAAGATAAAAACATACTTAGCAACTGTATTAGCATATGTAGAAATAACCTACATTTCTATGTTTCAAGTTTTCTACATTTTTCAAAAACTGTAAAATAAAGATAGCTATTTTGTTGTGGTATTTCAATGTTCAACTTCTGATTCCCATAATGAATTTTTGAACACCTAAAAATAAGAAGCCATCTCATTGCCCATAAATGAAACAAAACTAGTTACAATTCAGTTCTGTAATAGGAGAATGTTTTTATTTTATTTTCCCTCACTGCACTTCATGTTTTTTCAGAGTTATAAATTGAAATAATCCCAGTAAATGATCTGGCACTGCTCTTTGATGTAAGTTTGCTCGCTTGCTTTGTTATAGATTCCCTTTAATCTCTCCATCTCTCTCTCTAGATATATATAAAACTTCCTACCCATTTTTTTTTTTTAATAAATTATGTTGATGTTTGTTGTGAAATGCTTTATACAGGTGATATCTTGAGATATGTGACTTTCTGTTTGCTAGGGTTATTTAGATTTGCATATTGTTCTTTCTTGATCCTAAGTTCATTTCAAATCCTTAGTCTCCATGATTAATTTCAGGTTGTTTCTTTCATGTTTCCCCCTCTGATCATGTTGCAGTTGAGTTATTTACTTATTTATTTATTTTCTAAATTAGATTTTTTTTTTCCCTCTCTGTTTAGGATCTATCCTTATGCAGCCAGTTATAAAGCAGCCATGGCACACCTGATAGGGAAAGGACAAATGTTTCTTTTACATGAATACTGAAAACAACAAAATCTGTGCAAGGACTTGGAGCAGATTTTAGCTGAGTGACAGAGTGTAGAACCATTACAACTTTTAGCATTTATTGGTGTGTCTACAATGTCATGCAATGTTTCTTGGGAAGACCCTTTAGTGTTTTTCAGCTCTTGCTCAAGCAACACATGATTACATTTTGTGCTTTCACTAGAATTATTTATGCTGTAGTCCAGCAGTCTCTTTCATGTATGAATGCCATTAACAGAGATTTACATCTTTCTCTCTTTTATGCTACTTTAGTTGCTTGTGACTCTGCTAGGAGAATTACCTTGAGAAATCGATTGGAGTTTGATCATATCTTTTAAAAATCTCTGCATTAAACTGGTTTTCTGATCTAGTTTATCCTTATTTAGTTGTCCAATTAATGGTTTTATTTGCACAAAAAAAAAGCACAACACTATAATAGTACAAAATAGAGGAAAAAAGAAGCAGAGGAAGGGTAAGTTCCCTTTTAAACATGTCAATGACCCATTTAAAGCTTTTCTATATTATAGATATATTGTCAGAGAGATATTCCTGCTTCATGGTACTCTGCCAGAGTTATTTGGATCCATGCACTGGCTATGACTACCATCAGGGATTTAGTAGGTTGTCTTAATATAAATGAATAACAAAGTCTCGCTGTTGTGTTTCATCTAGTGAACATTTGTTCCTGGATAGTCCTGTTGCGGAGTCTTTCTTTACAATTTTGTATGTGCTCCCAAACTGCAGGCTGTAAGTGCAAATTTACCCTCCACTCCACCTTCCCAACTCCCCCCGCTTGACCCTAGAAGCATTTAAGTAAGTAGCTACTGTGGGTGTGAGGCTCTTGGATAGCTAGCTTGTTCATGTCTGCAGCAGAAACAAGGGAGGGAACTGCAGGCCAATCTGTCAGTCATTGGTTTACGCACAGAAACACATTTACTGTAAACAGTCAGTTGACATTTTCACCAATCAAGAAATAATAATAATAATAAAAAAATCCATTGCCAATGGATTCAGAAATAGTTATTTATTAAGATATAGTCACCAAATAACCGTTGGAAGGTTTTGGGTTTCATTGCAAATTAAAGTTTTATTACTTTTAAAGGCTGATGCAATGGGAAAGCTAAATACCTCACTGTGAATCTGAATGTTTAACTGAATTCTGTTTTTAAACTGATGTCAAGTGCCCACACTTGAGTTTTCTCAGAAGGGATTTCTCTCTATTAGAAGATTTACATATAAGTTCCAGCATCAATCTTCAAATCTATCTAGATTGGCTTCCTAGATTTTTAATGCAATTCCTCATGCTATAGGAAATAATCTGTTTCTATAAACGATGATGTATTGTTATGCTTTTAGGAGCTTAAAATGAAATTAATAATGGTTTAGGTAGGGGAGTGGTGGAGCTAATTTATGCTTGGAATCCAAGAAATATCTAAAAAGTCTGTGTTCCAGAGACAATACATTGGATTCTGCCCTGCAGCCATCAGCTTAACAGATGAAATGGCTTGGAGAAGTTTTTTGGTGTCTGATATGAAGTTCTTCGTATTGCATATACAAACTCTAACAAAGGCTTCAAGAGAGAATTTAAATGAGTCGTGTTGTGGTCCCTATATCTTAATGCAGTCTCCTACACTGCATACTGAATAATCATAACCAGATGTTTTGATACTACAAAGTCAAACAGTACACTGGTGTATACACGTTGTCCTTATTTTTTGATTTTTCAAAGCTAAATATTTGATACTATAGTACCACATTGCATGTGCTAATTATGGATTCCAGTAAGAAAGGCAATCAGAGCCCATAATGTATTGATTAAAATATTTATTGGAGATAAAATGAGAAAGGAAAAGAGGATAGCACAGATAAACTTACGTGCTTTCAGATGTTGAGAAGCCTGAGTTGTGCAGCATCAGATGGACCTTCAGTCAGGACACAAAAGATTCACTAACATTGTAGTCTTGAGAGCTTTTATAGGATGTTCTTAGAAGTAAGCAATTCTATTAATCATTTCTACTGCCAAAAAAAATGGTTGGTATCTGAAATCATACTGCTTTACTTCAAGATAAGGTGAGAGATGCAGGTAGCTTGCTCACCAGGTGCTAAGTGGGAGCCACATCCAGGCTTCTCTGTTAAAACCAGTGCACTGAAGTTCACAGAACAGCCAAGTGGTATGTACAGCACAAGCTGCACCTACTTAGCTGTAAGGTAGACCTTTAAATACTCTGTGTGCAAGAGTCTGCCAGTAACTACTACCAAGTTCTGTTGATAGAGAATATGTGGCCCAAAGAAGCTGAAAATGTATCAGTACAACTCCCAGAGTGCCTTTTCTGTTCTAGTAAGTATTAGTTAGTGTTAAATGGTAATAAAATAACAGATGTATGATGCTAGGTGAGACCACCTGGAAGCCTCTTAATTTTTTTCCTGTCTTGGTATCCATTGTAGGTTGATCAGGAAAAATTCTTCAGTTTCTTCTTGCTAATTGCCCATTAGAAAATAATGGACAAATACTAGAAGAATTCTGGGTTACAGGCTGAAAAGAAAAAACGTGTGATGAATTGATAAAATATTCTGTAACTGTTGTACTTTTGAGTCAAATTAAACTCAGTCTGTACAGCTAATCATCAAGAACATTATAATTTTTATCAATATCGCTCCACAGTTTTCATAAATCAGTTGGATTTCAAGACAAAGAGGTTTAAAATCAAAAGTTATTAGTTATATGCCTTAATATTTTATTTATTACATATATTGTTGGAAGCACCCAAGATCCACACGTATGTTTAGAAAGCTTCACATTTATATTACCATAGGAATATTTGAAGTTAAAGTCTAAAGGCATTTCAGTTGTTTTTCTTTGGATCACACTTGAGATGAGACCAGTATAATTATCTGTATTGTTTCACAAGATTACATTATATATCAGATCTAAGAAACCATTTAAAAAAAATTATTTTACCTTTAATTGATATTAATTTCTGTATGAATGTTAAGTGTAAAAGTTTTGCTACACATTATGTGTTCACTGAAACAGGGGAGTTAAGCTACTCCAATTATCTTAAATATAAACACACTTATTCTACTAATAATTTCAACCTAAATTTTGTGTTTACTTTGTAGGCTAAAAGGAGAGGTACAGATAGAAATCATACTTACTGTGGTGTAAATAACCATAGACTAGGCTGCAAAAATATGTCAGCTGTAGAATGGCTTTTGTTGAAAGCAGCTTTTGGAGGGTGTCTGGTTCAAATCCCTGCTCAAGGAAGGGACCGTTTAGACCATGCTACTCAGAGCTCTTGCATCTGGATATTTGCTGTGCCTTATATTGCTGCTTCTTTGTCTTGCAAACTTGTTATTTGCACGGTTCCTACATACAGGTACACATACCTGGTGATCCCATTGCCTACATATTCATGTAAAATGCTCATACATTTTGTCTGGCTACACCATCACAATGTTGCAGAATATCCTACATGCTGTTCAAGGCAAGCTAATATTACCTACATCCCAATAAATACATTTGAAATTTATAGGAGTGCTTGCAAACTTGTGCTTCAGTTATAGGGCCTTGTTCAATCAAAAATTGAGTATCTCCAATGATGGATTTTCCATAACCTCTCTGTAAAACCTCTGCCAGTGTTTGACCTCCCTCATGGTAAAGGAGTTTTTCCTAATACCTGTTTATTGCCTTTTGTGCCTTTACTCCAAAGGGATGCTAAACTCCAAGATGAGTCTAATCTTATACTCATATTTAGATAAAACCTGGAAATAAAAAGCAAAAAATGTGGTCCATGTTTATAAAGAAGTGGATCTACCATTGGAATAACACTAATATCTGTTGTGTTGTATGCTCATCATGTTTAGAAACAATCACAAAAAAAGGCTGCACAGTTTCTGAATGGTTTACTGTCATTCAGGGCAGAACACAAATCCAGTAGTGAGGAGATGCAGCAGGATACTGAGTGGATGGGGCATAGGATATAGATGAGATTTAGTGTCAGTAAACACAAAGTAATGCTTGTGGACAAAAGTACCCTATGAATTTGCTTTGATAGACTCCAGATTGGCTATTACCACTCAGGAAAACAATCTCATATGGAATTCATAAATTCTATGAAAACATGAGCTCAACATTCAACTACCACTAAAGGGTGGGGGGGAATCAAATAGAGAAGATAGGAGGGAAACACAAAAGATGAACAGCAAAAAGCCACTCTGGAAGTCAATGCTGTGTCTCTGTATCATCTGTATCTCTGATACTGATGATAGTGCAGTTTATCCTCCCCATTGGGAAAAAAAAAAAAATGGGTAGGAAAAGTAACAAAGTTAGAAGACAAATGTAGAGAATGATTTCACTACTAATGGGTTTAAGTAGACCATTATTTAATAAAGACAATAATACAAATCAATGGACACTGATAGATAACAGCACAGAAGACAGAACAGTGAAAATACTGTTAAAGTGAGAACACAGTAACAGTCCCTAGTTGTGTATATGGTGTGGATTTCCTTTTTTGATTTTGGTTTTCTTTCACTTTCTATGTACCTTGGCTAGTACCTTTTTCCCTTTTTCCCATTTTGTTGATGAGAGCAGTGTTTATGCGGAAGAACCGAAAAAGGGAAGAAGTAGAGGACGTGAGATATGAAAGGTGTTTGGATGAATGGAAAGGAGGCTCATTTCTCAGCAGGGAAGAAGATATACTCCTTTGGCTGGTCTGCATAAAGTGTTAAGCATGTGCTGTGCATGTACGTGCATGGTAACATAGTCATATTGTAACAGGGAAGATTTTAAGCAAATTGTCTTTGTTTTGGCTGGGATGGAGTTAACTTTCTTCTTAGTAGCTAGTACAGTGCTGTGTTTTGGCTCTGATGTGAGAACAATGTTGACAATGCACTGATGGCTTTAGTTGTTGCTGGGTGATGTTTCTACTAAGTCAAGGAGTTTTCAGTTTCTCAGGCCCTTCCCGTGAGGGGGCTGGAGGGGCACGGGGAACTGGGAGGGGACACAGCCAGGACAGGTGTCCTGAGCCAACCAAAGAGGTATTCCATGCCATGGGACATCATGCTTGGTATATAAACTTGGGGGGTTAGTTGGAGGGGGGTTATCATTGCTTGGGGACTGGCTGGGCATCGGTCAGCGGGTGGTGAGCAGTTGTACTGTGCATCACTTGTTTTCCTTTCTCCCTGTTCCTTTGGGTTTTATCCTTTTCCCCACCTTTCCATTATAACTGATGACGATGATTATTATTATTGTACCTATTGTTATTATTGTTGTTCTTATCTTTTTGTTCTGTTTAAATCACTGATTTGTTCGTATCTCAACCCCCCAGTTTTACATTCCTTTCCAATTCTCCTCCCCACCCCTCTGGGTGGTGGGAGTGAGCAAGCGGCTGCGTGGTGCTTGGTTGCTGGCTGGGGTTAAACCATTACACAGATGCAAATGGGGTACAGATGAGGAGGCAGCCAGCCTACAGTAGGTAGATGTATAGATAGCAGCAGAAGTAGAAAAGACTGTGGTAAATCCTGGGGGAAACAGATGGACCAAGAAGGGGAAAACTCAGGAAGAATTCTGGAGGAAGAAGAAAAAAAGGGGAAAGTAATTAAACACAATGTTAAAATATCTACCCATTAAATAGCTGGAAAGGATGTTGCCTCAGCTTGGTAAATCGAAGAGATGTGAGGATGCAGACTAGTGAAAAAGAGTGTTAAGGATGCTAGTGTAGTAAGGGAGTTGTTGGTTCTTCCTTTTCCCTCACCTACTTCTCCTTCTTTTGCATATTTGATGGTAACAATGTTCACACAAGTAGTCAAAGGCTCAGCAGTTCATGTGGTATTGACAGCAGAGATGAACCTTTTTCAGGAGTTAGACTACATAGTCCTTCCTGGGCAGCGGGAAATAATCTCACAAAGGACTTGGTCAGCTCTTCCCGGGAAAACAAGGCATACAGGTAGATAGGCCTTCTGCTTAAACTCATATAACAATTTTGTGTTTGTTAGCAAAGAGTTTGAGATGCAGCATGGAGTGCCTTCAGGATACTAACTAAACATTAAAAAAGGCAGTTTCAGTATCTGAAGTTGTCTGGCGAAATCAGTCTGATATAAATAAAAGACAAAGGCTGTTCTAGACATGACTTTGGCTTTTATGTTCATCATACCTGGGGATCATCCCCGAAGTGAACTACAATTATGATTCATGACAGTGGAAACTAAATGACCAAGTAATTTGAAACTGGTTGCAAATAACCTAATAAATGTCATAATTTTTTTCCCAATCTGTGCACAGTATTCAGGGATGAGTATTTTCCTCTGACATGACAAGATGGCAAGTTTTCCAGGTGTACTATCATGAATTATTTGGTTATACAGAGAAAGACGGATATCAGGAGTTGATATTATTATTTCAGAGCATAATTGCAGCCTATGACTTTGAGTATGCTTTATTTATTTATTAAGGCATGACCTTCTAAAAAGTATGATTCAGAGAGCATAGAAGAATAGTGCAATCAGGTAAGAGGATGGTTTTGTACAAAAGAAACTATTCTTCTGAACTTAAACCCCCTTCCTCAAAAAACTATTGAACACTCAAACCGCTTCCACCCCCTCCTCAAGAAAAGCAGTCAGCATTTTGCTCCATATAATGCAAATAACTTTAAAAAAACCTTTCCTTTCTTGTTCCCTTTTTCTCAATACTGTCAATCAGAAAATAAAATGTAACAGAATCACTTAAAAAAACCTGTGGAGCTTAACCCTGATTTCACTACACTTATGCCAAGGTTAAACTAGTGTGATTTTGGTAGAGGGATTCTTGGTATGCTGTCTCTGAAAAGTAGTACAAAACCTGTAAAGTCTTACAGTAATTTCCAGCTATTTAAAATTAAACTTTTTCCATTCATAAAGGAAGGAAAAGTTGAGGGTAGATTTTTAAAAAGGATTTCTGTCAGAGCTTAGAATAATCTGAATTACTCCTTAAAATCACTCATGCTATTGAACTACTGTTCAAACAATAACATTTTGACAATTGATGATTGCTATGATGGTCTTTCCAGAGTAACCATTTTATTACATTCTAATAGCTATGATGATTGAGACTCTTAAAAATTAAAAACAAAAACTCTAATAAAAGGATTTTTTTAATCATTTGAGTTCATTGAAATATATGAGATTAATGATATTTCGAAAGTATGAGTTTTCTGTCCTTTTATCAACAGTTTCTGTAAGTCTTGAGTACTTCATATGACCCTTAAAACTAACAATGTGCAATAATTGTTCATAGATTATTTGATATTGATGTTCAGAAAATGTTAGAAGTCTAAAATGTAAATTTTGTCAGAGAAGGAGGTGTTTGGAAATACAGCATTTGATAGATTGTTCTTTTTTTTTACCTGCAAAAACATACTTTGTGAATGATTTTCTTGGCTATTATTTGCCATAGTTATGTGTGAAAGTTTGGCTTTATAAACCAGGTTATTTGAGTAGATTGTTTTTTCTTATAATAAAGGCAGTTAAAAAATACAATTATTTCATATTTCTGCGTGCAACATGAAGTTTAGCTGACTAAAAAACTGATGGATAGCCTTTTCTAGCTGTAGATCTATCTCCAGCACGTTAAGAGTGTGTAATATCTTCTTTTGACCTGGTTTTGTATGTGTTTTCACATTCAAGCTGTCCACCCACAGTCCACATGAAATAATAAGAATATGTGAAGGAAGCAGGTTGTCTGTGTTTTTGTGAATATATACATATAAAATATATAAATAAGCATACATATATATAAATTTTATCTGGGAAAATTAAGCAAGCTAAAAATACTGCCATGTTATACTATTTATGAAGCACAATTAACAGTAAGAATTTGTGTTGCTTTAACTTTGGTCTGTTTTGTGATTTAATATAGAGTTGGCTTTTATATTTATTCTTCCTCTCAATGAATGTTTTTAGTGTAGTGTTTCAGTACTTTCATCTGTACGGCTGGGGTTGGAGAACTGATAAATAGTGATGTCAGGCGATTGAAAGGACAAAAGGTTTTTCAGGACTTGAGTCTTGAACTGGGCCTAAAGCAGCAAGGGACTGGGACTTAGAATGACAGGAATTCTTAGAATGACAGATTGTTTCCTCTTGTCAGTAAGTATCAGTGAAACCTACTGGCAAAATACATATTTTGTTCCAATCTAGTTGCGGTACATCTAGAAGATGGCAATCTATTGCTCCTGCAGATTATTGGGTTAGCTCAAGGTGAAGTTTGCTTAGGACTTCACTGATGATCTACCCGGAAATGCTGGAGTTTGCATGACAGATCTTCTGGGTTTGATTGATTCTTTTCTCTGTTTTTTTTTTTTTTTTTTTTTTTTTTTTTAAAAAAATCCCAGAAAATATAGTTCAAAACTATATGCGGTGGTAAGGTTCTGTTATAATATTAAAAAAAAGGGAAGTCTAAATTAAGTTTGGAAAGGATTAATGGTACTAGTATTTTCAAAAGTAATTGTTATGCACCACTTCTTTTTTTTTAACACAGTGATTTTTATATTTTTTAAAAAACACAATGAACTCTGCATTTAATTTAGTCATCATGGATATATTAGTTTATATATGAGGTTTTTAAAAAAGCTAAACTGAAATATTATTAAAAATGTTATTTAAAACTATTCTGAAAAACATTTTTCTGTAATTTGGATGAGATTAATTTTAAAATTATGTGTTCCTCTACAATTTATCTACTCCCTTAATCTTATATTAAGGATCTCACTTTATAGTGTAATCAGCCAGAAAATTCGCCTGAAAAATTGCAAGAGAATTTTCTATCAGCTAATTGAGAGGGCAGTTTATTGGTCTGTCCTGGTAAACCTAGACACAGTTTTATAATCAGTTCCCGTTTGAAGGCATAGTCCTTTTATGTCTGCAGTGTTTCCCCCTCATTTGACACTGTAAGAGTATACCGTGTCTTTCTTTGAGATGAAAACAGATCACATAATGCCCAATGAAATCACTGATCTGATTAGCATTCAGATATGAAACCTTAAAAACAACCCTGGCAACTCTCTTTTTCCTTGCAATCACCATACTCTAACGTTAGCAAAAACCCCACAACAAAAGAATAATTAATGCACACTTTCTCACCAGTAAACTGAATAAACCTTTTTTCCTAGTCAATGGATGTGATTAACCATGCCTAATTTGCAAGGTGTAACAATACTGTACATTCAAATATAGAAAATAACATTCCCACCTTTTTTGCTGGTAGTCTCACATAATTCCTTTAATTTTTTTCACATTGATGTATTTTTAATGCAGATTCTCAAATGACTAATTAGCTGACAGGAGTCCCAAACCCAAACAGATTTGTTTAATCTATCACTTGCAGGTTATAATAGCTAGAGATCTAAAAATGCTTTATTTGGCTTTACCATCTTAAAAATGAGACATGATGATGACTAAGCATTGCCACGAAAATTCATAACACATGAGGAGCCCAAGGTATTAAATTAAGTGTTCAATCCCATGCACAAAAGAACAGTGTGTTTGCCAGCAACTGTACAAACCGTTTTGTCTTTGACAGTGGCCAGAGGTGGATGTCTCAGGATACATGAGAATGCAGGACTGAGGTGGTAGAGAAGGTGGTACCCTTCTGTTTCCAGCAATCTGGTAATTGGGAATTTTACAATTTTCTGAAGAACAGATATCTATTATTAAAACTGCAAAATAAAGTAAACAAAACCCCAATAAAAAAATCCAGTTTAAAAAAATCTCTCTGTGTCTTCCCATCCATTGTAAATAGGCTGTGGTTTAATCAAGAGTGTAAAGAAAAGCTAAATTTGCTTTTACTTTTTTGGTAAGCAGATTCCATTATACTACTGGGTTTTTATTTCTGAAGGGCATTGCCATTTCACAGAAACTTGTATGATTTTTTTACAATAGCACTTGACACTAAATTAGAAGGATTCAGTAATTTGTTTTGCTGTTGTTGTTCTTCAACTTGTATGTGTGTGTGTTTGTATTTTGTTTTGCTTAGTTTGGGATTTCGTTTCCTTCTTCCTCTACACTCATCAGAAGTCATCTGGACTATACATTCCATCCAGACACGTGGGACTTCAAAATCTCCTTCTAACTCAGCTACTGATTTCTCCTTAATAGAAAAACAGGTTTTAGATAACCAATGAATACAAAACTATTTAACTGCATACAGAACTATTAAGCTCACATCCAATGTAATATTCTATTAAAATTCAGCCACACTCCTAATGCTATCAGTTTCTGAATAAACTGTCAGATAGAGTGTAAATGGGAAAACTAGATTTTTTCCTATCTAAGTTTACTTAAAAGAATTCAGAATATTGACCTGTAGAAGCACTTATGGAAACAGAAAAACGGTCTCTAGGCACCAAAATTATGAAACTAAGAAGCCTTTGCCAAGCATGGCATACGTATTACAAAATATGACTATTACAGATTTTCATGGTTTAATCCCAGCCAGTTACACAGAATGTGATCTGTTAAAACCAATAAAGAATCCCAGACCTGCCAGGTTTTATATCAAATACATCAATATGTTTAAAAATCAATGAGTTTGAATACAATTAATGAAAATGCTTAGGTACTGGGTTTTTTCTCTCCACTCAGAATGCTTTTAAATAGTAGCTGAAGATGTGGCAGAACAATTGGAAAGTAACAATTTATTGTATGTTTATATCTAGTATGCTAGAAATTTGAGACATTACTTACATTTAAATGTATGCAGAAATTAAGATGCATGTAAAACCTGTGGTTCAGTTATCTAGCTGCAGTTTATAGTGGTTTTCCTCTACTATCTGGTAAAACAAAAGGATTTTGGAAGTATTAGCAAAACATACTCAATGTATGTTACTTCATGTATAATAATTACTATTGCATGTTTATTAATTACTAAATATTAATTGTATCATGCATATTATAGGTGAACAATGGGTAGAAGCATGTTAATAAGATGGTCCCGTTCTATAGTTCTTATTTAGACAACATGGGGAAATCAGAGGTAAGACCTTAGATATGCTGTTGGTACATTATCCTTCTTGCTTTTTGATAAAAAAATATTATTCATAAGAAAGATATTTTTTTGTGAGAGAGAGACTTCAGATTCCTCATTTTTGAGATGGGGCCTATTTAAATTGCTAGTGTGAGCTGATGCGCCATCCTGCTATTTTTTGAGCAGAAGTTAGACCTTGGACAGGTACAAGAACTCAGAACCAGCAACAGCTGTCTTGCACAAATATGCTGCTCCCTGTGAGGCATTAACTTCTGATCCCATTGACTTCAGGCTGTCTTGTACTGTGGTGAGTAACTTCATCTTGTTTGAAATGCTGACTCTCAGGTCAACCACGCTGCTTGAAGCAACTCTATAGCAGCTGAAAGCAGCAGCAAGGCCAGGAGCATCTGCCTGACCAGGGCTTGCCTCTCAGTGAGACAGCCTCTCTTGGCTCCTCTGAGTTCAAAAATCTGCAGGAACTGCTGCCTTACCAGGGAGATCAGCCCAGCATGTCTTTTTCTTGCAAATCATAATCTCCCATTATATAATAGAGGGCCACGAGACCCTTACATAAAGTATCTTCCTTTGAGTGAGCTGGAGGTGTTGGCTTTTGCACTCAATGGCTCATGGACTTAGAGGCAGTTGGGGGAGTAAGGTCTTGCACAGGAGCAGGTCTAGAAGTGTCATGGAGGATGTCTGTTCAGGAAATGAGTAGAAGCAGAAATTTTTCCATGGGTGAAGCACCAATTGACAGCTCATTAGTTAATGATTGTGCAAGGCACAAATTTTCAGGGTTATTTGACACGATATACTTAATTTTAGTTTTCTTTTATCTCAAGCACAAAGCAATGCATTAGAATTTTCATCCATTTCATCAACAGGAATATCATTAATAGACCTACAGAAACAGGACAAACTCAGAGCACACTATCAGCAACAAGGAATATCAAAAAAGGGATGGAATAACAATGTCTAGAAAAGGTTTCAGCAGACCAAAATTACCATTGACAAAAAAAGAAAGAATTTCTATCAGAGGTAATGATGTCTAGTTCTTCTAAAAGCTCCCTACTGGAAGATAACATATCCTCACATGGAAGAAAGGCTGTGACATTCCTGAGTGAGTACAATTCCGAGGCTAACTGGTATAAAATTCTGCACAAGTTCATTCTGATATAGTGAAAATTAGCTATGGGAAATAACTTTGTCATTTTAAGTATTTTTTTAACTGTGCTATGTGTATTCCTCCTACCCATGATGAAAGTGTCACTAATGGCTATGAAAAAGCTAACTCTCTTACCAAAGTTCAAATCTCTGGGTGTCTTTTGTAGCAGGGAGCAATTCTCAAATCCAACATAAAGTTCTGTTGTATGTTTTGTAAGCACTTCTGACATTTAAGCTATATTTGTGAATTGCTACTGTTTTGTCTCACAGAGAATGCTTCGTTTTCATCCACTTTTTATAGTGAGAAGCACTACTGCCTTTTAAAGCTCTGTGATGTTTTATGCAGTTCTTTATACTTTTGTAAGCAACTGGTCAAGCTGGAAATGTATCCAGTACTATCATGTATGTAAGAACAGCTTCCAATTGAAAAAAAGAAAACAAAACAAAAACCACAACTCAAACCCTTTACCAGTCAAAGTGAAATGTTACATGAATTCTCTTATTTGCTACATGTACATAATTAGAATAAGTTTCTCAATTGTATCCAAGAGATGTAGTCTAGTGACCCAGGAGGAAAATAAAGATACTGTCTAAACTTGCAGGATTTGGGTTAGGAAAACCAAAACCCATCTAGAGTTCAATATGAATGTCAACAAGAAGGGCTTCCCCAGGTACCTCAGCAACAAAAGACAGACCAGGGAAAATATGGGTCCACTGCTGAATGAGGCAGTGGACCTGGTGACAAAGGACATTGAAAAGTATGAGGTACTCTGTTTTCTTCACCTGGTAAGATTTGATTTCAGGAATCCCAGGCCCCTGAGACTTAAGGAAATGTCTGGATACTTTGGGTGGGAGAGGATCAGCGTATGGCACATTTAAGCAAACTGGACATCACCTTAATCTTCAGGAAAGATCAGAAAGAGGATCCAGTAAACTACAAGCAGGTCAGCTTCAACTTAATCCCTGGTAAACTGATGGAGCAAATAATCCTTGTAACTATTTCCAAATGTAGCAAGTATCATATGAAGCACAGGAAGGTCATAGGAATTAATCAGCATGGATTTATGAAAAGGAAATCATATCAGACCAACCTAAAGGCCTTCTATCAAGAGATAACTGGCTTGGTTGATGTGTGGAGAACAGTGTATGTTGTTTATTTTTACTTTAGCAAAGTTTTTAACACTATCTCCCATAACATCCTCATCGACACCTGGTGAAGTATGGCCTGGGTAAGAAGGCAGTGAGTTGGACTGAAAGCTGACTGAACTTCTGAGCTCAGAGTGGTACAAAGTCTATCCGGATGCCAGTCCCTAGTGGTATGCCCCAGTGACTGATACCAGGGCCAATATTTTTTAGCATTTTCATTAATGACCTGGATGATGGGATGAAGTATGTTTGCATGTGGTAAAAATGGAGAGAACTGGCAAAGTGGGGTGTAGACCAGGTGGCTGTGCTGCCCTTAACAGGCTGGAGAAATGGCTGACAGGAATCTCATGAAGTTCAAAAGAGCAAATGCCGAGTCTTGCATGTAGGAAGTAACAGCTCCATGCAGCAGTACAGGCTGGAGACTGAATGGCTGGAAGGCAACTTCAAGCTCTGAGATCCTGGTGGACCTGTACTTGACCATGAGCCAGCAGTGCAAAGAGAGAAAATAGTGTCCTGGACTGCATTAGGAATAATGTTGCCAGCAGGTCAAGGGAGATAATCTTTCCTCTCTGCTCTCCATTATTGGAGATTTCCAAAATCCAGCTGGACATGGTCCTGAGTAATCTTCTTTGGCTGACCCTGCTTTGAGCAGAAGGTTGGACTAGATGATGACTCTGATGATCTAGAGGTGCCTTCAAGTTCTGTGATTCTGTGACTCTTTGTAGTGCTTGTCCTCATACCAAGATGAACACTGTTGATCAATAAAAGATGCTTAGAATAACAGCATACAAGGCGGTAAACACAAACTTAATTTCATTCATTTGTGGATTGATTTTTAAAGGTAAAATATCTCAGAAAACAGGGAAGATAAGCAGATTTGCAGAATGAATATTAACCTTTCCAGATTTTCTGTCATTGCTATCATAATATTTCCAGTTACGTATGTAGAGAAAGGGGCTTACCCCTTCCAGTTCCACTTACATTACAGCTTTCTGGTTTTAATTGTAATATTTCAGAAATTAGAAAGTTACATTTTTCAGGCTGTAAAGGAAATTATTACTACATAAACATTATTAGTAAGTCTGTAGAATGGATGGAGATAATGGAGTATTCTTCCTACTCAAAGGAGTGCCTTGTCTTTTAATCCTGGTCTCCTTGCAATGGCAATCCTAGTGTAAGGAGCAGTGGTATTCTGGGGACAGTGAAGTAACAGAGCAGTAAAATCGAAGAGATCATACCCTCCATTAACATAATGAGATCTAACATGTTGCTCAGGAACATAACCACTTTCAGTTGTTCCTCTGATATCCAGTTTGTATACGATGATTTTCAGTAGTGTGAAAGCTGAAACCTTGTTTAGAGCTTTTAGACTTTATTACACCAGATCCCTGTAATGTTTCACAATTGAATTTATTTTCTTTTACAAACTTTTTAAAAGGTCTTCCCATCTGGAAATACACTTGATGATAACCTTTTCAGGATAAATTAAGATGAGTTCATTTTAATAATTTTTTATTTCACTGGTAATGTGCTGTTTAGTCACCAGATAATGGGGCTTTTCATAGATGATTAGAACTCATTATCCCAATCTTCTAATAGAAATTCATCTTATCACAGGTGCGTGACTGCTATACTTGATTTCACTTGAGATCATGTCTGAATAAATAAATAAAATATGGTATCTTTGTTGTCTGTGGGGCTGTTTGCTAATAGACAATGTCCAAATCATTCATTGTGACATCCAGATGTATCCTGTTTGTCCTCTACTGAGAACATAACTTTTAGTAGTCTGAAATACAAGTTTAAATATCTAATAATAATAATGAAGGAGTCAGAACTTATCTCTTACTCATCTCTGTGCTGTTGTGGGACCAGAAGACAACACTTTATTGTAGGTTTACCTCTAATCATGGTTATTCTTAACTACCCAGGGCTTTTAGCGTTTTGTAGTTCTTAATCCAGAAACTCAATATTCAAAAATGTGTTTTTAACTTTTATTTGTTGATGGAAAAACTTGAAGCTATTCTAATTTCTGAAAAGGATTTCATGTATTATGTGAATATAGCTTAAAAAAAAAAAAAAAGTCTGTCCTCATAAATCATACACGAGAGAAATCTGTTCTTCCTGAGCAAAGGAAGATGTTTTGGTGAACAAAGCAGACTTTCTCTAGAATAAATGTCAGACCAAAATTAGATTTTTTGCAGGATGGCTGTAGATACAAGTGACTTAGTTGTGTAATGCCCTACTGGTATTGTACAATGTACAATTCTTAACATTCTGGACATTCAAGAGTTCCTTGAGGACTTCATATTTACAAAGTTTATAATGCTGTAGGAAGTAACTGTTGAGATCAGGAAAAATTGAGGAATATTGTAATTATATCTATTCCAGTGAGTGCACATTACGGTTTCTACAATCCTACTTCCTTTCAGTATGCTTTTAGAAAACTCAGGAAAATATTTTTTAGAGGCAGTCTTCCTCCCCTATGGTTAGTTTAGAGTTTGACCAGCTTGAATTTCAATTAAAACCTTTTCCTTTACAAAAAATGGCAAGCATATTGTTGTGTCTATTTCCAGTGCCATTAACTTCCAGTTGCTTCAGCTCTCTTGATTACTGAATTGGAAGTGTATATGCTCTGTCAATTGGAAAACATTTCTGGGACTCCACGTTTAAAATCAAGCTTATCATGTGTAGCACATTGGATAGGTACCATTGAGAACTGATCTATGAATAACAAACAAAAATTTTGAGGGAGCCATGATATTATATTTATCAGCTGAGTATATATACATTTAATTAAGAAGGTTATCAGGGTTTTTAACTCAGAAAATTGCTTAGTCTAGAGCATTTGTTAGACTTTTTTATGTCATGTCTTTCTGTTTTTTCTCTGCCACTATTTCTCATTATGTTTTTTTTCTTTTTTTTCTTTTTTTTTTTTTTCTTTTAACTTTTCCAAGAGTACAGAGTAACTTCTGCTTTATCCACAGTGGATCTAGATAATTTATATAGATGTCCCCTGCTTGCTAAGCACTCTCTAACAATAAGTATGTGATAGGTGATGGATTATTTGTAATCTTTTTCAGATATTTGTCTTTATTTAGATATTCTTACCACATCCCTTTAGTCTTACAGAAAATGATAAAAGATAAATTTTCTTACAGAAAGAAATTTTTATAAAAAAAAAAACAACCCACCCACCAAACACAAGGAAGGGACATGTATTGCTGCACTGCAGCAATCACAGAATCACACAGAATACTCAGGGCTGGAAGGGACCTCTGGAGCTCACCTAGTCCAACTCCCTGCTACAAGCAGGTTCTTCTAGAGCAGCTTGCACAGAGTCATGTCCAGGCAGGATTTTTTTTGAATGTCTCCAGAGGCATCTCATGGCAGCCTGTGCCATGTGCTCTGTCATTCCCGAAGTAAAGAAAGTTTTTCGTCATATTCAGGTAGAACTTCTCGTGTTTGTTTTGTGCCCATTGCCCCTTGTCCTGTCACTAGGTGCTACTGTAAAGAGCCCAGCCCCATCCTCTAGACACTCTCCCTTGAGATACTTGCATGCATTGATAAGCTGCCCTCCCAGCCTTCTCTTCCCCAGGCTAAACAGGCCCAGCTCTCTCAGCCTTTCCTCACAAGGGAGGTGCTCTAGTGCCCCAGTCATCTTTGTAGCCTCCTGCTGGACCCACTCCAGTGGTTCCCTGTTGCTCTTGAACTGGAAAGGCCAGAACTGGGCGCAGCACTCCAGATGTGGGCTCACCAAGCACACTGGTTTCATCTGAGATAGTTAATTTTCTTATTAGTAGCTGATGCAGTGCTGTGGTTTTGATTTGGTGTGAGAATAATGTTGATAATATACTGATGTTTTTAGTTGTTGCTGGGTAATGTTTATACTAAGTGAGGGAGTTTTTAGTTTCTCAGGCCTTACCAGTGGAAGGGATGGAGAAGCACAAGAAATTGGGAGGGGACACATCCAGGACAGTTGACCCAAACCAGCTAAAGGGATACTCCATACCATAAACATCATGATATATAAGTATATAAGTATAAGTTATTATAAGTTTATTATATTAAGTATATAAGCTTATATAAGTATATAAGCTGGGGGAAGAAGAAGGAAGGGGGAACATTTAAAATGATGGCATTTGTCTTCCCAGGTAACCATTACACGTGACGGAGCCTGGCTTTCCTGGAGGTGGCCTGTGATGGGAAGGAGTGAGTTCCTTGTTTTGCTTTGCTTGTGTGAACAGCTTTTGCTTTACCTATTAAACTGTCTTTACCTCAACCCACAGGATTTTTCACTTTTACTGTTCTGATCATCTCCCCCATCTCAGCGTGGTGGGAGGGGGTGAGCAGCTAGGTGGTGCTTAGATGTTGGGTGGGGTTAAACCATGACATTAAGGCAGAGTAGAGGAGCAATATCTCTGATATCTCTTTCATCTGCTGATGATCAAGCTGCCCCTCCTCTAGGCTGCCCCTGCTTTAAGCAAGTGTTTGGGCCAGATGACTCTAGAGGTCCTTTTCAACCTAAATTATTTACTGTGGAGGTGGTGAGACGCTGCAACAGGCTGCCCAGAAAATCTGTGGATGCCCCATCCCTGGAAATGGTCAAGGGCAGACTGGATGGGTCTTTGAGCAACCTGGCCTATTGAAAGATGTGTTCACATGACAGGGCAGGGTTGGAACTAGTTAACCATTAAGGTCCCTTTCAACCCAAACCGTTCTATGATTTTACAGTCAGAATTAGCCTTACATAATACAGGACACCAGGCAAGATTCAGGTGCAAGAACCTGAACTTGTTCTGAAAGCAATTTCTCATTCACCTGTGCATCTTTCTCCAATCACATAACCAAATCCAGATTTATACTTCTAACTAATCTGTCCTAATCTATACTACCTGTTCTTGTCCAGAACTGTCTCTGTAGACTGGGTCCCCAACCTCATGCTCACCTGTCACACATGCTCCTCACAATTATCTTTCCTGCCTTTTAGAGCAATCACCAGCCTCCTCCATTTTGGGCTTGTAGCTGTTTTATTGGAGCTCTGCCCTCTGCAACATGAGCTCATTTGAGAGAGGGATAAACTCCTTCCCACATACTTCGGTGCAGGTGCCTCTGTGGAGGCTGTTTTCTTGCAACAGAAATTGGAAGGCTGGGTGAGAAGGGAAGCAGAAGACACCAAGGATGTGATATAGCCTGCCATGGTGAATCTCTCCATGCAAACTCATGGCACTTCTGGTCTCAGTTTGCAAGCAGGCACACTGGCATGACAGTGGAGGGGTTGCACGCAATTTACATTATTATAAAAATATCTCAATTTGCAGTCACAAGTTTGTAGTAGTACTCTGTAGGAGAGTCTCTTTACATCATACCTGAGCCCACAAAGCCCAGCTGCTGGCTGGAGGGTAGCTTATGAAAGTGAATTGCATACACACAAAACAAATTTTCTTTGCCCCAAGGAACTTACAGTTTCAAATACACTGTTTACTGCTCCTTATACAGAAATGAAGATGCTCTTGGGAATATGCAGGTTAGATTTAATATGAGCTTTCCCATCTGTCAGTTTTTCCATCTTTTATCTCCAGAAAAGATATGCTTTTGTGCTACATTGTGGGAAGGAACAGTTTTCTGGGCCAGTCTTGGAACCAAAAGACCATTTTAATCCTCATGGTCCTGCGCTAGATGATGGCTTCTTAGTGTGCATGCAGGTACATCTAAAAGATGGGATTTCACAAATCATATATGCCAACAGCATTTAATGTAATTTTTTCCATGGGCAGGAATCCATTTACTTTCATTCAACTCAATTTTTAACTCCTTAGAGATTTAAGCTTTTTTTACATTTCTGCAATCTTTGTAAGTTTCTTACTCTCTTTTTGGAACACAAATCTGAAGTGTTCGTTTGGTGCTGAGGGAAAGAATTACTGCCTTTTTTTTCTGCATATAGTATTGTTTAATCCATTGAGACTCTAAAGTGATTTTTAATAAATTGAGAAGACATTGATAACTTCCTAATAAAACTGCAATATTCTTTACTGGCAAGCTATGACTTAGTAAAAAGGACTCAAAAATAGAGTTAATGAAGCATGAAGCAGATGTTTACTTCATCATTTAAGGAGCTGGTTATTTGGCTAAGCAAAATTAGTCTTCACTTAATGTAAAAGGGGAAAAAATCTAAATGTATGTTTTTGTAATTTAAGTGGTATTCTATTTCTGTAGGTATTCTTGTGTTTATTCTTTGCTGGAGTAAGGGCTATAAGTTCACAGAATATCCTAAGCAGATAGAAATTGCCAGTGTAAACAGAAAGCTTTGCATGGGGTATAAAAACTAAAAATCTGTGTGTGAGCCAGCACAGGCAGGACGCAGGAAAAACCACAAAGCCACAGATGGAATGCAAAGAAAAAATTATCTTTGTTACCTCACCAACCAGGGATCCCTGAAGCAGCACCCACGCAGAGGCACCCAAGTGGGAATGCTGCCACCGCGTAGCTGTCCATGCTAGAGGATCACCAAAGTTGCTGGGTTTGCCTGTACTTCAGGTATTTGAGCCGGCATAATTCATGACTGTCCTTTGATCTTGCCCACAGCACACATCTCAGGCATGTTAGACAGAGTTCCTCTAAGTCTATCAAAGGCCTATGTTATCTAAACACAGATGTTATACTTGTCCAACACACAAGGCCAAACAACAATTAGTACAATATATGTTTCTCCATATCACAGCTGCAAGTCCCTTGAGCGTATTTACAGTCCTCCGCCTCACCAATCTTCCATTATTTTCCCACAGTGTGGGCGAGGGTTCACAGTTCTGTGACAAGAACTGTATCATGTAATACAGAACACATAAAATGGTGTGCTTGGAGCTGTTAGTGGAGGATCTAAAGCACCCATAGCTTTCCCTGAGCACCTGCGTTTTACTTCAGTAGTACCAGAGGCATGTCATAAAGTTAGAGAAATATTAACTTTCACTTTAGGTTAAAAGGAACGTGTGTCTCTAGGAGACAAAAAGAAACTGAAGAAGCTCAACAGTTTTTAGTGAAACACATTTTATACTTTGTTATTGACATCTTGCTCACTTTTATATCAACAGATACATTCAGCATTCTCCCCTGTAATTACAAATCTACCTTCTAATTATAATCTTTCAATTCAGTGAAAATGCTTTAAAATAAAGGATTGAAAATCCATCTTTGAAGTCTGTTAATTTTATCTCCGCTTCCATTTGATCTAAAAATATATCAGTTCTCCATAATAATTTCTATTTTTAACAAAATTATTTTTTAATACGTAGAAGTGTCTTACAATCAGTGAGATTCTACTGTGCTTCTTAATTGTAGTTTGATAGGTAATAGCTAAATTAAATGCCTTGTATTCTTTGCATATAGCTAGACATACAAACATTTTATTGAAAACACCATTTTTTTACTACTTGATTCAAAAACTTTAATATTTCAAGTAAGTCTTTCTTATTTCTTCTTGAACTCTATGAAACAAAAGACACGTACAGACTTTTAAAAAAGTAGATCAGTCCTTCAGATGTTTTAACTATCTTTCTATTTGATCCCTGACTTACTATCTTTCTATCTTGCTTTCTACCTATCTTTCAGGTTGCCCAGAGAGGCTGTGGAGTCTCCATCCTTGGAGACATTCAATAGCCATCTAGACATGGTCTGGACAATAGATTCAGGTGGCTATGCTTGAGCAGAGCAGTTTACCCTGTGATCTCAAGTTCCCTTACAAACTTAAACATTCTGTGATTCCACTAGTGGTTCATTGTTACAGTGTTTGGAGCAGTAAGGACTACTGATGCTTCTATTTTTCATACATTTCCAAACCATTTTATCCATCTTTTCCACAATAGAAATTTAGCAATTGATGTGTTCTTGAATCTTTTATACTTGTCAAGTTTTATAGCCTGGTCTATCCATTCAACATTTTTTTGGTCTTCACAGATATTTCATAAAAAAGCATTCAGGTTTGCCTTAGGAATTGTTACTGTTGGATAGGTTTCTCTAGTCCAGATGTTATGTAATGTGTTCATTAGAAATACTCTACTGATTCTTACTTTTTCTACTTTTGGATTATTGTTCATTGTTATCCAGTTCTGTAGATAACAAAAGGCCTAGTGTTTACTTCATAGAAATTTTGGATTTCCTGTTAAAAACACTGATCACAAGGAATAGTTGTAAAGCTCAAAACTTTAGTTCTGTCTAGCCTTTCTGCTTTTTAAAAGTGCAGAAACTGGGAAAAGTTTAGTCAATACTTGCCTTCAGTATCTATGTATTTACATTTCTCACTCATAGTCCAAGTCATTCCATATTTTTCTTTCAAGCCTTGTTCTCACAATGTAGTCAACAAGTAAGATCAATTGCCTGGTTTGTTTTTCATTCGTGTCAATAAATGATACATTGGTTTTGGCTTGAGAGTGGTCAAAATATGCTTTCTTGATGTATTGGGTGCAGGTGGCAAGGTGTCGATAGTTTCCTACTGCCCAAATCAGTAATGAAGTATTTATTTTAGTTGATAATAAATTAATTTTTCACAAGTCAAATCTGATTTGTCTACAATGGTAATTGGTAAAAAACCTCCCTGTCTTTACCTCTGTCCATGGGTATTCTCTGTCTTCCTATTTTCACCCCACATCCCACTGAGGGGGAAAGTGAGCAAGTGGCTGGGTGGACATTTAGCTGGTGGCCAAGGTTAACCTACCATGCTCACTAACTTCACTTTTGTTCCACAGCCAGCCATTATCCTCTGTACATTTTCTGCAAGAATAACAAGATTTTTCAGAATTATATGCATTAATAATGATTAGTATGTTGTGTTTCGATGTATCTTCCTAAGACTCCTCAAAACACTGTATTTATTCAGCATATAATGTCCTAATCTGACACCTGTAGATTCTTTTCTTACCTTCTTTATTCTCTTAGAATTCCTTTGCTGTAATATCAGTCTGCTATGAACATTTCCTGGAAGTGACAGTAATGTTCTGCTGAGCTGCTTAATAGATTCTGGCTCATCTTCCTTCTGTGGCACTATGACAATTCAGATTGATACATTTTTGTATTCATTGCATTATTGCAGATGCTTAGTCATTTCTTTCAGATACTGCAGTCAGATTCTGCCTGACAGTTTGCCTTGGCCATGCAGCTTCCTGCGTACCTTTTCACCAGCTTCAGTTGTTTCCTGTTTACTGAAAGGTCACAGCTAGTTAGTGAAGTTTTGGGCTTTTCTATGAGTATTTAGGTTTTATTCTATTCAGATTCTCTTGAAAATGCTCTTACCTTCTTTTCAGTTTATCCTTATCAATTTTAACATAAGTCCTGCTTAACCTTCTCGCACAAAGATTAGTTGTATAGGTTGTGTAAAAAGTTTTTTAGGATTTAATAGATAGTTTTAAAATTGATTTTTTGGATAACATCTGTTTTCTTGACTTTACTGTCTATACATATTCCTTTTCTATGTCTTCATTTTGTAATGAGATCTTTCATATCCTTGACCTTATGGCATAAATCCATTCTGTTGAAGAAATAAAAAGACTGTTGTAGGAAAATGAAGGATCAAACTAAGGCTAAGGCATCATGCTCCTAACAGTGAGCAGTGAATGTTTCCAGAAGAAGCTGGTAATGGCCTTTTTTCCAGTATTGCATTTCAGCAATCAACAATTTGGGAATTAAGAACCAGGTGATCCAACTGTCACAGTTATAATATCTACTGGTGGACTTAAAATCTGTGAATTCACCTAAATCTGCTCTGAACATACATATTCCTTTGGCCCCCATTAAAACTGGTGACTATATTTTCTGCAGCTGAATTACACCTTTCATAAGAAAGCACTTGGTGTTAAGATGCTGCCAGGTAATTTCAGTGGCTGTCTCTGAGAAACCATCACTTCCTCCCTACCCTTATTCCTGCCCTGGCTATGCTGAAGGTGGGTCTCCTCCCTGCCTTGTTCCTAAAATTTCTTTGTTTCCTGGATTGACCTTGGATTTGGCTTGGTATTTTGCCTTTGCATGATGCTTGCTGGATTGGTGGCAGGACCTCGCTGTGCTGTGCTGGCCTGCTGCTGGTGTTGTGGGACTGTGCCCTGCCAGCGAGGGCACTGCCATCGTGGGTCCCGTCGGGTTCAATCTTGCCTTCCATTAGGTAACACCCTGCTCTGGCTGCTGTCTGACAGTGTGTGCAATTAAATGGTTTGCATTATATGACTCAAGAGAATGGTGTGCTTTGTTTTGTATTTATCGTAATTATTTCTTTCTAGGCCATTATGAGGAGGATGCTCCACTCATTCTAATGGCAATTAAGAGGTTGCCTTTTGTTGGTCACTTTTTTCAGCTGCTGTTTTAGAGTAAGCTGTCAACAGGCATGTCACAGGGTCTGGATTTGTGCATAAGGAAGGCGGCAGTTTCATGCTAGAATAAGCCTGCAGAATCAGTCCTTTCTTAAAAGCCCTTGGGGCTGAGTTATAAGGTTTTAACTCAATTTTAATGTGAATTCAGCTTTGCTTTTTCATCAGCCTTAGCATTTCCCATTAAGAAAGCACACATAAAGGCAAATATGTGGCTTTCCAGGATAAAACGTAAGAAATACATACTTAACTGCTGTTATTTTGTTAATTTAATATGAATTTGTAAAAGACTAATAACCACCAGAGCAGTTACAATAAGTGAAAATAAGGCCTAAAGTGCAAGAGGATGGGAAGAACTAGATTATGTATTCCATAAGGCTCTCAGGAATAAAGGGGAAGGGACAGTTCTAGTGATAGATAAAAAGCTGGGGAAATTAAGTGGTGTATGGTATAAAGATGTGTAAATTCTTCAAAGGGGTGTGTGATTTTCCCTGAAGTCCATCTACCTTAAAGGATATAGAACTGTCAGAATTCTAGGGGGAGGCTGGAGTCTGGTGGGGTTGATTTCCCCAAATGAAGGGAACTTCAATTTTCAAACACCTGAATAATAGTAGCATAAAAGAGACAGAAAAGCCAACTATCACTTCTTATTGTCATTCTTGCAAAACCAAAACAGAAACTAAATAGAAACTGCATACTGCATTCCTTATTTTTATTTGTATTGTTTTTCCCCCACCACTTGTTCCACATATTTTTTCCTCCTACTTGTTTGGATAGTGACTATCTAGTAAAAGCTTTATATCTCTGTGCCAACTCTTCCCTAGCGTGTATTCTCTAGTTCCTCTTATTCTTTGCATGACAGCTGCAATCTGTCCTCTTTAAACTGTTTAACTAGCACAATTCAAGTAACCATTTTTATCCCTTCAAAAAAAATTAAATATGGATGCAGATGCATTGCAACACAAGCAGCTAGCAAAGAAAAATAAAAACTGCTGGACCTCAGAAAACCAAATATTTTCATATTTAATATTGCATCCCATATAATTACAGTAGAATTAAATAGAAGCATGAATGTTTATCTCCTAATACCAAGTACTAAATATTTTTCTGTGATAGGTATCCCTGAAATCACAATCATAATCAAAACCTGACACTGTTAACAGAGCTAGAGAGCCACTCATTTTAAGTGGCTTTGTGCTGTCAGCTTGGGACATTTCAGTGATCATAAGCTCAAATGTCTCATTTCTAATACACAGAAGCAGGAGAAAATGAAGTCTTGAGGGAATGAATAACAATATATTCATTCTGGTAACGCAATGAGTACAAACCCATAAAAGCTTGCAGTGTATGCTTCTAGCCCTTAAGTTCTATTATTTGAAACTTAAGGAGTTAATAAGTCAAAAGTAATAGGCAAAAAAAAAAAGTGAAAATGTAGAGGTAATGAGGTAGAATTACAAGGTGAAGAAGGAAGAAAGTGTTAATCAATATCTTATTCAAATCCTGTTGTCATTTTCCTTCCTTTAGCAATTCCATTCAATGGGTGTTTAATGGCCATTCGCTTTTCATGCTCACTAGGCAAAATGGCCATAGTGTGGAGGGTTGTTCTAGTACAGGTCCTAAGATTGCACTGCCTGTATTTTGATCAAATGGGTCAAGAAATTTTATTTGTAATCCTATACTAAGTTAGATTTCTTTCCTATCAGTAGTATCACAAGTTGACTTTCTTATTTTAAATAACAAATTTAGTTGAGATTAAGAAAGTAGAGCTCAATTTAAAAAAAAAAATATATCAAAAATAAGTGTCTGTAAAACCCAATCTGTCATCTGGATCTGTTACAGGCATCAATAGCTCTAATGGCATGAAAAGTCTTATGAACATATTTATTTTCCAAAAAGTTTCATGTTATTTTGTAAAATGTTTGATAGAAAATGAAATTTCATTAAGAAGCGAGTTAAGTAAATTCTCACTAATGGTAGCAAATGTCGAGAGTTTAAAAAAATCATTTGAGTGTTTTAATCCTTTTGGAGATAAAATTTTATGATATGAATAATCTATGATCTCTTGGTCCCTAGTTTAACAGATCAGAAATTACTTCCAAATGTATGTAAGAACACTGAGAAGAAGTATCTGTCTTGATATAGTAGTGATGTTTGGCTGGACACTGAAGACATATGACTGTTCAGTGGCCTTTGTAGCTAGTAGGAAACCATTTTAAGTATGGTTTTCTTATAATAAATAATTTTATTTATTATATTTTATATTATATATCTATATGTGATATAATTATAATTATTAAATATTATTACAAATGCCAAATGAATAGTAAAATACCACATGACCTTCATAAATGTAAAATGTATGTAAGTGGTAAACAAATATATAAGTCATGACAAAATGTATTGGGTTTCCTGACCCTTTCTGGGTCTAACACAGGTGGTCATCACAGAATTGAGACAAATAGTATTTAAATATTTGTGAAGTAGTAGATTGGACACTTTAAATACATAAAATCCTCTGTTTTGCTCTTGTCTTTTAATGAGTGTCATGTTTTATGCTCCAAACAGCAGGACTAAAAAGAAGTTACTGTTTATGAACATGTTTGTTTACAGTGATTTTTATAATTCACAGTTAAGTAAATAAACACTTGTGTGGGGAGTGCTTCTCAGAGCTTTAATGTAATAAACATGAGAAACCAAATTATACCTCTTTTTTATAGGTGTGATACAAAAAACACAAAAAGTATGACTTCATGAACTTACGTTTGAAGCTTGATACTGGAAAGAGAGCAAAGGTAGGAATGTAAACCAATCCTTCAGGTAAGAAAAAAGTTTTCTTCAGCACATAACCACCTTATCTTTCGCAAGGCAGAGCGTAAGATTCATAATCTCTGACTACATTTGCCTAGATGATATAAAAGACTCTCAAGGCAAATCTTTTTTCCGTGCTGGAACAAATAAGGATATTCATCTCATTCAGGAGCACTCCCACCACACTGGTGCTTGACAGGAATGTAGGTGTTTGATAGTGAGCTATTTGAAACATCCAGAACTTTGGAATAGGGAAGAAAATTATGAGATCATGATCCTTCAGCGGTAGTCCAGACCATTTAATTTACAGCTAAGAGTCTTGCAATTCAGTACATAATATTTCAATGACACACTAATAAATGTGGGAAGGGCTACCACTTGAATGGTGATCAAATCAAAAGCTAGTTACATTCCATTCCATTCCAACCTGTGAATGGATGCCATTTCCCCCACAGTGGATGACAGTCATGATACATTGTAGAATTTTCACCATACTTTTCAGATATGAAAATATTTTTTGATATCACTCATCATTGAATACCAAGAACAAAACAAGCTTCAAGTGTACACATTTCATGGCAAGACATTTGTCTCTAGGAGATAGATTTGATGTGAGATTTCAAAGCATAAAAGCTGAATTTAGAATCTACTTATGGTTTTCTTGCAATAAGATTTTCAGTCTGTCTTTCCTCTTACTTTGACTTCTAACTAGTTTCAGACTGTTCCTTTAGTGTCTACGTCTTCCTTTTACCAGACTCAAGTGCTATGAGATAATTCAGGAGAGTAATGTCTGAGTGAAAGACATCTAATATGTTATTTATTGACCACTTTTCCTTTGTGTCAGTTGCTTCAATCAGTTCTAATAGTTTTCCTTTTTCACCTCTGCATCCTGAAAAATTAAATCATCAGTCTATCAGCACAACTTCTGATACTTATCAGCACTGGCTAAGAACACCTGGATCATCTGTCTCAGTTGAGATATTCCTTCTCTAATTCTGATTTTCATCAGCAACTGTCATGGTCTTATCAAAATGCCACAAGTGCTCTTCAAAACAAATGTGCTTTGGTTAATACACAGGTCTTTTCATCAGCTATGGAGGGTCAGAGTTGATAGTCTGTAAAACACTTTGGTCTCTGTGTTTATGAACTGGTTTCCTACTCAGTTCTCATCTCCAGGGCTTAGAATAGAGCATTTATGAAGCCAGAGGGACTATTAACTTATCTTCTCTGACCTGCTGTGATCCTAGTACACAAAAATTTTTTTGATGAAAAATAAAATTCAGGAAGGCCAAATAGATTTTCAAAGTTAGGAAATAGCTGCAGACACTTTTTTTTTTTTTTTTTTTAAATTATATATATTTTTACAAAGATAAAATGTTCATTTTAAATATTTCAAAAAGAAAATATTTAGGATTTTAATTTCAAAATTGAAAATTCCTTCATTAAGGTAAGAACAGAAGGAAAAAAAAGCTCTACAAAAAAACAAAATATGTTGTACTGGCTTGAATTATGCACTTCTAAAGAAGAGGGGGAGGATGTAGGAGAGCAGAAATCTGTTTAGTTTCTGATAGGAACTCAAGTTAAATCACAGACAATTGTACTTTATCGCATTTAATTTAGTTAATTGACAGATTAAACAATGACCAATGTTTGATTACTCTTCTGGGAGATGTAGTTTGCCCACTGTATATTTGAGACATCAAAGGTGAGATTCACAGCTTCCTTCTAATTTGTTACAGTGATTAATCACCCTTACTGTAGTGTAATTTGTACCCAGCATATTATTCTTGTTCATTTGAATGTATGTGTGTATATATGTGTCTGTGTGACCAACATACGCTCAGTTTCTGAGATGATCTGTACTGTTGTACAGGCTTGAAACTTTTTACCAACCAGAACAGTGCTTTTATCCATTAGTTCTTTACTTGGTTTGTAATCATCTCATTTTAGTATACTTGTTGTCTGTTAGGAATCATTTCAGTGGAAGTGTTTACGGAGTATCTCATTCTATGCCCTGTTCATAGGTATAATTATTATTTTACTGTAGAGTTTATCTATCCAAAACAATAAGGTCTGAAGATTTTCTTTAGAAATATGACTGCTAACTATACTTTACTTATATCTTACCCTCAGAAAGTTCCAATGCATACTTGATTTAATAGTACTCAAACTGATCAAAACCTGAGTCTGAATTCCAGTTTCTCATTACTCCATCTTCTATCCCTTTCCAACTTGTTTATGGAAAGGTCAATTCTTCAGACTTAGATTATGCACATATTCTCTTTTCAATTTCTTTCTGCATCTTCAGTTTAAAAATTTCCACTTTCAATACAGTAGTTCACAACTATCTATACTTGTTGACTCAGCTAAGAATTACGGCAGTCTATTCACAGCATATATATTTGCACCCAGTGCCATATAGTAGCAAGCTGAGCATTGCTTAGATGTCATCAAAGACAAATAGAATTTAAAAACAAATCCTAAGTACAGTACTCTCAAGTCATTGCATATTATTTGCTGGACTTGGAGATGTACAGCAAGAACAGAAGGTTATCTCTGAACCAACCATACTTATCCTAAGAGTCAATAGCTTTGAAATAACCACATCAGAGGTTCGGGTTTGTGTTGGTTTTTTTTTTTCTGAACCCCAGACACCGTCAGAAAGATGTTCTGAGACAGCAGTACTCTATTCCAAGCAGATTCTCTACCTCATTTTCAGGTAAGAACAAGTTTACTGTTCTCTTTAGGAAAGGCAAAAATTGGAAAAATGGATTAGATTAAGAATTGTCTGAGCTTTTCACTTGCTATACTTCCCAGGCAATGCAAACTCATCAAGTGAAATGTTTCATAGATGGTTTTCGATATTGTGGGTATCCATATAGCAGTTGGTGATATATCATAACTGTTTCAGCTAAGGCAGAATATAATCAGAGAGAACCTCAGGCTGAAAATATTAAAACAGTTCATCAAAGTAGTGTAACAAATACAAGTTATTTTCTTTAGAAGGAGTTAAACCCAATGAAATACAATGTAAATGTCACATAATAAAGTGCTGCAACAGCAAATGGCAAGGCTCTGTAATCTGCCCAGGCCTACGCCTCAAAAACTTTGTCATCTTGCAGATAAACGCAGTAAAAATACTGAACAAAATAATGTTGAACAGGATCTATTGCTTGAAGTGCAGAGTTCAGAAGTTCTAAGTTTCTAATTGCAGCACCTTATTGCTTAACTTTTGAAAGTACCTGCGTGAGTGTCCTGTCCCGCTCTGTGGGAGGAAGGAAAAGTTGGTTCTGATTCTCTGTGTGGCCACTAGGAATAACTATGGTTACTCAGAGACCTGGTGTCAAACAGTGACTCTTACTGGACCATTCGCTTATTGCAGTTGGTATGTGGCAAAGGAAAGATTTGTAAACTTGAATTCTTAAATGCACGGCACGAGAAGACAGAGTAAAATTGAATTCTCAAACTTCAGACATGGGGATCTGTAAACTTGAGATGTACAAGAAAACAGAAAGAAGGAAAGAAGGAGAAGAGAGAAAATATTCACCACCTTGGGATCCAGTGTGGTCTTGATCTGCAGTCTTCTATGGATCGCAGGTAGTCCATGGGTCCCTTGGACAAGGTGGGTGTTTAAAGCATTCTGAGAATGCCAATAGTCCCTCACAGAGAGCGCAACATATGTCACATCAATTGGAGAAAAATTATAAAACCACATTCACCCTTGGACTAGGAAGCATTAGCAAGCACGTCAGGGAGCAATATGTGAAGCATGTAACAGGATCAGAAGGGGAAATCACTGACAGAAAGGTGTATCTAAACAATCAGAAAAGAACACATAGATCCTGTAATGTGAGAATAACACCAATGGCACATAAGGGTTGTCTGTGCAGAGGCAAACAAAATAAATTATGACTGGTTTGGGTTGTGAAAGACACTGTTTCACTGCAACAAGGTTTATTGATGTTGGAAGATGAACTTTTTTCCTAACAACATAAAGCAGAATGTGTTACCTGTTTAAAAGAGTCACATAAAAGATTTCCAGTGAGAAAGATCTAAGTTGGTCAAGGGAATACATTGATGAGATATGAATTTCATATACTGAATTTTATAGATGGAAGCAAAGCGTGTCAAAATCTGTTCAGATCAATATAATGAGATTCCACATCTAAGATATCAACATGTCAGTAGTGACTTTTACTGCTGCAGATATCCTTATTTGCTGAGCTTCCATTTATTTCTTTTCAATCTTGAAAAGAAAGAAATCCATCTTTTTTCCTTGTGAGCTTGAAATCTGTTTCTATAAGACTGATTTCACAATGAATTGGTCAGTGACATATCCTATTTGTAAGCAGAAAAATAACTTAGGTTATTTCAGATGAGTTATAGGAATAACTGATACATTTAAAAGTATTAAAGCAAAGCCTTGTAAGATGGATATGCCAGGGGTAGGGACGGTTCTTCTACTCACACTTATGATCTTTCTGAATTTTAGAAATTAAACATTTTAATCTTTAAATGACAATGATGGTGTATTCAGAAGGATATGCCACAGTTCCTCAGAAGATTCATGAGAGATGAAAATGAAGAAGGTAATACTATATGTAATAGGACATCCAAATTACTGTACATGTTACATCCTGAAAAACTAGTGTACCTGAAGATAAAGACACACTGGTAAACAGAGTGACTTCAGTGCCATATATTTTGTTTCCAACTTTGGGTTTTTTGGTTTTGGGTTTTTTTTGCAATAATGGTGTGATTTTAATAGATATTGATTATCCTTTTGTATAATTTCATAAATTGTTTTAATTTCTTTTTTATTTTTGTTATTTGATTCCTTTTGTTTTGAGATTGTAACTGCTAATTTCCAAACCTTGGTGTGTTCTGAATGTTTCAATATTTTATATTCTACAAACACAGGATGATGTAGGCTCTGTTGATAGTCTGATGGGTCCAAAAGATCCATGATACGCTGTGTGTCGCCTAAGCGGTCTACCAGTCAGACAGCTCTTACCTGGTAACAACGTTGTTGTGTGAGAGCGCTGTGGTCTCAGCGGGATGCATTAGATTCACCACTGTGCAGTTACATATCCCTATGGTTTTAGAGTTGCAGCAACTGCTGTGAGAATACTTGGGCCATGGTCAAAGCAGGGCTGAGCCTGCCTTTAATCATTTTGTGTAGATATGTCCTTTGATTCTGCATACATCTAGTCCCTTTAATCAGTACAGAGATGAATCAATCTGCTGCTTCCGAACGTATACTTGTGGAACAGCTTTGGTGTTATTTTTTTTAGCTAAAAAATTCTGTATGGTTGAGAAATCGCTCCTATTCTATTGCTTTCTGTGTAGGCTGAGCTGCCTCTGAAACGTGCCCCTCTTTAGGAGGGCAGTGTATTGCAGCATTAGATGAAGTATTTGCAGAATTTCTGCAATGTAATTGCATCCCACCCTCCTTAGCTCCCAAACTGAAAATCCAGTCCCTTACTATTCCCACCCAAAATCAGGAAAGAAAAATGTGTGGTTTTGACTCCTGTCTCATTTGAGATGACACAAGGGAAAGAAACAGACTGTATTCAAGTTGTTTGAGTTTGTGGACATAGTCCCTCAGGAACTTGACAGGCCAAATATTAAGTGTTTCTGGATTAGGGAATGGTAAAGTACATAAAAATTGACATTTTCCTCTATTTTTTATAATCTGCTTGTACACCAGCTGTTCTTGAAAGAGTGAGCACATGGCCCTCTAAACATGTGCCTCAGCTGCTCATTTTTCTGGTTACAGGGCTCTACTGAAAACTTTTTTTAAAAAAAGAGAAAACTCCTAACTATATCAAACTCTCTAGCTCTGAGATTGACAGCCTGACTAAAATGTGGTCTCAGTATTTAATATCATTGCTTTAAAGGGCAGTTTTCATGGTTTAAACCCATCAGACAGCTAAGCCCTTGCAGCTGCTTACCCCTCCACCCCCACCTCCACTGTGAGATAGGGGAGAGAAATGGAAAGGTAAAAGCACAACAGCTTACGGGTTCAGATGAAGACATTCTAATAGGTAAAGCAAAAGCTGTGCACGCAAGCAAAGCAAACCCAGGAATTCATCCACCACTTCCCATGGGCAGGCAGGTGTCCAGCCACCCCCAGGGGAGCAGGGATCCATCACACATAATGGTTACTTGGGAAGACAAACATAGTAACTCCAAATGTCCTCTCTTCCTTCTTCTACCCGCAGCTTTTATTGCTGAACATGACATCGTATGGTATGGAATATCCCTTTGGTCAGCTCGGCTGAGCTGTCCCAACTGTGTGCTCTCCCAGATTCTTGTGGATCTGGGGTGGGGTGAGAAGCAGAAAAGGCCTTGATTCTGTGTAAGCGCTGCTCGGCAATAGCTAAAACATCTCTGTGTAATCAACACTGTGTTCATCACAAATCCAAAACGTAGAACCATGCAAGATTTTCTGAAAAGAATTATCTCTTTACCAGCCCAAACCAGCACAATGGTGTACAACTAAATTCTAAAAGAAAATAAATTTGCTGTTGATCTGTGAATTAAGTGCACTTTTTTCAGTAATTAATGAGGAATTTTTTCTCTCTTCATGTTTTTCTAAGTGTTCTGTGTCCAATTTTATTTCCAATGTTCATGTATCTTTCTCTACATTCAGTTAATTATCTAGCATTATATTTTTCTCATTAAGAAAGCAAGCCATTTATAAGGGAAATTTTGTAGGGAGGTAACAGCTGAAGACACCTAATACATAATGTGTTATTTAATGGACAAAGAAATTGTTTATTATTATTATTATTATCACTGGGAGCAACATTCTTAGAGACACAGTAGTTCACACATGCAGATGTACAAACATATAACTCCCAGTTAATTGTTAACATAAGCCATAATTCTGCACTTCATTATATGAGTTCTGAATCTTTTGAGATCCATGTATAAAACAAAAGCGCCTAATCTGCTGATAAAGATGTATGATATAGAGAAAATAGACTGTATTTACCGGGAAATATTTTATATACAACCATTTCAATAGACACGTCAATAATGATAGCAGTACATTTTACCTTTTTCTTGCTTGACTTTCCATACAATATGTGACACGGGTAAGAAAAGGAAAGCACTCATCAGATGGTGTGTGTTGGAAGAACACTAATGAAATCCAATAGTATTTTTTAGTTTTCATTCCAGCATTTTTCTTATCCTTTTTATGGTCTTAACTGTATTTTTTTCCTTTCACTGGAGTGAAATATTGCAGTTTACTCATTCATGCTGCAGTCATGAACACCCACCTATCTGAACCAATTGTTTACTGTGTTGACGGTGTGAGTATTTTAGGAATCTGTGCTTCATCCCTTGAGCTAACTGTGGCTAGTGACATAGTGACTGACAGCTGTCTTGACAATATATTTTATTTAACAGTAGGGAAAAAACCCACAGAGAAAGGAGGATTTAAAAATATCAATATTTATGTATATCTATCATACTTGAGGTATTACGATCATAAGAGTGAACCTGACAGGCTTAGCATTTTGTGCATGATCCCATGGATTCTTGTGTCCTGTGCTTTCTTTTCCTGCTGACTTCCTTCAGGACAATTTGTGTTTTTAATAACTGTGTATGAATTTATTCATCCACCTAGGAGTATTTTAATCCTGAACTTTTTCTGACTGCCTTCTTCCAGCACATTGAGCTAGTTTGCAGGCTTCTTAGAAGGGCAGAGTAAACCCATTAGATTTTTTTGTCTGGCAGCGTCTCAGAACAGTCCTAAAGGGTTGGCACCAGATGACTATTGAAAACAAATCTGCTGCCTAGCAGCGACGGATGTTGCTACTGTGCTGGATCCCAGCGGTGGTTCTTCTGAACACCTTACTGATAACAGCTCTGAGTATATGTTAATAATTTTAAGCCTTCCTTGAGTGCTACATGAATAACAGGTCTAGGATGAATACCTGTGTTCGCAACTAATGTAATTAAAAAGATCACTAACAAAATTCAGAGAAACCTTGACTACACTGTCATGAGCAATTCATCGTTTTACTTACTAGTGTTACAAAATAAAACAGGAATAAAAGTAACAGAGGATTGCAGCATAAAGTGCCATTGCAGACGGTAATAGTGAATGTTCTCATCTAAAACATTTATGGGTCTACAGTCCAGTGTCTGGACCAGCAGACATTTGTTTCCACAGTTCCTTCAGGTTTAATCCACATATGATGACCTGAATTCCTGCTTGACTCATAGCAAATGTCCATAAAGTTTCCTTTTATTACAGTGATGAGCAACACATTGCTGCTATGCTATCTTACAAGTGAAACGTGACATTGATGTTGTTATTAAATATTTCAATACTTTACCTAACAATAAAAACCTAAAGTGAAGTTCAATGACCCTCTAGTTTAGGATCTTGCACTATGATTTAATAAAACAGCAAATATAAAACATAGGATGACGATTAATATTGAGATATTAATCTATTTTTATGTGACAAATAACTTATTACAGGTTGGAAGCCTCAAACTGAGGTCTTTGCCTGAGTAATGTGAATTGATAATAAGATCTTAATTGTCAGTAATCTGTCAACCCATTCTCACCCTATATATTGTAAGAAGTGACATCCATCTGTAATTAAGATTATAATAGATTTGCATTATTAAGATAAATTACCATAAGTATTTTTTCCAGATAGAACTAGGAGAGGTACTGGGGTCACTTTGGACAATTAAATAATAATAATTAGATAATAGATAAAAAATATAAAGAATAATTCAGCCTCTCTATTAATTGGAAACTTGAGGACAGATTTCACCATGAAGAGCAACTAAATCAAAGGCTTCTAATTTCACACAATTTCAAGAGATTGCTTCAGAAAGCTATTGATCTCAAATTTTTTATAGTATCATTATTTTATTCTAAAGTACTGGGTGAAGGAGAGGAAAGCAAAGAAAGAACTAGTCTTGGGAGATTGATTCCATGGAGGAAATGGGAAATTCACAGGTGACTTCTGAAGAAAACACAGAACTCTCTACAGAAGATGTTAAAACAGTATTACACCACAAATAACTTTTTATACATTATAGGGCATGAAATAAGGCTATTCCCTTTCAATGTGAAGCTTAGTGTAGGAATAAAGAAACCCAGACAAACAGGATCTAGTACATTTATAGGATATGAAAACCTGTTTGATCTCTCTGTTAAAAATTCCTTGATCCAAAAATAAAATTAACATACAACAGTCTGAAAGCTTATGTCTGGTGTAGATATCCTTAAATCTCTGTTGAATTCAGAAAATCCAGAAGTTTCAGTAAGGGAACTAAACACTTTACGAAAATATTTGTAGGAAAATTTCACCTGAAAAGCTGAAAATTACATTTGTGTTCAGAAACTTCTTTGTTTCTCCTCCAGCTGGTCTTAAAAAAGGCACTACATTGTATTACGAAAGTTATGTCTGGTGTCCCTAGCACTGCTGTAATCATGATGTACAGGGGCTACAACAATACGGGAAAGATCTCAATGTTTACTTGGAATAGAGGGGACACTAGAGGGACAGCATGCTAAATTGAAGGTGTAATCTGTTTTGGAAACGGGCAGGAACTGTCTGCTCTGGACTGCTTTTCAGGCAGCTGTATTTTTGGTAAGAGAATGAGACATGAAGTTCTATTTCAGGGGTTATAAATTCAGCTTAATAAAATAAAAAAAGAATTTGTACAATCTTTGTTGGTGGTGTGTCTGTGCATGATGTAAAAACCTGCAACTTTAACTTCTGAAGGCACCTTAGCTTCCTCTGCTTTAAGTTTGACAGAGCCTGGAAGCCAAACAATAACGTTATAAATCTGACAAATTTGACAGGCTCTTGACAGAGCTCACATACTATTACCAGTTAATGGTAGACAAGAAAAGCAAAAGTGCACCATTCACTTCTGTCCAGAAAAGCAGTCCTAGAATTTGGGATTACTTTCTTCATATGTGTGTTGAAAACTTAGGTAAGGAGTTGGAGGACGGTTGTTTTTTGCGTTGTTGTTGGGAATTTTTTGTCATTTTTTCAGGTTCCTTTTTCTACCAATAAATAGCAAAATATCTGGAAACTGAGTTGCAGGATGTCTAAAACATTTTGGATTCTCAAAATTAGATCAAATGCAATGCATTGTTTTAGATGGAATAACTAGGAAGAGGGGAATGTATTTTGAAACAGAATTTCTCTGTTTTGCAATATCCTGTTCTGTTGTTTTCACAGAAAAATAAACTATTTATTATGTGATAAAATCTTTACTTAGTCATCTGGAAATTAAATAATTCACCTTTCCCTTTTGAAAGAACATTTCATTAAACCACAAATAACATTACTTTCATTAAGAGTATAGGAGAAGTATGAATAATCCAAAAGGACATAGAACATTTTTTTGAGGCTTAATCAACTATTGCTTCTTTTTTTTTTTTTTTTTTCATTTACCAACAGTTCTGAAAATTGTGTGATTCACTACAAATTATTCTTTGTCTGTGTTCTGCTCTACTACAGAACAGAAAAAATATCCATGTGACATGTATTTCCAGGTTTGACTCTACTAATGGGTAATTGAGACCTGAGAATTTGCAACGTGTGAGCAAATTCCAATTCCATGGAAGAAAGGATCATGTCAAAGGCATGAATGCTTTCAGTCACTGAAATTCAGCTAAGTTTCTGTGTCAGATTCAGCTAGGTTTAGATCTCAAGAGGTCTACCACCTCTTAAATTAGAATTTTAGTGTGACCTTAAACACTGAAGTAGGTTTAGCTTTGCTGCTACAACTGAGTTTTACCTGACATGGACACACACATCTTTTCAAAAGAATAACTAATAAAAGCTGTCCACACACATACACATTTTTAATGTACTTTATTAAAATATGGTGGTTTGACTATGTTTGGAGTCAAAGTCACCTTTTTATCAGCTATTTCGTTATACAAGATACTTATCTTTCTTAATTATTTCTTGATTTCACAACAGGTGGTAACAAGAATTCTCATAACCCTCTTTGCATATATTTTTATAGATCATTTCCTGAAGTAGTTGAGGTTTATAGAAAGCAAGTGACCGAGAGAAATTTCTCTGAGTAAAGTGCAGATGTTCCTCCGTCTTAGGAAGAAAGTAAGCTTATAATAATTCTTACAAGCTCTTAGCAGCAACATTTTTTTGTTTTTTTTCTCTGTAGACAAATACAGGTGGGTTAGAGTTGGAAAAGACTACAGATGGGGAGTGTGAAAAGCACAGAAGCCTCCATATATGTGAAGAGAAGTAGAACTTCCATGTGGTTTGAAGAAATATTTCTGGAGAAAATTTTCTATTTGTGGACTATGTTGACAGTGAAGTTTGAAAGAACAAAAATTCATGTGCATGGTGCATAGGAGAATGCAGAAGGCCATGAATAAGACTGAGGAACTGATCAGTGAATGAGTTGTGCCTGCAAAGGGAAAAGGAGAGAAAGAGAAGGTAGGAAGACAACTGCAGACTAAGCCTAGCAATTTTATGGCTCATCGACTAAGGATTAAGCATTACCTTATATGTGATTTGGTAGTATATTGCTTTGATATTCAGTTCAATGATTTGTCACTGCTAGAAGTTGGTCAGTTGTTTACCAAATACAAACAGATGGTGTTTGTATTTTAATCTATTTTTAATTAATTAAATAAAACCAGATAATTATTTTTATTATTATTCTATATAAATAGGTCTGCACAAATTTTCCCTGGGATAATTTCTCTTCCAAAAATCATGCTGTAAGATTCTCAGAGAGTGCTCAGAAAGTAGATGAGAAAACAAAATTATATAAATAGCTGTATATATGATATACTACATGATAAGCCATTTTTAGGTATACAGTGCTGGTCATTTTCTATAGATTGCATGCCTGCAAATTCTTAGAATCATGATGAGCTTTCTTGCACTGTAAGGACAACTAATTTAAGAGTTTGAAAAGCTTGGTAGTTACTATAGGGAAATTGTACAGTAATGACAAAGTCAACACATTTTTCATCATTAAAAAACTAAGATGGCGAGAACTGATGTTCAAACACAAATGTACATAGTATACCACAGACAACACCTGTAAAAATACACTTAAAATTTATTTTAAAATATTGTAATCTTATATGACTTTTAGACGATAGTTCTTCTAAGATCCATATTTCTGAATGATCACATGCTTTTCTAAAATAAATCCAAAAAACTTTACCTGATGAAAAATATTAAACATTAACGATTCTACTCTCCTTTTCATTGGTTTGTGAAATAAAAAGCATGTTTCCTTTTCTGCTCTTGTGGCACAGAAGTATGATAGATAGATAAGTAAGTATATATTGTGAAATTATCCAATTGATTATCCCATACATGGCTTATATATATTACGCATGTGATGGCAGTGCCATGTGAGAAATTTGCAGAGCCATATGATAAAACAAGTGTTCATATGATGGCACAATTTATCATCTTAGCAAAAGATTAAGTACTGCTACACCTTCCATTTGTGTTATGACTTGATTAGAGCTGAAATAAAGATCATGTGAAATCCTTGAGGTCATTAATGAAGGATCAGAGGAGGATAAATCTAAATTGTACAATTGTTTTTCACCATCATCATATAGTTTTAAACAAAAATAAAATATGTGGGTTTTTTAAAAGGATAATAGGTCTTATAAATCTGTATTTGAAGACAAAATATAGGTACTTCATTAATACATTTTACCATAGAGCTTGGAGAGGCATGAAACTCTTACTTAGTTTTGGGTTAATTTCTTCCAGCTAAAACTAGAATGATTAAATGAGGAACCAACAGAAGATATCTCAGTAAATACTCCACCCTAATATTTCAACAACTCAAAATGAAGGTCAGTCTTTTTTCAGTTTTACTTGACTGACTTGATTTTTCTATAGAAGGTCTCAGAGCTTTCCCAAGCCTTTCAAACATAGATATTTTGAGGAGTACCAGCCCATATTAAAAAAGAACCCAAAATTTTTTTAAAAAAACAACCCACACCAAAAAACAAACAACAAAAAAAATAAAACAGTTCTGCAGAGACTTTTCAGAGGTATCAGTCATGTTAGCATCATTATCAATGTAAGGTGAAAAAACATGCACTATCAGGAAACAAGGTACAGATTTTGATTTTTTGAACCATATTCAGTAAAATGATGCAATGGTGAAATAGAAAAAAGGGCTATACAGAGAAATTACAGTCCCTTAGTCTTAAATGCTGGCAAGATCTAATGGAGAAAATGTATTGCTTTCCCTGTAAAGCCAGAGGATCTATATTTTTATTCAGGATTGCTGGCATGGACAGAAAGGTGTACAGAATGAGCTACTTTCTAAAGGATTTCAGTAGCTCAAGTTCATTAGCAGTTACTCTGGGCTTTGAAGCAGCTAATATTTGTCCAAATGCTATATTGGAATTTCTGTGACCTTCAGATATGTTGTCTCAACCTGTCTTCTCATCCTGATTGGAGGCAACAACATAACATTGCAGATACTTTGAGCGGAATGTAAACCCCATCTCAGACAAGCCAGCTGTACTCACTGTGCTGACAGCCTCCAGCTGAGGTGGTATCACTGGAGCAGAAAAATTCTGGTGCTGCTAATGATGATCATGAACTAGCAAAAGAGAGGATTTAAGGTCAGATTCTTACCCTCTTGGATGAGGGAAATGGGGGAGTGGGGAAGAGAAAAAAAAATGGGAAAAATAAACTGGAAAAAATCCTTTGTACTATATTTTTGAAAGAGGCAACTTCTCTGTCTTTTGAGGACTAAAATTGACTTACACACACAAAGAAACAAAGGGAAGAATGCAATATTTACTTCCTATTATTGACTCTTGCCTTATTGATGAGGAATAAAAGAGAAATTGAGTCACAAGTGGAGACTTAGGGAATACAACAATTTACATATGTATATATATATGTACTTACATCTTTTACTATGACTTTCTGGAATCTTTTTGCATGGACTCATTACAACTTTATTCTACCTATACAGTAGAAACACAAAACCTTCACTGTGCTCTGATACCTGGAACAGCCATGTACAGAGAAACAGAAAGTTTTACACATTTGGAAAAAGTGAAACAGAAATTAAAAAATAAGTTTCCAAATATTTTGCAGGAAATAAGTTTGAAAATTTCTAAGATAGGATAATAATATATGTTGCATTTATTACAGATGTTTGATGGTCTTTTTTTTTTATTACATTAAGCGCTTTTCAAATTTGCCTAGATAAGATTTTCCTGCAGTATTCAGACCTTTACGGTATCTTATACATGTCTTAGTCTTTGCATACATAATGCAAGATGCTAAAATGCCTCTGATTTTCAGAACAAACAGATTACTTGAGCTTGAAGTGAAAGAGTGGTGCATGATCCCTGCAACAATTATTTAAAAATGTCACCATATCACTAGATTGAAAGGAAGAAAACAAAATAATATATCAATATTTCAGTAGGAAGTCATAGGAATCTGAAAACAAAATAAGAAAAAAAGAAAACTACATGATTAAAAGGTTAGTTCTGTGTACCATCACGTGGAGAAGAGCTAAGATGTGGGGAGTCTGCTAAACTAGGAACATTAGGGAAGTAGTCATGTCTGTGGGTTTTTTGTTGTTTGTGTTTATTTTTTTCTTCTTCTGGTTTTCATGGGGTGAGAAATACCCGCTAGTTTCCTTGCTCAGTATTCTGAATTTCAATAAGCAAATAAATAAGTAAATAAGCAAAATGCGGTATTTCACCAAGAAAAGTTGCCTTATCACTAAGTGAAACCCACATGTCTCCATCTCAGGTCCTGAGCTGTTTCACAAAGGGAAAGGAGAACGGCAGAAACAGTGCAGAGAAGAGCTTTCAGCTGAATTTCTAATGCATTTCATTAAACCCCTCAAATTTTAAACAGGATTTCATTGTCACATGCTGAACAAGTAATAGATATTGCCCTGGGCATAATTTTAATCATTTTTCATTTGTTCTATATTGTAGATTGAGTCAGGGAACTGGCTTACTTTTAATAGTACATTTGCAGCAGTGGCATGAGTTATTGACTTTGCTTATTTATTTAGAACATTATGTGCCAGAAAAATCTAAGTATAATGAGTGTATATCAATTTCATCACCAATGTGGGAGGTAACATAATCAGTAGGAGCAGAAAGAATATTACAGAAATTGTGGATTACAAACAAAGCAACATATATTGACATATATATATATATATAAAATTCAATTTTCCACAATAGAAAAAAAGTGAAATACAAACAAATCAATAATGTATTAATAAATATGAACTGTTAAGAATAAGCGACACATCTTCAAAAATTATTTGTGTCTACCCTTGCAGTCTAAGTATGGACTGTCTTGTCTGCATTTTGATTCATTAGGTTTTCCTAATGGCATGAAGTAACTGTTTTAGCTGGCTTTTGTAGGGAAGGTATGGTGGCAGAAGCTTTCCAAGTAGATACGATCTTTTTTTTCCAGAAAGACATGCGAAGTTGTTCTGAATCAAAACCCTATTACTCGGCACATGTAAAAAGAAAGGAGAACTGATCTGAAATTTTTGCACATAAAACATTTTCATTACATATGACAACTTATGAAAGAACAGATCGTTTCTGCATCATATGTGCAACTTTTACAAGCAGAGATTTAGAGAGATTTTCTCGTCAAGGCAAGACAGAAAGAAAGGCCATCTAGTCTTTTCAAAGATGGCAACAGCAGGGAGCTCTCCTAGGGTGTATCGTACAAATCTGCCTCTTTGTATGCTAATTAAATAAGCATAGGAATAGAGAACTGAACTTTGGTATTGTGCCTTTGATGTAGCTGTTCATGTCTCTGGGCTATCGAGTTAAAGTGTTTGTCTTAATTCATATGTATTTAATTAAATATATGAAATCTCACTAATTACATTTTCTGAGTGGGACTTTTTTCAATGGGAGAGATAAAAAGAATCTCTTTTTTCTCTCTGCAGACTAGTAAACTACCCAGTGGTTAAGATAGTTACTTATTCCTTATAAGATACTTACTTAAGGTATGAGAAAAAATGCAGTTTAGTTCCTGGTGTGAAGATGAAAGGTTTGACTGCCACTCTGTTTCGCCAGAACTCTGACAGAATGAACAGAACAAGTTGTATAAAGTGTTGTCCTTCCCTCCCCACCACCACTTTTTTGGGGGGAATTTTTTGAGAGTTCTTGACTTCATCCCAATGGAAACTGAAGAAGAAAAAAAAAAAATCAGGATGTTTTGTAGGATGAGAAAACCTCTTCCCCTGAGCTCTATGAGTAAGTCTTCTGAGCTTTTAAAAAAGGAGTGAAAAGCACTGTTCTGCAACCTGCATAGCATTTCCTTACCATTCTTATATCCGCAGGGACTGCAGGATGACAACGCCGATTTTTAACAGACTGGTTCTAACTCTGAGGTTAGAAGAAGGAGATCTTCTCAATCAATGTGGAAGACAATCTAAAAGTCAGACCATCTGCTTTTTACCACAGCTTCATAAACAATAAAATTATTCATTACTATCAGCTATAGCTAGCCCACGAAAGGGCAGTGAACCAAAGGCGGAAACTAATACAATTAGAAAAAGACATGTTTGTTGTTTTACTCAACCAGGCAAATACATTTAATTAAACAGTTAATTTAATGTAATCAGTTGTAAACATCTCTGTTTATGGCAACCTCAATAGCTACTAATTTATTTTTGCTTTGGGACATTAGTTTATGAAGCATTAAGAATATGGATAAGAAGAGTTGTAAATTTTCTACATACAGCTGTATATTAGAGACATCAGGCTTCATACCAAAACCCCTCATACTGAAATAGATCAGATTGCTTAAGTACTGACTATAGGTATTTTGCATGAATATTTTCATATCAGCATGAAGTTTCTATGTTGACATGTGTTTTGGAAGTCTTTCTGGCACTAGGAACTCATTAAATAAATCTTTTCAGTACCTTCAGTCACACCCACAGAAGCAAAAATAATACTTTCCATGGAAAGATAAGTCATGTTCTTTAGGTTTACTTAACTGGTTCTTTCCAAATATATTGCTATTATTTTGATGTTCTTCCTCTTTCTTCACTTGAATGGTTAAATATGTGTAATGTACCAGGAAGGGAAAGCAGGAATAAAGGGCAGGTTTCATAACTGAGGAATATCACTACTGGCATTCCAATGGGGTTTGTGGTGAAACACATTCATAAGTAGGGAATGAGATGGGCAATAAAGTGACAAAATTTGCTGATGATATTGAGTTATTGAGGAGTCTATGGACAAATGCTGACTATGAAAAATTACCAAGACATAACACTGAGTGTCTGGGCAATAAATGGCAGATGAAATTCAGTATGCATAAATGTGATACACGTGGGGAAGAGCAATCCTAATTTTACATATGAATTATATGTAAAGCTCTAAGCTGACTGTTACTATGCAGAAGCAAAATTGATGTTATGGAATAAAATTCTGTGAAAATGTCAGTTCAGTGCACAGTAGCAGACAAAAAAGAAAATCAAATATTATGACTTACTGAGGCTTTATAAAGAAAAATACAGAGAATGTTATCAATACACTGTAGAATTCCTAGTCTGCCCATACCTTGAATATGAAAATATGGGAATTCCCCTTATCTTGATTCCCTCACCTCTATAAGAGAATAATTGAACTGGAAAATGTTCAGAGAAATCTGACAATGACTAAAGGTAAAGAATGCCTTCTTATATGAAGAAATACTGAATAAGCTAGTGTTGTAAAAGAGATGTCTTGGGATTACAGAAGGTAAGATAAAGGTCTACAAAATCCTAAATGGCATTAGGAAATAGGGATTAGTTGTTCACATTCCCTTCCAGTGTAAGTAGTGAGCCTCAGACTAGTCAGAGCTTACTGAAAATATACAAGAGGTGGTTCTTCACATAGCAGAGAATAGGTCTGTGCAACTCATTACAACCGTGTGACATGGATACTTAAATTAATGAAGATTGCAGGCAAGACTGGAAAATACATGTAAGAGTAATTCACAAAGACTTGTTAAAAGAGTGAGACTACTCCTGGTCTGGGACAACTTACTAAAATGAAAGTAGTTGGAGGTAAAGAACATTTGTACCAGAAATATCAGGTATCCCTGCTTACTCTTATCCTTCTCTTGGCATCCCTTATTATATGGGGAAACACATGGGACTGGATAGACCCTTTATCTGATCCAATGTCGTTGTTGTTTTTTCTTAAGAACATTGAAGTGTACTGTTTCACAGTTTGTGCCATCCTTGAATTTTGAGTTCAGCCTGGCAGACAGGTATTTTTAGGTATGTGTAGGCAGCAAACCTTTGCTTAGCTTCCAAAAATGTAAAGGGAAGGTGTCTGGTGGCTACGTGTAATGTTTAGGCAATTCAAGGCATCTAAGTTTAACAGGATTTAGATGATCAAAGCTAAGCTGACTAAACACTGTGGAACATATCTTAGCCTGAAGCAGCTAGTATTTCTCTGTTTCTCTCACCTGTGGGGCCTGGGAGTATTACTGATGGTAAAGCACATCCTGGAAACTGTAGTTGCATCCTGATTCTGTATGTGTACAGTATTTTCCATGATATTTTGGTTTCCAAGGGAAAGAAACCTGGGGCACATAGATTAAAAGGTCAGTAAAAGAGAATATCAGGGAGTACTCTGTCATATACCTGCTGCACAATCAATGCATCGCTTTGTTCTTTGCTTTCTTTTTCAACAGATGTCTAGGAAGCTTCAGGACCATTAAAACCAAATTCTATTCTTTTCTTGATTGGTTCCAATGAAATCATATCGATGTTTTCCACCCACCTAGCAGATATGTGTTATGAGTGTCTGACAGCATTAGTCATTAAAGACTGAATTTCTAGGCCTCGAGACATTTATTTTGACAGAATGTGGGGAGAGGATTGATTTAAGTTATAGAAGTGTGAGTTATTGAGGAAAGTTCTATTACACTAGAGGCACCTCACATTTGACTTAGAAAACACGAGTAGTTATGGGAAATATGAGGAGTTAGTACAACCTGTCTCATCAAAAATGTTTGCCTGTCTATTTTTACGTTTAGCATTTTTACTCCAGAACTTGTAAATCTTCTCAGAGATCATTTATTTGGCACACCTGTGACATGCTTCTGCTCAATGTTCAGTTCATAAAACTGCTTCCATACTGGGCTGGTGATATAATGCCTGGAAGTTTATATCTTGCTATCAGTTTTATGTTTTAGACTACACAGAGCATCTATCAAAGGACTGCTACACATTTAAGGCATGTAGAGATTTTGCCATGTTTTTAAAATTAGTTAGGTTTGATCCTATTGTGTCTACACAAATTCAGAGGTCGAATAACAGGTTGACATTGCAATCCCTTCAAAGTACTCTTACTCCTTGCCATAGGTAGAGGTCCCATACTATTCCTTTAATCACTATCTTTTGTTTGGGAACCTTTTACTGTATAGAAGCAGGAATTTTGTTTGTTAGTTCTGACACAGGCACCTGGTGAGTCATTCCTGCAGCTAGTGGCAGCCAGGCGGGGAAGGTGAGCTCTGTTGCACCTTGGTGCAGGCTGATCCTTCATCCTGTCGAAGTGCTGTCTTCCAATTTCTTGCACTTTTATTGGGACTTTTGACTTTTCCCTGGGGTCCTTGATTGTTGCACAGTCTTATCTTTAGTTTATCTAATTTCTCACAGCTTGGTTTTTTCAGTCAGCTGGGCCAAAGTCATGCAGCAATGCTTCACAAAGCTCACAGGCTGCTGGGCTATGGGTTGTCCTCACCCTGGATATGGGGTAAACATGTAGCTTCTTTCTGGGTACAGCTATAATAATAAGCTGACTCAGTGCTACAACCTACATACAGCTCAAATAAAATATGTCATACATACTAAAATACACCAAAAGCTGACATGTATTCTCACCATATTGAGCGCTGAGTGTAGAATTTTTCCTCTGTGACTGGGATTTTGGTATATTACTTTTCTTGATTAAGGATCATATCTCTTTAGGGGTGATATGCAATCGAGAACTGATTGTAAAGCACTGATGACAGTGTTTTTTTCAAAAAAAAAGTGGAAATCTTTGCTTACAATATTCTTTAGCTAACGCAGCTAAGTGTATCTTAGCACAGAGTAAATCTAAGTCCTTGCAAAGCTGTCTCCCAGTGTTGTCAAGTGAGGCTGGGCTTTTCTCCATGTCTTAGGTAGATCCCCATCTCTGAATAGCATCAGTAAAAGCTAAATTGTTTCCTCAGATTTTTTCTCTTGATTTCATACTCTTTCAAAAGCTAACAATGTGCTGTTCTTCACAAACTTTTTGTTCTTTGGTGGAACGCTCATGTACCATTTCACAGACTGGGCCAAAATGAGCTGGGGAAGAAGACTGGCCTCGCTGAGCAGAGAGTTTTGGCTGAAACTCAGGAAGAAAACAGAGTTTATGACCTTTGTAAGAAGGGGCAGACAACTCAAGACACTGCAAAGATGTGTGGTTACGCAGGGAGAAAATTAAAAGGTCCAAAGCCCAACTAGAACTTTATCTGGGTACTGCTGTAAAAAACAATTAAAAATGTTTCAGTAAATAGATTAGCAATAAAAGGAGGGCTAAAGAGAACCTTCATCCTTTATTGGACGCAGGGGGGAATATTGCCACAAAGGATGAGGAAAAGACTGAGGTACTTAATGCCTTCTTTGCTTTAATAGCAAGACCATTTGTTCTCAGGATATCCAGCCCCCTAGGCTGGAAGACAGGGACAGGAAGCAGAATAAATCCCCCCTGATCCAAGGGGAAACGTACAGTGACCTGCTACGCCACTTAGACACACACAAGCTTGGGGAAGCTTAGACACATACAGGCTTCTGGAAGAGCGGCTGGGAAGCTGCCTGGTGGGAAAGGATCTGGGGGTATTGGTCAACAGCCAACTGAATATGAGCCAGCGGTGTGCCCAGGTGGCCAAGAAGAGTGATAGCACCCTGGCTGGTATCTGAAACAGGTGACCAGCAGGACAAGGGCAGTGATCATCCCCCTGGTGAGGCTGCACCTCAAATACCGTGTTCAGTGTTGGGCCCCTCACTGCAAGAGGGACACTGAGGTGCTGGAGCATGTCCAGAGAAAAGCAATGTAGCTGGTGAAGGGTCTGGAGCACAAGGCTTACAAGGAGCAGCTGAGGGAACTGGGGCTGTTTAGTTTGTAGAAAAGGGGGCTCAGGGGAGACCTTATCACTCCCTACAACTACCTGAAAGGAGGCTGTAGAGAGGCAGGGTCAGTCTCATCACCCAGATAATAAGCAACAGAACAAGATGAAACAGCCTTAAATTGCACCAGGGGCAGCTAAGATTGGATATTAGAGAACATTTATTCACTAAAAGGGTTGTCAAGCATGGGAACAGGCTGCCCGGGGAGGTGGTGGAATCACCATCCCTGGAGGTATTTAAAAGACGTGTAGCTGTGGGACTTAGGGACATGGTTTACTGATGGACTTAGCAGTGTTAGGTTAATGATTGAACTCGATAATCTTAAAGGTCTTTTCCAATCTAAACAATTCTATGATTTTAAAACACAGGTATTTATTTGCTAAATACTGACATTTTGTTTTACATAATCTGAAATTCAGATTAACTAATACAAGTTCATTAAAAAAATATAGAAGGAAGTGTCATTAAGTTTTTAGATTTGTCATTTGTCTCAGATATCAGTGAAAATATGTATCTGTTCAATAGAGTTTTTGCAAAAATTTGCATGATGTCTGTCTACATAAAAGACCAAACCTGTGAAATCCATGTGAATATGTCTGACTCTATATGCTGCAAGTATTAATGAAATATGAATTATCTTCAATTATTAGCTTAGTCAATACCTGCACATCTCACCATACCTGGGAGAATTTAAAAATGAGTACTTGAGTAAATTCTCAGATGATGATAGGTAAGCGTAGGACTGCAGAGTCCAGGCTATATCATGGTTTGACTTTGAGATTTGGGTACTTCATCTTCTTTTTGTAACATGGCTGGATATTTTAATCCCATACTATATATATAAACTTATTGGGATTTTTTTTCTACATTGTCTGTCATCAGAAGTATATAAGTTAAGCATACAACATCCTTATAGCTCATGGAAAATTTCCAGAGGACATAAACAGTCTGGTTTTGATGGTGAGTTGAGACTACTGCTACAAGAACTTGTCTCTGCTTCCCTACCATTTTGCTGAAAATGCTGTTATAATAAATGTTTGTATTAATTGGTGTTGTAATTAAACCAAAGCTATTTACTCTGTTTATAGTGACTGTCCTGCAGCTTTGGAATTCAAAAGGATTATTTTTTGTCCAGTAGTACACATCTTCAATATACATGACAAGCCTTATACTTACAGTAGTGTGCAAATAAGAGTAAGAAATGCTAGTATTTTAGTTTGCTGAGGTATTAACAGTGTTTTCTCAATCACTGTTTGTTTGAGGAACATAGATGGATCATTATATCTGTAAATTCTAGGTAAATCCCTCATTTCAGAAAGTCTGAGGGCTTACAGACAATATTTTGTCATTTAAATTAATTTAAATAATTTTATATTTTTGCTTGCTCTTTATATATTGCTGTATTTTAACTCTGTGTAGTTTAGAAAGATTAATTTTATTTAAAAGCATATAGTTTAGATTATTAGTACACTTATTAACTTGAAGATATCTTTTAAATTATTTTACAGCCATTAATTGTATTGCTGCTAATAAGTAAATACTAATGGTACATGTAAAAATGTGCATAAATTTAACTAAAATGTAATTTATATAAACTCAAACCTTCCAAAATAATTTTCTATCCAATTAAAAAAGAAGAAATATTTAATGATAAAGAATTCAGCTCTTATTTTGAATTTTCTTATGTTTTTAAAATGAAGGGAAGGCTAATTGAACTCTAGAAAAAGCTGATCTAATCATTTGTTCCACTTCCCTGATTTATCACTGAAAAGAATTTCCTAATTAGCATTCTGACCTTTATGAAGATAATTTAGTGAATCTTTCATTAGTAGTAGACTGGGCAGGAGTTGTGGAATAAAACACTCTTTCTCTGATGATACAAAACCTACTTCAAAAAAATTTTAGATGTTCCCATATTTACTTAATTTGGTGGTTTACAGCAACTCATTTTAGGTCAAGCTGGTGTTGATGTTAGAATGCAAGTTAACAGACCATGGGCAAAATTTCAGTCTGAATCTTAGGGAGGGCTTTTCAAATCAGATTTCCTAGCTCAGTTGGACTGGCATTTTATTGCAATACTTCTTGAAATTATTATTAAAATCAAGAGCATAAAAAATTAATGAGATGTGTAACCACATACCACATACCAAAAGCTTCTGATCACTGTGCATGTGTCCCTCTGAATGTTTCAAGATCGGTGAGTTCTGTCTTTATACATGCTATAGACAGAATAGAGGATGCCAGCAAAACATATTTTCACCGTTTTCATGTTCTAGACAAAAATCAACATATGGCAGACCATTTCTCCTGATGAGCAGTTTGCGTAAACTAATGGTTGTAGCGCTAGGTTCTCAGATGTTTCAACCTCACTTGGTATACTTTTCCATTGAAACACTGCCATTTGCTTGGAATGACTTATTCTGCAGTAATTTTAAGGGGAAGTAAATAACAGTCTACTTTGGGACACTATTACAAGAATAGCTCTCATTACAGTTAATCTGGATCTTGGTGCTTGGTTGTTGTGCCAAGAGCATATTAACACAGTGGAGGCTCTTTAACTGGCAAATTAAAAAAATTAACTTGTCTCTGGCTAGGTCAGCAGTGCCTTTAAGGACGTGATTTTTCATTCCTATTCAATGAAAAACATAAGAGTTTATGCTTAGATCATGTTGAATGTAGTGGGCTATCTGTTTGTTCAGGTTGTGGATTTAAGCATTTTTGGCGGTCAGTGTAGTAGTACTTTGTTGCTATAGGCTTAAGATGCTCTTTGTGTGTATCTTGCCATTCCTGAGCTCTACAGCAAGTCCAAAGAACCACAGACCAGTGAGCCTGGCTTCTGTCACAGGTAAGATGGCAGAATCTGTCATATGAATTACAAGGACTGAGTTCATGCAGAAACAGTCTGTTGGGAAAGTGATAATATGGCTTCTGTAAAGGGAAATGTTGTGTCAGCCTGCCAAAACTGGGACAGGGCAGGCAAAGTGAAATCTCTAAATCTGCAAATGGAGGAGTTTGTTGAGTCATGAGGCAGCACATAAACTGGATGTGGATTTGTCTTTCAATACCCACAATAAAAAAACTAGGAGGCACTTGATGAAGATAGTAAGATTGATTTGAGACAGATTTAAACAATAGACAATAAACTTGTGTGACTTACTGCCACAATAAATGCTGGTGGGAGACAGCATCAGCAGGTTCAAGGGATTACATAAATTCCTGGACAGCGAGTCCAGGAATAAATACTATACAAGACTAGGTAGAAATGTACTAATAACCTTACCATAATTATAGCTGATGAGGGAGTATGAGCAGAATAGCCCACAAGTGATTAGTTTTGCATGCTCTGTGCATTTCTAAGTAGCATCTCCTAATGCCAGCTGAAGAGACAAAATAGATGGCTCACGCTTTTAAGACAGCAGGACATTTTGTACATTCGTATTTTGCAGGTAGAACTGCTCTGCATTCTTTAATTTTGTGTTCAGGTAGTTTGGAGTTCAATCTGTTATTTCCTCAGTAATTCTGCTTTGCTGAGGGCCATTTTGTGCCACATTCCAAAGAGCACTCATTACTCTAAGAACCTTCACTGATTTTGGCCTGTAAAAATTTCTTCATGCTGATAGAATATAGCACAGCTGGAGACTTTCTTTCTTCACTTATAATATAGAAAAACCTTACTGAGTTAAAGGAAAAGCAAAATAACTGTCCAGACATTTCCAGCTCAATATCCTTTACTTTGTGTGCTTCTAACTCTGTAGTCCTCCGGCAAGTGCAATTCTCTTCTTTCAGTGATGGAACATAATCCATAGTGCACAAAATCTATGGGTTTAGGCTCCTGTATAGGAGTTTTTCCTGTATAGGAAAATATTCTGCATATTGACAAACCACACTGTATTTTACATTGGAGCAAGGTAGTTGTTAGTCATGCGTTAAGACGTTACTCAACAGATCTGTAGGCAGTATGAGGTATGACTTACCTGGTGGGAAAGCTCTGAGGAAAGTGTAGAATCAGCCATTGGTATGGAGCTGGTGTACAATTTCTTTGAAAAGGGAAACTGCCCAGAGGTCTTTTTAATGACCACAGTCATTATATCCCACATAAAGTCTCGTAGCCCTAGCCCACCAGACATACTTTTCAGCAAACAACCCAGCACTGAATCCTGATGAAAGAGCCACTTTCTGACCACTGGTGCATCACAGCGCATGAAAACACTTATTTATTTATTTTACAATTTCACTTCAGGGAAGAAAGCTAATACCTCCGTAAGTACCCAAGTGCAGGAGGCTGTGGGAACTCATCCGTGTGTTGTGCATTAAAGTACATTGTTACTGCCTTGCTTGTGCCATGTGTTTGCAATTTTTTTGGAGTGTCACACAGTAAGTTCCTTACACAGTTGGCATGCTTACTTCTCCTGAAAGTTTAACTTGCAGCTAAGAATGACATGTTTACAATTTTATAATAGTTCTTTACTATTATAAGGTAAAAAACCCCAACCAACCAACCAAAACCCAGTACTCATAAAATGACAAAACATGACTGTAGGATAGAACGATAGATTTTAGTGAAAACAGAATTGAAGACCTCATGAAAATTGGTCTTCCTTTCTCCATTACGTGTTCCTGTGTGCATAATAAAGTCTTATGTTTATGGAGATATCTGAGTTGATTAATTAACAATTTGGTTAATGTTTGGAAAGGTCTGATGTTCAATCAACTCTGCTGCCACTATTCTTCTCCCAGCTTTTCATCCATTCCTGCATTTTCTAATGGAGATGAAGATTTTTAAGCTTTTAAAGATACAGTTCAGAGAGCTTTTGCTTATTTCTTCCTTCCTTTCGCACCTTTTCTTCACTTTTCCCTACCCCATATCCTTGTATTACTCATATGTACAGGGTGACTGAATACAGGCACAATATGTTTAGAATTCAAAGGTAATGGAAAATGAGTTAAGGAGAGGTTTCACAGTTAGAATAAACAGTAAAAAGTAAATCCTGCTATAACTCAGCAGATTAATAAGAAAAAAAGAATGAACAGGAGGAGCTTTGACTGTTTTTTCTCACCAACTTCTGCTGTAGTTTGGATTTGTTTAGGCTGCTGTGAGACCCTTATTTATTTTTTTTTTCAGCAAGAAAATGGAAATTAGAAAAATGGATCTTTCTTAAGCTCTGATCTTGGAAAACTTTTCTGACTGTAGAAATGTTACACAGAAATAATGATATAATTTCTTTATGCCTGATAGGTTGCTTTAGGCACTAAGTCAAAAAGTAACAGTTAATGCAGATATATTTGTATGTAAGTGGATATTTTAGATATGCCCTTAAAAATATTTTTTAATGAAAGAATTGAGATTTTTTTTTGCAAAATCTGCTGACTCTTTCTTCTTTTGCCATGGTTTGTGATTGCTTTCCTTTCCACCTGAAAGAACAGACTAAAAGAAACTCTGAGGAAAGGTTTTGTATTACTATTTCTCTGATAAATAAATAGGGGAAGGTAAAGGCTACAAATATCGTATGTTGTAATGAATGTCAGTAACCCATCTTAGTGGAATCTCAAACTTGGGAGAAATGGGGCAAGTTCTGGTAAATGAACTCCAGATGGAGATAGTAGAAAATGTGAAAAGAAATGGCACTTAGAGGAAATACCTCCAAAATACAACTAAGGGGGCAGAATGACTCAAACAAGATGAATGAGCCAGTATTTTACTTGCAGTGTTGAGACTGTTTTCGTTTTTAGGGTTTTTTTGAGGATTTTTTTCTCAAAGTAAAATTCAACTGCTCTTTTAGCACTAGCATTTAGATTAGAGATCCATTGACACAACTGCTAGTTTTACTTTATGACTGTATTCCTGCATCTTCCACTTCTTATCTTTCTGCTGATTAGGTAATACTAATTTGCATATAAAATCATGCTCTCTCTAGTTACAATATTGGAATTAGACTGTGAACTGTTGACATGCATTGGGGTTTTTTTGACACTGCCAGCCAAGTATGAAGAAGGTTAGTGAAATAACGTCTATTAATGGCCCAATGATGAACCTAGCTATTCCTTTTAAGTCTGTATATTTGCTCCTCATAGTGTATTTCACTCTTTTCAGTCCTGTTTGATCACTATGGAACTTGCAGCTACAGCATATGAAAAAGTTACAGCTGAGCTCAAAAAAACCCAAATAGGCAAACGCATGGATGTAGAACCCATTGAAAGCTATTAAACACAAAGGTAATACACATGACTCAAAAAGTGTCTAAGCCCCAGGGTGGCTGAAGACACAGTTTACTATGTGTAGTAAACACTTTCTCTTGCTTACACTCTTTTTAAAAGTACATATTACTGATCATGAGATTAGATTTTTGACACTGTATGTCTTTTCCAAAAATAGAAAAAAAATCACTCCAAAATGTGTGCTTGGCTGGCAGAACTAGGGTAGAGTTACTGAAGGTGAACTTTGTAGACTTGAGGGCTTAGAAAGAGGCAGAATTGTTTGCTGCAATTTCCTTTTGATTAGGGTGCTTCTGAATAAACAAAACCACAGGCTTTGTGACAAGTAGCATTTTTTTTTCCAGTGAGCAATGGACTGTGATTTACCTATGTTGTAAGATCTTTCACCAACAGTGCCATTGTGTGTATGTAACACAGTGGGGAAGTAACTTTGTGCACTTTGAGATACCCTGAGTTACACTTGATTAGAATGAATCCTACCCCAAAAAAATCTTTTATCCATAGATATAACTTGTTTCAATTTATTTTAATTATCAAGTGAATATTAGGAAAAAAGAAACATTCCAAAACCCAAACCCCAAATTAAATGGAAACAAAACCCCCAAACAATAATTTTAAATAGCAAAATAGTAGGCCCTAGCAAAATCCTAAACCTCATTCTGCAATGTTTGGATTTTCATTTTCAACTGCAGACTAAGCAGGATCACAGCTGTTTTGGAAGGTAGGATCTACAATCAGCACAATCTTGCTAAATTAGATAAATGGATTGAATTCTGAAAAATGAGCAGACATGCAGAAGAAAGTGAGATGGTTTAAGTAATAGGTTAGTGTCAAATGCACAAAAGTAGAATAGAGTTGTCGAGATAGTTGTATCACAGGGATTAAATTCAGGGATTAAAATAAGAGAAGAAAACATTTATTCAGATATGATAAATTAAGATTATGACATAAGAATATGAAGGATCTATTCCTGGCTCTAACAGAAGCTAAGTATTTGGTTTATGTTTTCTGAAGGAAAAAAAAAAAAAAAAAAAGAAGGAAAAATGCAGTTAAATACAGGTCAGAAAACACCTGAAATATTAGAAGTCTTGGCAAATAGAACCATAAAATTATTTGGGTTGTAAGGGACCTTTAATGATCATCTAGTCCAACCCCTCCTGCAATGAGGAAGGACATCTTCAACTAGATTAAGTTGCTCAGAGCCCCATCCAGCCTGATGTTGAACCATGTTTGTGATGGGTTTATGCCACAAAATATACTGTAGATCTAAATCTGCATTTAAACCAAGATTCTGAATTTAGATTTCAACTTTCTTTGTATGTAAAATAGAAGAGATTGACCTCTATTTATGATTTGCATTTCATATGGAGAAAGCAAGACAGAAAATGAGAAAACAAACTTTATTTATTAATTTATTTTAAGTAGCAAGTACCTCCTATCGTAGAAATGAACTGGTTTAGATGTCAGAAGAATCTGTCAGGTGATTACTGACATGAAACACTCTGAATGTAATAAATGGTTCTTTTCTCATCAAAAAGAAAAACAAAAGACAGACAGTATGAGTTCAAAGGGCATGGAAAGTGAATACTGAATTCTAATTTTGTTGAAATATCCAATATGTCTGAAAAAAGACTTGTGAAGGACTTTGTAATTTTGTGATTGCTTTGTCTGAAAATAGCAGTAGCAAAATTAGTACAATTCTCTCTTTATTTGCATTGCACGTTTAACAAAAGCTAGTGTGAGAGGTGGAAGGCCAATGAATTAGATACTACTATAATCTCCCTCTTGGAGTTTCATCTTTCATATCTCTTTAAACTGAATACCTTTCTTTTTGACAATTTTTTTCAGCAAATGGAGCTTTTTTGTGGCCTGAACTCTCCAGGGTGAATAAATGGAAAATCAACATTCTTCTGGATTTCAAAGATTATTTAAACAAACTTAATGGTATTTTTTACATAACAAAAAAGAATATAAAAATGAAATGTAATGAGGTGAAGATACTGTACAATGTCATTAAATAGAAATAATATTTAATCCAGAAAATTACATTGCTATGATGGCTATTTGTTCTGAAATAATACACTCTGAAAACAATCTGCATATAGTGTAGGAGATACTGTCTGCACCCTTTTGAGCAGTTTGATTCATATCAGAAATCCATTTTTACTGAAAGTGTACTCTCCCAACAACTTTGTGACATAAAATATATACTTTTTAAAGAGCAAGTACTTAACTAATAAGGTTCATGGTCTTTTGAAGCCAGCTTTATGATGTTCTTTTTCTAAAGAACAATTTAATTAGATATCAAAATGTCACTTGCACTGAATAAAATCCCTAAATACTTGTTAGAGCTGTGTGTTACCTGCAGAACTGAAAGGTGGTGATACTTCTGGTTTACCCTGTTGCTTTAGAGACCAGGAGGAAAAGTCATAATACTTGTTTACTGCCAGAGGAAACCAGTTGCCTAACCAAAGGTCTGAGTCATCATCCATTCATAGAAGAATTTCCATGGACTTCCCTGAGTTTTGGCTATAATTTCAGAGGGGTTGTTTTAGCAGAAAATATGGGAAAATGTTCAGCAAGTAATGTTATTAATGATTATTAATGATTAATATTTTTAAGGGCATTTGTAAGAATATACAGAAAATTACTGTGAACATACACTAAATTATCTTTTTTTCCAGCTAATAATGGTAATCCCGGGGGTGGGTGGGGGGAAGACACATCTTTCTCTGTTAATTACAGTAAATAATCAGCATTAGGATCTGTTGCTGGACCTTGAAAGAACATGAAATCAAATGATTGTGAGAGATACTGGTGTCAATGTAGTTCTAAGTAAACTAGCACAAAAAGTTATTCAAGCAGTGAAGTAACATGTTTCTCTTATGCTTTAAAAAATAAAACCTGAAATCCTACTTTATTCATCTGAGGGGGTCGGGGGTAATCCAGATAGCATTCAGCCATGGGCACTAGCCTCATTGTGCATGCCCAGCAAATCAACCATGCACACACACACACCCACCGCCCCCAGTATTTGGTACAGAGAAGGCAACCAGTTCTTATGGTTGTTGAAAACTGTAAATTCTTTAGAAGTAAGTCAGTGTTTGCTCTTCAATCTTGAGATGATCTCTAGTGTCAAAACTTGCAGAAATCGGGTATCTGTCTCAATAGAGCCTCAAGATATATTTTAATAAAACAAACAGCTTTCTAATAAAGCAGAATAAGAATGAAATTTTAAATGCATGTTAAATTTTCTACCACTTCAAACAAATGCTGACATTGCTAATCTTATTCACATTTTTATGTGTATATTAATTATAGATGTAGTTTAACAGCCACTAAATATAGAGTCCAATAGAATTTTCGTTGGGCTATGAATGCAGAATAAGTTTCATTGTTAATTAAAGGACTTAAAAGAAAATATTAACATTTAAAAAAATCAAGAATATTTTTCTCCCTCTTGAAAATTTCTATCCTGTTTTAATTCTGGATTTTTTTCTCCTTTTGAAACTTTCTATATAAAAGCCACATTTCAGACTAAGACCTGTGGTCTGGTTTTATACATAGCTGGTTTATACATAGCTGAAGAGGAGAAAGCAACACATCTGTAAATGTTTAAATTACTGTTTCACATACTGCATCAGGAGTGTGGGGATTGGTGCATCTGGTGCTGAGCATCAAGGCCTCCCTGCCATGCCTATGCAATTCAGTACAGCTGGCCTGTAACAGGGTATGATTGGAAGAGTAAAAGTCCATCAAATCATCCTGGAAACTAGGTGAGGAAGAGGTAGACATGACACAGCCTGGAGACCAGGAAATGGAAGATGTAGGATGGGCTTGCTTCCTCTGATTTATTTTTTTTTTAAGACATTTCATCTTGACATGTATTTTATTGCAGCTGCTATATAGATACATCTCCAACAGATTTCCTGGGGCCTTTCTACTTTTTGGGTTTAGTTTTTCTTCCAGTCTAGAAATTTAATTTACATGTGGGCAGGCTTAAACAACATTTCCAAATCCATTGTGTGTTCCATATCAGCTGAAGATGTTTGACAACTTGGAATGCCCCCAAATCTGTTTACTTTCTCCTGCTCTGGGAAGCAGGTGAACCACATTCCTGTGCTAATCAACTGCAAACTGCCAGCCAATTGCACTGCATATAGGACTGGACCCATAAAGTTAAAATGTGGGTGGAGTATTCAGTAAATTATCTGTCATAATCTATCCGGTCTGTGGTGTAACTTTGCAATGCTTAGGCATGATTAAATACATTGAGCTCTTCTCTTGCATTTCATGCTGTCTTTTAAGTTTCCCAGCAATTGCTTTGTTTAGATCTTGTGGCTTTGCACAAAGCACCTTTTCATTCTATGCTAAAAATAATTTAACGCAAACACCACCTAATCAAGGAGAAACTAAATTTTCTTTTCAATGGTTGACTCTTATGATGAATTACAAAAGATGTTAATTGTGTCAGAACATGTACTCAAAATATTTGAAATGAGCCCACCCAACTTGCTTGTTTAGTTGACATGCTTTCCTCTCCATCGGTGAGTTTGGGTTTTTTTTGCAAATCCTCTGTCAATATTTTAATGAGGCTGTTTATAGCTAAAGGAAAGAAGAAATTAGACCAGATACCACAGGGCCTTTGTAAGATCAAACCTTACTCTTTCATAAGTCTAATATTGCTAAGTTGTGCTGAAAACCAGAGTTCCACTTGAAAAAAAAATCGACTTATCTTTAAGGCACAATATTTCCTATCTATTTTACATAAAAAAATAATATTTTCTGTAACGAATGTGTGAATATTGATTTCTAAAAAGGATATAATAGACACATTTAAGTAAAATTTTTTGTCAAATTACATATTTCCATCCAGGAGCACAAAAAAGTAATGTGGTAAAATGCAGAAAATTCTCAGAGCTACCTAAACTGCCAAATGCAAATGTTCTTTCATACAATAAAGGCCTTTATAATTTTAACAAAATCTACTGCAAGTAAAAATATGAAATGTGATTGAAAAGCAATCGTATTATATCATTCAGTAGTGTTTTAACAAAATGTAAGACAGAACATAGTGTTAAAAAGTATTCACAAAAGGGGGAAGGCATAGTAAAAAGACCCCTCTCTTTTCACTTTTTTTCTGTCACTTTGCAGTGTATTTCTCACTTTTGTCTACCTTTCTTTCCTTGATTTGAAATAAATTAAATGTTTGTGTATATGAAATTAGACTTATGAGATGAAATAGACTTTCTGCAAGCAAGGAAACTGACCATTCAGAGCAAATTCATTAAAAAAACATGTTACAAAAGGAAATGCTTGTGGAGAACATGTCACGTTTCACAATGCATCCTTTGAAGTGTTTCAGTGCCAAACTAGAATTAAAAAAGAAATTAGATCCATCATCTTTTTTATTTCAAAAATAATAATCACTTCAGGATTTAGAGTAAGATGATCTTTGTTTTCATTTAATAAAAGGAATGTTTTTGTTATTGTCAGTATTGACATGCTATTGCCAATGACACTACAAGTTATGCTTTGTTGTTTTGGTTTTGGTTGTTTTTTTTAAACAAAGTCCTTACAAAAATCTCTATTTTGTGTTTCCTTCTAGAAGTACCCTAGATAATTGCCTATCAAATAGTCAAATCTATTTTTTGTAGCTAGAAAGTAGCTAGACTGGATTCCAGAAACCGCAGTTGTCTATTCATCTGTAGAGATTCAGCAGGATTCTTCACACCACAACACTTCTCAGTTCTAGTTTGAAAGTATCATATTTGCTTTGTGACTTTTCCGCTATTAATCTTGACCAACAGCTGTAGCAGTAGGTTGGTATCACAATGGGTATTTGAACATTTAAAGATTAGACATAACCAACATATTTAATACAGACTGTGAACCAGTGATAGTTATTTTTAAAGGTTCTTGAAACTGCTTAAAATCAAACTACATCCAGAATGGAGCTATATGTAACTTAAGATAATATTTTTCACAAAAAAATATCCTGTTAGCTGACTGAAAAACTTTGCTATTCCCAAGACTTTTGTTTTATTGAAGAACCCATCAATAAAAAATGCATGCAAACAGATCAATAGGCCTGTAGCAGATCCTAATTATTTTTTTATTATTATCTTTTTAAATGCTGTGTATTGGATGGTGTGCTGGTTTTGGCTTGGAGGTGATTTTCTTCATAGTAGCTGGTATGGCACTATATTTTGGATTTGTGCTGAAAACAGTGTTGATAATACAGAAGTGTTTTCGTTACTGCTGAGCAGCACTTGCACAGAGTCAAGGACTGTTTTGCCCCTTACCCAACGCCACCCATGAGCAGGCTGGGGGGGCACAAGAAGCTGGGAGGGGGCACAGCTGGGACAGCTCATCCCAACCGATCAAAGGGATATTCCATGCCATATGAAGTCATGATCAGCAAGAAAAGTGAAGGAAGAAGGAAGCAGGGGACATTCGAAGTGGTGGTGTTTGCCTTCCCAAGTAATTGGTATGCATGCTGGAGCCCGGCTCTCCTGGGGGTGGCTGGACACCTGCCTGCCCATGGGAAGTGGGGAATGAATTCCTTGCTTTGCTTTGCTTGTGTGTGTTTCTATTTCTCTCCCTCATGCTGGCACAGGGGGAGTGAGTGAGCAGCTGTGTGGGCTTAGGTTAAACCATGACAGTCCTTTTTGGTGCCCAACGTGGAGCCTGAAGTGTTCAAGATAATGACAGATTTGGTTGGAATGTACTAGATGGATTTTACAGCTGCTATTGCTGTTTAGCTATTAATTGACTGGCTTCTGTGCTTGCCATGGGGCTTGCTTACCCCATGGTATATTAGAGTCTAATGCTCATTAGTGGTGGCTGCTTTTTGCTTTCACTGCTTGCTGTGCTGCTTCTTACCTTACTCTGCTGTGCCTGGGAACATTTCGATGACTGCAGTGACGATGTGCCTGGGCTGGCAGATGTCCAGGGCATCGCTGCTGCTTCTGTGCTGCTGTACTGGACAGGTTGAAAGTCCTGTGTGAACTCAGGTTGAAGGGGTGGGTGATCTGTGTATGAGTCCATGGGGGAGGAGGATACTCTGAAGCATCTGCAGCTGTGAGTAAGTCCACACTGAAGCAGGTATGTCTCGAAGCACCTGTGGCTGTGGTTGAGTCTGTGCCACAGCAGATATACCCCAGAAGGGACTGTGGTTCAGAGATAAGGCTCCACTTGGAGCAGGTACACCCCTTAAGCAACTGCAGTTCGTGAATAAGTCCAAGCCAGAGCAGGGGCAACTGAGGAACTCATTGCAACATTAATCACCATCGTCTGGTCCTAAGGGACCAGGGGTGGAGATTGTAACAGAAATAACTTTAAAGTGGGAAGGGGGGGCTTTATTAATGACTGCCAAATATTTCACTAATAAGAAGGGACAATTATCTTTTCAGTTATCTACTCCTTCAGTTTGTTTCAATTTACTATACAGGCAATGCATTTATTACTGGCACTTATTTTTCTTTTTGTAAGGTCATGTTCCATGTTAAATAGCTGAAGTCAGTCAACCAAATCAAATGTAGCTCTGTCAAGCTGTTTGGAGGATCAATGGTGTAATGTACCTAGCTTGACAGCATTAATCCCTGATTCTGTAATACCAAGAGTTTGACTTCCCTTTACAAATTCAAACTCACAAAAAATGACAATTTGTTTCAATATTGTAAATCAGTAATAGTGCACTGAGAACCTTTGTCTTTAATGATTGTGACAAGAAAGTGGAAGACATTGAATGCTATAAAATGCTTCATCTAATTCCAACCCAGCAGTTTGGAAATAATTTAGTTACCCTCTTCTTTCTTTCCCGAGATCTCAAGTCCTGTATAACACCAGGGTGGAGGTGAGGCAAAGAGGTAAAACACTGATTTATGGCAATAATTGGCAGAACTGTGTAGAAGGAATAGAAGAGTTCTCTTTATGTATATGTGCATCTTGATGAAGCAATAAGTAAGGACTGAAAGATTAATGATAAATTGAGCTGTACATCTACTACAAAAATAGGGTTAAGTGAACATTTGTTTCAGTTCTGCACAGCTGTTTCTGCAGATCTTGTTCCTGCTCCTTAATATTCATTGCTAGCAAACACTCATGCAGAGAAGTTTTTGTTCAATATGAATATTTAGGAAATTACTGTTCTATGTATGAATATTTAGTTTTGCATGCAAAAACCCTGGCATTCATGAACAATTTTATGGGTTTGTTATTCATAATTTACTGTTCTTCTCATTCATAAGTTTCATTCCTTCAGTCAAAAAACAATGAAAGTATACTGTTTTGGTAGTCACATGTCAAAAAAATATGCAATAGGTTAATCTTTGTCTAATCCTGTCAAAACATTGTTTACAACAAACATTCACAAACCTAAGATTTTTGCTTTTGAAAGCAAATAGCTGAAAAATGCAAAATTTCATTTCCGTAAATTCAACACATTTAGTACTGAATGATATGCACAGGAAATATGCAAAAATGAGGATAATTTCCTTCTTTTATTTCTTTTTTTTTTCCCCTTGAGACTTCTAAGGCCAAAGGTAAGAATAAAAGGGTTTGGTTAACCTATTTAATCTCCTTAAAATCCAGGAGTTTTAGATTTAGTATGAAGAAACACCTCAAATGTCAGATATTGATGTTACCTATTGATAAATTCACCATTTTTTTCTCCCAGGGAAGTGGGAATTTTCATGAAAAAATAACTAGCAAATAATGTAGATAATTATTGGGCTATTTGATATCAATGTATGGAAAAAATAATCTAACTTGTTTCTTTCTTCACTGTTTAAAGCATATAATGAAAAGATAATTTTAGGAATATCTTTAGATTGAGCTATTAGACACCTATTAGTCATAATTACATATTGTTGATTTTCCAGGGTCACCTCCTCCAAGCCCAAGAACAGTCCATCACTGTGTGCAAGAAGCCAAACAAAGGTGGCAGGAGGCCTACATAGATGAACAAGTAGCTCCCAACAAAATACAAACATAGAAAGGAAACATACAGTGAATGGAAGCAGGGACAGGTAATCCAGGAAGAATACAGAGACACTGTCTAACCAGGCAGGGATGGGACTAAGAAAACTAAAGCCCTTAGTGCTGTATCTCACAGACTGATACTAGGGCCAATATTGTTTAACATGACCTAGAGGATGGGACAGAGTCTACCCTCAGCAAGTCTGTGGAAAACTTGGAGAAGTGTTTGATAGACCAGAAGGTTGTGCTTCTCTTCATAGGAACCTGGACAGGCTGGAGAAATGGGCTGGCAGGAACCTCATGAAGTTCAACAAAGGGAAATGCAAAATCCTGTACCTGGGCTCCTCAGGGACACCAAGGTCACTGTGATCCAGCAGTGACAAATAAGGTCAACAGCCTCCTGGGCTCCATTAGACAGTGTTGCCAGCAGGTTAAGGGAGATGATCCTTCCCCTCTGCTCAGCCCTGGTGAGACAAAATTGGTGTTCTGGGTCTAGTGCTGAGCTGCCCTGTACAGGGAGGTACTGGAGTCTAGTAAATGGCTACAAAGATGATTAAGGGCTTGTACCACATGACATGTGAGAGGCACAGAAGGCTTGAGGAGGATTTCATCAATGTATGTAAATACCTGATGGGGAAAGTAAAGAAGAGGCAGCCAGACTCTTCTCTGTGGTGCCCAGTGACAGGACAAAAGGTAATGGGCACACACTGAAACACAGAAAAATCCATTTATACATAAGAAAACACTTTTTGACTGTAAAGGTGATCAAACAGTGGAGCAGGTTGCTCAGAGAGGTTGCAGAGTCTTTACTCTTAGAGATATTGAAAAACCAACTGAAGCACCCTACTCTGACAGACCCAGCTTTGAGGAGGGGCTGGATTACATTGTCTCCAGAAGCGCCTTGCAGCCCTTAGCAATGTTGAGAGCCCAACATATCTTGCTCTCATAAGAATCAGTCATCACATCAGTTGCTAAAACTGGGTTAGTCTGATGAGTCTAGGGCACATGAGAAATTATTTGAAGCTTTATTTATCCTTCATCCTAAACCTTACATTAATGAAAATTTGGATTAATTTTGATAAAAGTAATTAATTCTCCCATTGGAACGGGGAAGATCCAGCGTTAGTCTCACTGACAAGACTGTGTAGCAGTGCTACTGTACTGTGTACTGTGGATGCTCCTGATATGTGAACCTATGCTAATGGAAAGTGATACTGAAAGCCCCTGTAAGTCTTCCTTTCTGGATTTGATGTCCTTATTTCCCAACATACCAAGGCATCTGGCACTCCCTCCTTTTTGTCGTCCATTCTTCTGAAACGGTAGTACAACTGTACTAATTAACACACAAAGTAAACCACTCCAAGCCATCAACTAACTATCCATTTACTATCATTTTTCTTTGTCAATTGTTTCTAATACCTTACTTGTAACAAAAGGGTTGAGTATTTCTGTTTCTGTACTTCTTCTTCAAAACGTCTTTCCCAAACATGCAACCAAGAGAAGAGGATTAAGAAGTTCTTGACTTTGTGAACATTGTCACTACCAGGATTTGCATCCTGTATTTCAGCTACAGCAGTACTGGGAATAGGAAAGCAGAAAGCTCTAATATGTATGTCATACTGTGCAGATTCATTTACAAGTAGGCAACTTCCCTGATAGTGATAAGCACTGATAAATTTTGATATAAAGAAAAACATAGTAAGATTTATCTGAATATCTATTTTAACAAATACTTTAAAAAGGTCTAAATTTCCCACCCAGTTTTAGGTTATATAAGATGAAACAAGCAAACCAAGTGACCTAGTTCGGTATTCACATCAGTTACAAAATTATTCATATTTGACATGATACATACGCAAGACAGTATAGGCTGTGCGTATATACACATACATTTAATACTCCATTACACTCAGATTTTTTGGCAAGAAAATCCATATACAATTTGCATTTCAAATTAATGAAGACATCGACTCACTTGTATGATTATTTAACCAGTAAAGTAATACTATTAATAATGCTAAATTATTTGATTTAAAATAATGCTATCACTAATGCTAAATTATTTTATTTGCTGGTCATTCTGTTCCCTTTGCTTTGAACCATGGTAATCACTGTAGACTGACCAATGAATGCAACAGAATGGCTGCTGTTATCTTTAGGAACTAGTAGCTTTGACATTCTGTTGTCATACTCCATTCTAAAAGGAAAAAAAAATATCCAGAAAGGACATAATCTTAAAAAATAACTGATGAATCAAAGAAAGAAAATGGAATGGCATGAATCTATCCTTCAGCTAAAAATAGAACCAAGAGACAAGAACGAAACATAAGCAGTCCAATTTTGCAGCAGTTTCTAGTTTTATAGATGTGCATGATCTGTTTTTTTTCCCCTCTGGCTTATTGTTCCATGTGTAAGCTATGAACAGAATATGATGCCTGTTCTATCACATTTATAAATAATGAAAAATAACATGACAAGGATTATTAAGCAGTGCAAAGCAACTAAAACAATGGAAGCAGAAATAACAAGGTATTAACATTCTTTCTGAACAGTTATTTCTATGAATTATGTCGGTATAGCTCAGTACTTTCTATACTCAGTAACAAGTAGACACTAATGAAGTAGCTGTTTGAGCTTTTACTTTTACTATTATTTTTTTTTGGACAGAACTATATTCTTTAAATAATAATAATAGAAAATCCCTACATTATTTCTCCTTAATCTGAAATCCTGCTTTTTTTATGGACCTCTGAAATATTTATTCAGTTGACTTCAACATAGGATATGCAAATGTATTTCAGAATGCTACTTACAATATTCAATTTATTTAAACAGTAGTTCAAATAAAAATGTTAATCAAGAAAGGATTGTAATCCCCTCCAAAATTAAAACTGTAGCAAAAATCTGGAAGAAAAAAAAAAAAATTTACTACTATCCCCATCAAAGGCATGGGGGGAAAAAAATTGCATCCAGAAATGTTAAAGCGAATTTGTCAGCTTTTTTCTGTAGTAGTATATGTAGAAGAAATCTCATGGAGTGTGTAGTCCGGTTGTCTGCTCATGTACTTGCCCTGTTACCCCCTTCTTTTTCTTTTAGACAGTTTTGACTCACCTTATAGTGACACCCTCTCAACATTTAACTTCTGATTTAGATGCCTCTATTTCATCTCATGTTCCACCTCTATATTTCATATTCAGGATCCATTGCTCACTTTCCCCCCCATCCTTCACAGGCAGCTATCACACTGACAGTGCAGCCCCTCTCTGGAGGTATACACTCACACTGTAGAAAGCTCTTCCAGTTAAGCTTGGATCAAGACCAGGTGTGGTGAATGGTCGAGCCAGCACTGCGGAACCGTCATTGAAGGTTTACTACCAGTACAAAACCAAGGACACCATGCATACTTGTCTTTACCCTGTGTTAATATACAGTTGGAGAGGAGTTTGTGACTAGAAAGACCATTTGAGCATGTCCATACCAGCTTAATGCCAGGTTAAAGGAAAAGGCAGGCATGTAGGCTTGGTAGGGTAAGCTCAGTTGGGTAGGGGCCAAAAGGACCCAATAGGCATCCAAGGCCAGCAGGGAATCACAGCAGTCAGCGTAGGATGCCACAGATGGATTTGTTTTGCAGGTCAATGTGTTTCCCGCGGTTCGCTCCACTGTGTTGACAGTGAACTCCGGAGAAGACTCAAAGAAATCCCACAGTAACCACTTTGTGTCCTGGCTTTCTCAGGTTCGGGGGTCTGCATGGAGAATACTGGGTTCCACGTAGCTATGGCACAACATTATTATGAACTCTTGTGAGATTTATCCCAGCTCATGTCATGAGTCCCCCACTACTAAGTCACACTGCCATTGGCAGCTGGGTCCCCAATTCCTTACAGCAACATCAGCTGACCAGTGACACCAGCCAGGCTACATTTCCAGAATCCTGGAGAGATTAATCAACTGTCTCTGCAAACACATGTAGGAATTAACTTTTTTTTGTGATCGTGTAAGCCTTTGGGTTACCATCCTTGCTCATAGGACCATCAACTACCATTATTATTTCCATTTCTATTGTTTGCATTTTGGCATTGTTGGCTTGGTTTGCATAAATGTGATAAAGTTTTCTCTAAGTGTATTCTTAGTTCCCAGGTTTCTGGAAAGTTTATTTTTATTGCAACTCTCTTGGTGATATCCTGTTCAACTAACGTACAGATGATGTACACACAGATGATGCATACAGTCTCAAAAATACTCCAGTTTACACTTGCCAGGAGTACTCTCACATCTTTGTCTAGCACCTTGTGTTATTAGACTGAACAATCACATCCTTGCATCCTAGTGGATGCAAAACAAGAAACGTACAGAAGACCTACTCCTGAGATGCAGATTTCCACAGCTAAGGATCCATTCTGTGTTTTCACTCTGGACTGTGGTGATTGACAGTCTGGCAGCACTAGGGTGAACTTTTAAGTAAAAAACAAATAAGTTTATTTTAATAAAATACAAAGAATGGGAAAAAGGAAGAAAGGAGTTGGTTGCTTTTGAGGCAGACAAAAAAATCCTGCAATATTCTTTCTGCTTTAGCTCTCTTTCTAGCTTGGTTTCAATATGCTTTCTGTGTTCTCCTCTGCTAGTGGAATAAGAAGCCACCTATCTCTAAAGTCAATTCAAACATCTCCCAGGAAATAAGCAGCAGTCTGTTGGATAAATTTCAGTCTTTTCTTGATAAGACTGCTCTAAGATGAAGTCTCTCATTATATCCTTTTTTCTTGGATGACTTCTGCTGAATGGAATTTCAGCCCTGGGTGTTCCTATAATCTCCGATACTGAAAGTAATTTGATAGCACATTATCTTTTGTCTCCTGGACTACACTGCTGCAGTCACAGTTTCAGTCACTTGCCATCATCAGAAAATTCATTCCTATCTTGAAAGAGCCAGGTAGGTTTAACTGTTATTTGACTGTAAAGAGTGTACATGAATTTTCCCCTGATGAAAAGGTAAGTGAGAAATATTTCCAACATCTTGGAGTACAAAAAAAAGGTATCTAAATTTTTAACACTTGTAACCTCAGAATACTTACATGAGATAAGGTTTGATATCATAACAAAAAAACCTTGACGGTAATTGTGCTTGGAATAGATTACTTCTAAACATAGCTTCAGATGCAGTGAGGAAGTTTGTTATTTCATCATTTCTTTAAAACAGAAATTATATGTTTTGGAAATACTTGTTCAAACATTTACATGAAAACACAGATGAGAAAGGTGTTTATGATTTTCTGAAGCTCTGCTTTTAGCTGTATTCCTGATCATTTGGAGCATACCATTATAACCCAGTTCATGTTATTTCATTACATTATTGCTACTAGAAGATTGGTACCACTTTTCAAGACATAGTCTCAGAGGTAAAAAAAGGTGTATGGAAGGAAAAATAAAAAAGATCAGAATGATATATTCACTTCACTGATAACCAAAACCAGACTTTGTATTCAATACAAAAAAATACAGGTCCCATCTGAAATATAATGAGTTCTGTTTGCCCCAGCAAAAAATCTGATCTGGATATCTATTTATTTTTCATATATTTATCTGATTAAAAAAACAAACAATCAAAAAAAAAAAACCCCAAACAAGTATATGTGGGGTAAGTTGTGTTAATGGAACAAATTCATGGAAAATGGCATCCCTATTTCAGCAAGATCTACACAGAAGGATAAGATTAATGGATCTGCTGCACAATTTCAAATGCTTGTTGACATTTATTGTTTACTTTGGATTTTTATGACGTTAATGCTTATAGTAAAGAGTTAAGATATTCCATCTTAGCTGAATGTTCATAAAAATCTGTGATTTCACAAACTGTTCATAAAACTTAGAGAAGATGACAAAGTGACTTCACACTTATTTTTCTCACTTAATGATGACATTTTTGGCCCCAGTAACTATTGTCAGAACCTGTGAAATAGGCAATGATTTGCCAGAATATAATGAACTGGGAACAGCCAACTTGCTTTCCTTTTCAGTTGTCAGATTATTCCATCCCTTAAACATCTTGTTATGTCCACAGTTTATGGACTAGTAATCATCAGGACAAGAAGGTTGCCATGTCCCCTTGATACTGCCTCTTTCAACTGCTACTGCTTTTCCTACTCTATCCATAAAATATTCAGGGCATACATGTTTCAAAGAAGGAAAACAAAAACTCCTGAGCATAAGCATCAGCATAGCAATAAGTATTAGAATCCTATTGTATATAAATTGCTTGTTAATTAGAAAGACAAAAAACTCTCATACAAAAGAAAAAAAAAAGGCATTTGGCTCGTCTCATTCAAAATGAAGACAGTGTACAGAATATCTGTCTCCCAAGTATTAAATAGGTAATTAACTCTTTCATATGTCAGGCTGAGGTAAATACCCATAAACCCTGTTGTGCCCGGACCCCAGTGTAGCTGCCCTGGGTTCTGCATGTCAACAGCAAAGAACACAATTGCAGTACAAAGGGAAAAGGAGGTTCTTCAGCTGTTACTATGTCAATGAGAGCAGCATGACCAAGACATGAATCAGTCCTCTGGGGGGTCTTCAGTCTCCTGTTTTATGTTGCAAACAATTCATATACTGTCTATAATGTCATTACCTGTAGCACAACTGGGTAGGTCGACAGATTCTCTCTTTTTTTATTTTTTATTTTTAATCTAGGGTTGTAGAAGAAATAGCATCCTTGCTTTTTTAAGTAATTGATTTCGGTACAGGTCAGAAATCCATATTGCTTACCAAGTAATAAATATTTTCAAGTAAATAATGCTGGTGAGGAATGTAAACAATGTTGTTTGCTATTTGACCTTAATAAGCCCACAGGGTCAATGAAAAATTGATAAAGGATGCAATATTTCTGATTTACTAGCTAGGAAAAGAACCCCAAACTGTAAAACAAACAGGGAAAAAAAAAAAAAAAAGAATGCAATAAAAACGAGAGGATAGTTAAAACCTTTTATAATTTATTCTTAAATTGATCTATTGTTTTTAGTTGGTGGCTGTAAATAAAAAGAAAGAGTCAGAGTGTTCTATTTGGTTAGCTGCTTTATTTTCTCAAAGTAATTTTTAATTTGGAGTCCAGGTTGATTTTATTTCATCTTGTTATGTCTTCCTTCAGGTTAAAAAATATTTTTGTAGCTAAATTCAAATTAGAATAATCTGATTAGATGACTGAGAAAAAACATAAAACCTTTGTTTTATAATTATACAAGTAAATTTTAGGGATATTAGAATAATTATTTCAATATCTTACCTATCCAATCTGTGAAATACTTGTAGAGAATAGCCTACTGTAAATTTATACATATACACACTTGCATATAATGTATATACATGCATCTAATATTTGTAAGAACTTCATTAGGAGAACACTGAAGTTGTACTGTTAGAGGAATTCAAGACAGCATATACTTTCATGTGTTGCAATTTTATTAATATTGGTGGCATATTTACCTGCTTTTATTTGCATAATAAAGTTTGGTCTGATGCATGCACACAACTTGTACATCTTCACAGGTTTGGGTGTGATAGGTAAATCTTACTACCAAAATGGAACAGTTAGGTCTACCAACACAAGGCTGTGTCATACACTGAGACTATAATGGCCTTTACCTATAGATCAGACAGATAACTTTACCTGCAAGTTGAAAACATTTGCAAATGTGTGACATACACTATAGCCACTTTTTACAGTTTCAGATGCATCACCATCCTATGTACTGGAATACTGGAACTTGTATCTGCCATCTGTTTTCCTAGGGATACTATACTGTAATTTCCATGTCATTTTTTTTCCCTTTCTCCCTTATTTAAATTGTATTTCAGAAGAAAGAATCCATAGGAATAAGCAGTACATCTTTCCAACTTTAAGAGCGAACTACCATCGTATTTTATTCAATAAATTATTTGTAGCTTATTGGCCTACAGACAGACAGGTCAGACAGCCCGACTGGGATGTCTGGGTTCTGAAGTCTCCTCATGAGATGAGACTTCAAGTATATTTATAAGGCCTCCTGCTGAGATGGGACTAACTTCTCTACAGGGCATGCAGATAGTAATACGGGAAGGGAGGGAGGGCCCAAAAAGCTAATCAAGTCACAGAATATGAAAAGGAGAATAAGAAAATCTTGCTCTGCAGAAGCAGAATTGGAACAAACTGGGACCCAAGGAATCTGCCCTACAGTGGTCAACAGAAAGACCTTGGCACCTGGGAGAGATTTTAGCCAACATTTTTGCATGACAGTTCTTTCTCCTAGTTACATAGAAAATGTACAGCATCTTGTGGGACTCCCCAGGTGGGGAACATTCCTGTTGGGAGTTCCTTTTATATCTGCAACTATGAAGGACTCCTAATTCATGCTGGAACCTGTAAATTACATCATTATTTGAGTTGACCTAATGATACTAATTGATTATTTGAGTTTGTGAAGGGGAAAGGATGGAAGGAAGAAATTTAATATAAACAATGAATCTAAAAAAGCAAGTATTTGCAAAATATAACTGTAATGGGTAGTTACCTACAAAATGTGTTATACACATAATGCAGGTTTATCTTGTATCAATACAGGTTATTTGTGATATTATGATGATTTTTCACTTAACTATTTTTCATGCTTTTATTTTTTCATTTAATCCTTTTCATTACTTTATTTTTTTAAAAAATTACACATTTTGAAGCATTTTGTAGAGAACAATGATATCATCACAGAATCATAGAATGGTTTAGTTTGGAAGGGACCTGAAAGGTCATTTAGTTCCAACCCCCCTGCCATGGGCAGGGACACCTGCCACCAGACCAGGTTGCTCAAAGCCCCATCCAGCCTGGCCTTGAACACTGCCAGGGATGGGCATCCACAGCTTCTCTGGGCAACATGTTCCAGTGTCTCACCACCCTCACAGTCAAGAATTTTTTCTTAATATCTAACCTAAATCTTCCCTCTTTCAGTTTAAAGCTATTACCCCTTGTCCTAACACTACATGCCCTTGTAAAAAGTCCCTTGTAAAAATATCTTTAAATTTATACATTTGATGATATATTTCAAATTAGAAATAAATTTGAAGCTTTCTGAAGATGCGCTAGAGTGGACCAGTGTCAATAACCGCTTCTTATATTTATATTACAGGTAGCAATTATCCTGAAAACCAAACTAGGGCCTATTACCAATCATGGTAATTGGTTAAACGTGTCATGACTTGGAATGGATTGGATTTTTTTTTTCTTTCATTGAGACTCTTCTAAATTGGAAATGGAATCTTTTTCAATTCTGATATAATCTTGAATCTTTACTTCTCTTATCAGTGCAGACTATCAGTTGCATTTAAGTCCACCTAAGCCCTTCTATGAAAAAATCCTAGACCTTATATGAGTTTCTCACTGTTTGGAAAAGCATTTAGAAGCATGGCAGCAGAAGGTGCAAGTTACCCAAAACAGTAATAGAGACAAAGAAAATTCATATACTTTCAGTTTTACCACTTAAAATAGTGGTTTTTATTATAGAGATCATCTTATGTGGCAGATTTTATGCCATTTGGGTGACTTGAGACTTGCTGTTAAGAATCAGCCATACTGTATATGTGTGTGAGCTTTATCCTTCTTTGTTCAGAACACATTGCTGATTTAACAAGAGTTTAGAATTTGAGAATTATTTGCCTTCAAAACTAGAATGCTTGAAACGTTTTTTGTAATCTATGTAGAACACAACTGGCCTGCTGCAAAAAAATATCCCGTTGATGATAATATGTTGTGCTAGTTTTAGTTCACACATTCAGATTCAGCACTTCACTAAAAAGAAAACCATGTACTCTTTCTCTAATCAATGCTTCTTTTGAAGTATTAATACAACTTATCAGTTGAAAATTGCAGAGAAATACTATTAGAGAATTATAGTAATAAACCCTTGAGAATGTTATTTCTATGTTTTTACTCTGATTTATAATTAAACCACCTACAAGCATATAGAAGTAGTACAAAATGTCAGGTTTAGACCATGTAGGTGAATTTATTTATGAAACAAATCTTTTTCAGAAGCAGGAGGAAGTTGTATAACCTCTGATTTGTGTTTCCAAAGAGAGAAAAAGTAGTTTGTATTAACTGGAAAATCTGTCTAAATATAGGAGTGCATGTGTACATATATACTTGAGAATATAGAAGAAAATTAATGGATAATAGCAGAAAGTCCAAATTTTTTATTTTGAAAACTGAAAATGGGCAGATGGAAGAAACTTTATCCAAACATTTGATGTTTTAAAAAGCATTATCATCAACCTACACTTAGACATAAAAGAAATTTAAAATATGATATGCAGAAATATTCAGTTTCAAAACCTTTTAAATTAATAACTTAAATAAAATTTAATTTTCTGAGAGGAAGTTTTGGTTTTGGGAAAAGAATATAAATAGATTACAAACATGCATATATGCATGTATTTAGGAATAGCAAGTAATTGAAGTGAAAATGTCCTGATCATCCATAGTTGTGCTTTTTGCGATGTTGAACATCTGAGTAATACTGTTTAAGCACTGTTAAATTCTATTAACACCAATTTAATATGGAGGTGCTGACCTTGCTAGTAGTAGATGTGGTAGCATACGCTGATTATATAATAGTACATGGTGTTCTAAGAACTCTGCATTACACCAGCAGAAAAAGGCAATATTATTAACATGTTTGTGTGGGTGGCTAAGCAATCTTCAAAAAATTATTTTTTTTTCCGCTATGGTCTTTGTTTTTAATGCTCTTGAAAATTTTTAATTTCATCATTATTTTTTCTTACTTCTAAAAAATATCTTTTTTTGCAGAGTAAGTATGTATGCTGCCAGTGACTTGTGTCTCTTTGTCCTTACTAATACTAGTGACTCACCATGGCAAGTCAGTGTCAAATCAATCATGCAATATTGATCTTGAGATATTGCATTATAGAGTGGGTTGTTATTATGTTCTAATATTTGAAAGATTACTTACAGCCTAAATTATCTGAAAACTGTAAATTAAGGGTTTTGGTTTTTTTATTTTAGAAGAAAATGTGTGGAGTAGTAGTAAAACCTTTGAAAAGAAAAAAGAAATAATCAAAATTGTGCAACTATTCACCCACTGGCAATATTTAAAGCTTAGCTAAAACTCTACAAATTACTGTGTGATCTATTGGAAGGGAAACATTCAAATAATTTGGTAGGAAAACTAGCCTATATGAATTCAAAGCTTATTAGGGTTCCACTGTAAAAATATCTTAACTACTTGGTATTTATCACTGTCAGATTTGTATGAGCTTAATAGAGATGAAAGGACATATTTTCTTTTCCAAAAATCTAAACGTTTTTGTAATTCCTGTTGAAACTGCTGCTTTGGAATGAGGGAACAAATAGGAAAGGTAAGTAGAGCCAGGTAGAAGGAGTAAGAAAAGGAGCAACTGTAGGACAATTGCCATTTGTTTGAGCTTTGAAGTGAGGAGCTCAGGTTTCTATTTTATGAACCAAAGCTGTTTGTGTGGATCACTTTAAGTAATCATTAGACAAAGTACAAAATCCCAAGCCCAAACAGAGGCATGGTTCTTAAAGGAACATTTAATTTTCTCTGTGTATCTAACTAATAGAGTTTAAGCTCTGTGTTCTGCAGTGCACTCAGTTTAGCAAGACTCAGACATTAGGGGGTGGGTCTCATCAAAAGTAATAAAATGTCCATGTGGAAACCTGCCTTTTCAGTGGATACTGCACGATTGGAGGTTAATTTTGGAAACATTACAAGAGAAACTGAATGAAGGCTTCAGTCGTCAAGGATGCATTTTGAGAGGAAGAACAGCAATAATAGCAGTTATGGTGAAAGTCATATCTATATGTTTGTCTTTTAACAGAAATATTCAAACCATTTATGAGATTAGTTGATTTTAACAGCTTTTACAGCTTGATTTTCAAATAGGAAAGAGATCTCTGAAATTACTAAAATGTTCCACTTGATGTGTTTAGAATGAAAATGCTTGTTTCTGAGGTAATAAATGGTTTGGTTTAATTTCACAATATATAGTAGAAATTTAAGATTGAAGTTGCAGCACCTGCCTTCATACTTCTTAAGTGAATTTTTCAGAGGGACTAAGAGGCCAGAATATGATGCTCACTACCCTGCCACCCCCCACCCCCACCCCCCTCAACAGTTTAAACTGGATTTTAAAGCTTTATACTTAATAAGAATAGGAATGTGGTAATAATACATGTGGTTATAGTCCAGTTGTCCTAACCAGGTAGCTAGCTAGATTTGGGTTAGGCAGTTACTTTCTAAACAATCTATTCTGTTCAAAATAACAAATAAGCACAATATGCAGTCAAAAGCGTGCCAGAGTCCTTTAGCTGTGAATTCACCACAGGAGTGCATGTATTTTGTTGTTTCATGTATTTTTAGCAACTGGATAAGAGATGAGAATTTGATTAATCAAGGTACACTTCTTTTCCTTTCATGTTATCATTTTGATTAATTATTAATTACCCAGCTCTTTCCTACCTCTATTACCTCCATCTTGTATACTGCCACATTTGGACAACTTTTGAGCTACGTGACTTACCTCGTCAGACCACATTCTCATGCTTTCTTAAACACATAAGCCCATGGTATGATATACCGCAATATGCCAGAGAACTTTGTTTATGAGAATAGAAAATTTGATTTAATGTATATTAAGTTTATATATATGCATTAAATGTCTGTTTATGTGTATTTAATATACAAACCCATGAACTTTAGGTGATGAGCTGCAGTATACAAAGAAATGTTAAAAAGAGATTTCTCAGAAAAAAAGGGAAAGCAAAACATCTAACGGTTTGTTAAAAAGACTGTAATTCAAATGTTATAGCCATCTTAAATGAACATTTTCTGAAAACTTGTCAGGTCTAGCTTACTATAAAGAAAATGTTAGAAATATTTTAATAATTACTCAAATTCTATCAAACATCAGATGATGTTTATTTAAGGAAAATTCAACAATTCTTTACATATTTAATATAATTATGATTTCCAGTCTCCTTTTTAAGAAAGAAATAAGAATTATTGAAGCCAGCCAGTTTCGTAAAATAATTAAATTAATTTGGCCACACTGCATCTCATTTCAAAACCTCAGGTTAATGAAAATAAATTCTGATAATACATGGATAGATTCATATGCATATTGAATAAAATCTGTTACAACAAATGAATGGCAAAGGTAATACTTTTGTGTATCTGCTAAGGTTTTTTTCTGCCTATAAATTGACTACAGCACAAATTCAGAAAAAGGAACAGTTATTTTATGTATCTGTTTGTAAAAGCACAAAATATAATACCACAATTTTAAATTTGACTTTTGCATTTATGCTAGATTATCAATTGCCTTCAGCAGAATCTAGGGGATGTAGTCTTGGAACATCTAGTTTAAGAAAAGAATTGACTATCAGTAGACCCATTTAAAAGAAAGGGATTGTGTGTTAAATGTTAAAATGAAAATTCATGAACATTTCTTACAAGCCAGCAAACTGTAGGAAAAAATAATAGTATACAAGCTCAGACCCAATAAAACAAGACACTTTTTGGTAGTTTTTAAGTCCTTTTGTGTCATCATGAACCTATAAACAGGTAATGATCCTCTTAAAATGACTAAGACAAAATCTTAGGACATTTTAAATTATGTTAACATAAATCTTTTGTACGTATACACACTTTGTGAAAGACACAATAAAAATGTTTGCTTATATATAGACAATTGCATATATTTGTGGGTGTCAGTTGTTCAAGTAATTCAAAAGAAAGGTGGTTTCACAGTGGAGTCACTTTGCTTGAACCCTTCAGTGACAAACACTGCAGCTATCATTAGTAAAAAAAAGACCCTGATACATAACCGGCAGCTTTGTTAGAATACTGAATTTATTCTGGTTTAAAAAGATCTGTTTCTTCAGGGGAAAAAAAAGAAAAAAAAAGTTGTTTTGTTGGTTTTTTTTTTAGTTGTATTTTAAAGACAACCCAAACAAACATTCCCAAATTTTTAATACAAACCTAGATAGATTACAGATGTTAAGTGTATCCTGAATCAAGTGTTCTACTGAGTCATTTTCCAGTAGAAAAATTACAAGAGACAGTAGTAATACCTATCTTTTACAGAGATTTGTCATCTAGACATTTTAAAGGGCTTCATAAAGCAGCATTTTTTTTTTTTTTCCCCGCCCTTCTTTTTTTCAGATAGAAAAACAGTAATGGAATGAAGGAATGATCTGCTCAAATTCCGCTGGAAAACTGAACCCTTACCCTCGATTCTTTGTTGAGGCTCCATCTGTTACAGCACAAGGAACCAGAAGAGCTAGTTCTCTGCTGCAACTGTGCACATCTAAAGAGTGCTTGAAGTCTTGATAATGAAAGGTTAGTGGCAACAGCAGTCTGTGAATGCTACTCTGGTCCTGATTCACACTTATGCAGTGGGAGGAAGGCAGGAAGTAACTTGATGAAATCTAGGGGTAAGCTTGAGCAAATAATTTCTGAACTATGAATGAAAACATGGAAACTCAGAATCTTTTCATCTGCTTGGCTGAGAAATTTCTCCCCATTCAGCTGTAAATAGACACTTCTTTTCCATGTTAGTTAACAGAAAGAACAGGTAAGAACATTTTCTAGACACTATCTTAGAGGATTTGGTAGCAACAAATGATCACACAATTTAACCTGCCTAGACAGATGCTCAAGGATAGCTGTGTTATCTATAACGAGCTCATTAATGTCTACAGGTCAAAGGTACACATTTTAAAAGCTTTGCAAATAGCTATAGTACTTAATCAATTAACATAACAAACCTGATAATATTTTTAATAAAAATATGTCTAAATTGTGCTTATTCAAATTAATTCAAAATGTCTGAAAACTTATATACTGAACATCTTTACTTGACATGAAAGCATTTCACTTTTATGTCATCCTCACATAAATCAAATATATTTCTCTTTAATATTAGGTTGTTAAGTCCACCTTTTTTTTCTGGACAGAGTTCATCTATTATTAGAGCTGCTTTCATAAATGATAACAATGAAAAGAAATGCTTTGTTGGCCTGCCTTTTGACAAGACTCCTACTGAGTTATTAAAAAAAAAAAAAAAAAAAGAAAAACTATTGCATTAAAACTTATCAGAGGTTAACTTTAAAGACATTCCTGTATGTTTTATTCTGCAAGTCTGCTTCTCATACATTGTCAAATAAATATAATTAGGTAAAAATCTAATGCTTGAAAATTGAGTTAGCCTTCAGTTAAGAATCAGTGACTCACAAAAGCTGCTTGTTAGTTAATACTTCAGAAGCTGAAATCTAATTAATACAACATAGTTCAAAATGTTCACCCATGCCTGAATTTAGCAAAATAGCAGCTGATGAACAGAACACTGGGAAAATAAAATAAAATAAAAATATTAAGAAACAGGTTGGCTCAGAGGGTAAAATACTAACTTTCATCTCTTCTTTGATTCTGTGTTCAGTCATCCACTGGGTAAATGGTCTAGATCAGAAATCCACACCTAATTTATCAGCGTGGGCATGATCCCCACCTCCGCTCTTGGAAGTTTATGACTAATCTACCATAGAGTTTTAGTAGCCTCCAGCAGAAGAAAGAATTCTGGCAGGTCAGCATTGTGGTCACTATACAATAAGAAAGATCCATGGTCTAGAGACAGAAATATTATCACCTTTACACCTCCCTGGTACATATGGCTTTCAACAATTTTCAGCTGAGTACATTCTCAACCTCAGTTCACATATAATCTATGTCCTGAAAAGCTCTCAATAATATTCTCCACCTTATTCATCTCTTCTTCAAGGAAAAGGCTCTAAAATCTGATTAATAAAATCCTAAAAAATCTCAAGGTTTACTCTGATACTTCAAATAATATATCTGCTTTCCTTGCCACATAATTAAAACAGATAATTATTAGAAACTTAACCTGATAGAGTATTCAGTCTCACTTATGTCTTCTCTCCGCATAGCATCAGTCTCCTATTCACATTATTGACAGATGAACACAGTTCAAGAAATCACATCTGAAGAGAAACAAAATATTAATTTTAGTTCACAAATTTTAAGCAGTTTTCAGCTACTTTATTTACTAGCAGATACAGACCATATAAGGGCCTATAATACCTACTATATTCTGTATAGAGCACACGAGAGCTCTAGCCTTGTACATATGGTTTTGCCACTGCTGGAGGCAGCCATTGGGCTGTGACAGGTCCCAGGGGGTGGCTGGGCTGCCCCTGGCCTGGGCAGGGCTGAGCTGGGTTGACCAGGTGCCCCGTGGCCAAGCCCCATGGCCCAGCCTGTCTGAGCTCCAGCTCTGGGAGCTGCGGGGGAAGGGGCTGACAGCCCCAGGCACAGCGCCTGGCAGACAAACGGCCCCTGAGAGTGTTGGAGTCCTACAAGGCAGCTTTCAACTCCTCCCTGAAGTAGTGGCAGGGAACAGGTTAGGATGGGAAAAAAGTTTCAAAAGAAAGCCAAGAGGACCCCAGACTGATGAGGAAAAATATCCTACCATCAACGCTATACTTCACCCAGCGAAGACCTCAGGATACTCATAACTCATCATAAACTCCTCTGTCTTCTTCCAGAAGGTTGAAACTATCAACCTTGGGACACACTGCAACCTTGAAAGTATGAGCATAGCTTCGGGAATGGGAAAAGAGAAAAGGAGCAGATACTAGAAACATTCAGATAATTATTTCAATATTTTACTAATAAGGTTTTTCTGGTTTACTTGCATGATTTGGACTATTAGAGAATTACAACATTAATTGCACTAATGTACTGTTAGCTCTATGAATACAAGGTATTCACTTTCACCTATATTGAGATTTTGGGTATAACAGAGCAAACACATGCAGATCCTGCAGAAACAGGGAAATGCAGAATTAGCAACTAAGGTTAGCTCTTTTCTCTGAATTACTTGTTCCTTCATACAAGAAGCTTATCTTAGTAATAAGAGGCATGATTAGCAAATGAAAAGTTAGGAATTGGTCTATACAGTTTGTTTCTCTGTCAGGATTGGTTGTTCTCAAGGCTAGGAATCCTCTTCCAAAATGAAGAGAAATTAGTCAGAAATTCCTATGGCAGTAGGAATACAACACAGCTACTGTTAACAGCTTGAATCCATTGATATTAACTCTATAGCACTAGTAGTGTACTTCTGATGTGAACGTCCTGGTCATAGCATCATGAAGTCACTCAGGTGGGAAGGGGCTTGGGAGGTCTGTACTCAAACCTCCTACCCAAACCAGCAGAGCCAGCTCTGATATCAGACCAGGTTGCTTAACATTTTCTCCAAGTAGGTCTTGGAAACCTCCAGAGAAGGAGCCCACACAACCACAGTGACCAACCTACTCCCATGCTTGACTTCCCTTGTGAAGAAAAAGCTTATTTTTATATCCAACCTTAATCATCTTATTTCAATTCATACTTGTTCTTTTTTCCCCATCCTCCCTGCATCAATCTCTTCAATAGAGCTTCTAGGTCCATTGGTGTGGGTGAAGGTCACAGGTGAGGTTGGTCAGGCTTAGTACTAGCCAGGACTCTGTTGTTGTGCACTATTTGATAAAATTGAAGTAGTGTTTGTTAACCTGCTCACAAAACCTTACAGGTCAAACATTTTTGAGGGCTTGACACCTGACCATTTCTCTTAAGTTACAGAGGGTACTTGGAATAAGTAAATAATAACTACTTTTGTAGGTAAGATGTTACATCTCAATGTACCTATTGACTTGTTCAGTATTATTGTGTGATTGAAAAGGTTTTTGCTATTGCTGATTTAGTTCAAGAAATATTTATGATTTTATATGCAAACAGTGTGGCCAAAGTTTTCATTAAGTGCATTTGTTTAGTGTATTTGTTTGGATAGTCTACAGATAAATTAAGTAAAATGTTGAAAGATAAAGGATAATTAGATTTTTATAAAGAAAGACAAAATGAAAATGCATATATTAAGAAGCAGGTCTTTCCCTCTGAGAGTCACATGGGAATTCAGAAGCAAAAATATATTATCCTGCTTATTGTGACAAAAACACCATTTAAAATTGTACTCAGTAAGAGGTACACTTAATTACTTGTAAAGACCCAATTTCCCAGAAAAATGCTTGATATATATTTCTGAAGACATCATTCTTCTGCTTAATCCAAAAACCAGGTTCAACATGAGGAACAGCAATAAAAATTTTTCAACCCCTAGCATGTTTCTGAAAAGTGACAGAAGAGGTCTAGCTTTTTGACCATTCAGTACCTGGACAGTGCACTGGCATTGTCTGCTAGTGTGCTAATTAGTTTCAGCTGAGGCCATGGTTTTATTGATGTGGACAATTGGCTTTTGGCAATTGGATTGAGGTCACAAAACTCATTTCATGTAGTTCTTGAACTCTGAATTAAAGGTGTATGTGTACAAGTGTTATTTTTAACTTGTTACCCTGCTAGAACTGCATTAAATCAGTACAGTATTAAGATGATTTAATGTCACTATCTATGTGCTAACCATTCTTTTAAACCATGTTTATTAACCCTTGAAATCTGGAGGACTGCCCTGTCACTGCCTCTCTCTGGAAGCAGCACCTCAAAAGGGTGTTATTTCTGAGAATGACATCTTGGTGTCAGCAAAATACTAGAGTTACATCCTATGTTATTTCTAAAAGTACAGTCTTCAAATAAAGGTTTTTCAGGAAATTGATGGAAGGACATAGATAAAAATTTTGATGTTATTTGACTAGGCAAGCCACTAGTGACCACAATTTTCAGCTGGGAAATTGGTCATACATTCATTTTCTCCTGATCTAATTTCCCTGACTACTGCTGACTAAAGTTTATTGTTCTACGAATGTATACTAAGACCTGTTTTGTATTGTTTGTCACTTAATAGATAGTACTTTATTGTTTATTTCTCATCCCTGATTTGTATCCTATTGAATGGAATCGTGTTGGTTTTTGTTTCTCTGTACCCTCTTGTCCTTCAATGTTTTCTTTTTTTATCCTGTTCCATTTCTCTGTATCTCATGCTTTTGTCTCAATCAAATATGTTAATTTTCATTTCTGTAAGAACATGAATAAGAAGCTATGCTCATACCTGTGCTAGTCTGGGTAAAGCCTGTTTCCATACTTAGATGAGCAGTTAGACCTTTTTGCTCTGTTCTTTTCAGCTGCACTTATGGCTTGCTTTGCCGTTGGTTTGCTGTGACATGGTAGGCTGGCTAGGATGGGCTGGAGGAGGTCTGACACTCTTAAGACTTCCTGGAGTGTTTGTGGAAACTCTGAGGAAACTAGAACTCACAAATTTAAGCTAAAATTCAGGTGTGAGCAGAATGTGATGGGTCTAGAAGGCCCTTAGATGCTTTTTATTTTTGTTATAGAAATGAAGCATGTTTTAAATGCATGGAATCACGTTTTGTGATCCTTTTGAAATAATACATGTATGTATTTCTTGTAACTTGTTACATCTTCCAAATTTCCAACATGGACAAAATTAAATAGAATAAAATTTAAGTAATAAAACTTTCCATTACATAAGGGATTTACATTTCAGGGGTTGAAAAAAGGACTTTGGAACCAAGTTATAGAAACAAATTGTTGAAAAAAGAATAGTTGTATACCTACAGCTCATGCAGCTGATGCATAGGAAAATAAGTCTATATAAGACATGGAATTTGTAGTCATGAGAAGATTTCTTTTGCTTGGAAAAACTGATTTATAAAATGGGGTTTAACTCATCCTTCTCTAAATGACCACAATGTCATACGAAGAGTTCATCTAGATTTTTGTAAGGGCAATGGAGAGAATTAGATGTGTTTTGCATGCAACTCATCTGGCTTGTGTTACATGCTTTAGGATGAGATTAACGGAGCTATAACAGTGACTGTGTTTCTCCCACTGTTTTTCTCCCACTGCTTTTTAGGCATCCTAAAAATGTCTCTCGGATGCAGATACTGTATAAGTACTCTTAAAATGAGGTGATATGCCTTCTCAGTCACTGACATTTACAAACAAAATAGAAGAAAACAAATCAAAATTCCAATCAATCTTTGATAGTCATGCTCTAAACCAAACATTTCTAAATGTTCCTTAGCTACCATATTTTGATATTTGTGACTGTAAGCCTGAAACTTTAGAAATCCTGACAATAACTTACATTCTTAAAATGTTATGGTCATATCAATGAACCTGGAATAATAAAAAATGTCTCCCAAGCTGCCTGTAAAATTGATTGTCCCAGCTTTGACCCACTGGAAGCCAGAAATCTTCATTTTCCAGTCAGGAAAATGGCATGGCATCTATTGGTGAAAGTTCAGCATATCTAATTTGCGTTTACAGAAATAGTTTTACCAGAAAGCTACTGGCAAGTGCTACCCTTAGGGCACTGCTTTCCTTCAGCGGACTGCCCTCATTCTGGCCCTGCATTCTAGAGTCTTTGAGGAGCAGTGCCAGAGTGTAAACCACACTGCTTTATGCAGAACAAATTATAAAATGCTGCTAGAACTGCTATACCACTTTTTTAAAAGGTTGTAGGAATTAAGAGCATATAAATAGCATGAGCTTTAGTATATTGCAGCACACAACAGCTCCTGTACTCTTCCAAATCATTCTGAAATGATACCATTACATTAATACTCTCAATCATTACAGGATATGAAGAAAATAAAAATTTGCATTAAAAAAAACTTTTTTTTTTCTTCCTTATGCAAATTTAACTATGAAACTCCTATCATTCACTGAGATTAATCTATCAATCTATCTCTTTAGTCTTGCTGATGCTATGATGTGGAATAGTGTATAATTGCTCTTCAGGAATTAGTCGTGAACATAACATTTTGTTATGAAGCAAGTTTGTAAAGTATGTTAAGCATCCATGCTTCTAAAACAAATGATAGCAATTACTATCATCTTTACAAAAATGTGTCAGAATCCTCATAAAGCAAATAACAGCTCCTCTTCATAAAACAAACCAACCTACAACTTACCATTTGTGGCCCTAAAATGTCCATCATACAGGTTTGTACACTATGTTTAAAATAATTTCCATAATATTGTTCAAATAACTTATTCTGCTGATTTAATGTTGCACTTTCATCAAACTCTTATATCAGCATCACCAGAGTAACATCAGCCATCAACTTTGCAATATCATGAAAAGAACAATCTAACTTCACTGAAATCTGATCTTGATGATGAAATATCTAATAACTGGTAGTCAATCCCCCTGCTGCATATTTTACAAGTATTTTAAAACCAATCCATTAATGTCTTACAAGGATAATTTTTGTTACCCCATTACAAAAAAAATAACAAGCCTACTCATACCAGTGGAAGGCTTTATATACTTATTTCCAGGAATTTAGGTATCTCCTATATCAAGTACTTTGATGAATCAGTTACATGAAAGTAGCAAAATTTTAATCAGGGAAATTAAAATCTCAGTAGGCTTTCTTTACTTGTATTTAAAAAATGTATTTCTAGTAGTTTTAATAAACAACAAACAACATAACAATCAATAGTATTACAACTAATGGTAGGGCTGAACCCTTTATTCCATTACTTGCTAACATCATGAATAATGCTGTTGTAGTCTGGAGGGCTATCCATATGCATGAGTCAAATCTGTACAAAACATCAACAAGATCAAGGTCATAACTTATTGAATGAGCCTTTTTTTCAATTAGTTTTGGACTACAAGCACATTATGCTAAAGCTTGAGTTGTGCCTGTTTCTGTTGCTGATGGACTTCAAGCCAAGTTTTGCTGAACCTAGAAAACAGGCTTAGGTTGGCCTTAGATGTTTAGCTGGGTGAAAGTGTGAAATGGTTCTTACTTTATCTGATAAACTATCTATCCTTAATACAGGGATTAAAGTAACATGTTTTATTGCACAATTTACAATATTGTGTTTGGAGTCTCTGCAGGATCACCCAACCTGCAGAGTATAATTTCAGAACCTAGCAGTACCATTAAAAATAAACGTTCTATTCACAGTTCTATCAAATTGCCATTACAATAAATGACGAGTATCATACCCCAGGGCTGCCCTAAAATGTCTCATCTCTGTCCCATTATACATTGATTCTGTGCTGAGTTATCTGATGTTTGAAGAATATGCAAAAAATCCCACCTCCCTGACTTTCTACTTTTAAGCTTTTGAAATGAATTCTCAGGCAGCAAAAAGAAAATATGCCTCTGTGCTTTGCTTTATCAAGCCATATTGCTTATCCCCTTAACAAGACCAATAACACAATGCAACCATGATAACCCAGAGAGAGCCCTTGTGTTAAATGTATGTAAGAGTCTCTCTCATGGTGTATTTTCTCAACCTTCTACCAGTTCTTTCTTATATGGTTTGTCACTAATTATTTACATCTTTTCCAGCCTGTCTCTTCCACAGACTATCAAGTTAGTGAAGTGTTTATTTTTGTCCGCAGATATGAGCCATTGATATATGGGATTGGTAGGTAGAAATATGGCTGGAGTTCAAACACATTCTTGTTTTTGACCTTCATAATGTGAACAAGTAGATACAGTGTTGATCAACTATATTGAATGAATTTTATTTAGACAAGTTAGGTCTAGCAAATGCTTAATTTTCCTTAAATTTTCTGATTATGGTTCTGTGCTCTTTATGCTTATAATTCTCAGAAATTTTGAGAATTAAGTGTATGCACAGCCATATTTCTGAATTATGCAGCTCATCTAACTGAGGATAGAAATACATGAGGACCTCAGAGGCAGGAAGGATTTTTCCAGAAGTAGTGTTCTCCATATCACAATGATAGCCCACTGAAATCTTAATTTCACTTTTCCCTGCTCTCTTTATGCTGTTGCCAGCATAGTGCAGCTATGCTAGGACAAAGACTCTGTAACATTGTCTTACTCTGGCCAGTGTCTCCAGGATGGATTGTCAAATTTGCAGAAGGTATCTGTGGCTCAGATTCTCAGAGGGACTTCAGAGAGATCTGTTCTGAGAGATTTCCACTTAGAAGAATACTAGCCAAGAGGGCAAGGTATTTGCACTTCAGAGAACTGACAGTTTCGAGGATAAATTAAGGTAGCACTGCAAATCCTTCCTTAATATAAATGAGGGAAGCCTGCCCCTCATTACTACATTTTGCATGGCTGCCATTGCTCTCCGGTGCCTTAGGTAGAATTTAGGCAGGTTCTAGGTGTATGAGCTCGAAATTTGGATTCTTACCTTTGCCAGCTTCTCACAACTCTCCTAAAGTCCTGAAATTTGGTGATTATATTGCAGTATCTAAACTTCCTAGCTTTAGGCATGTGTGGTAGAGCCCCAGCACTGAAATTAGAGTCCCTTTCCCTCAGAACGCCATGCCTTGTGGAAGGAGCAGAGGCAGGACTCGGTTACAAAGCCACCACAGCCTGGCTGAAGTGTGGGGCCCAGCCGTGCCCTGCGCTGGGGCTGTTGGAGCTGGCTGGAACCAGCTGGAACTGGCTGGAACCGGCTGTGCCCAGCACGGGGCAACCCAGGCTGCTCCCCACAGGGCTGCCCCTGGCCCCTGACAGAGCCTCTGCACCCACACCATGTACAGTGGTTTTTTTCTGCAACCCATTTGTGCTTAAATCAATGTGTTAAATTCGTATTCTTAAACTCATGTTCCTGTGCTAAACTTAAAGTTGGGTTTAAGTAAAACAAATTAAATGTAATATTGCCTAAGTTTTAAGGCGTACTGTGACTATTCCAGCTTGTACCTGAAGTCTGAAGTATTGCTAGCTTTATCGAGGGAAAGGGAACTTGTTCTTTATGGAGAGACACAGTATTGGTCAAATATAAAATATAATTACACTTAATTATCAGTGATTTGTTTTGTTTAACCCAGTACCTCTGTCCAGAGTGCCCAAAAGTGGTACGGAATTGGCACTGGTGTGGGGCGAGCAGCAGTATTCACCCATGGTGCTCCATGCATGAAATTTGTGGTGGCGGACACTGCCATGCAGCTCACACCATGTCCTCCCTCTTCCCTTCTTGTTCAGCCCTCTGCTGCATGGAGGACGGCAGCCCTGAGCTGCTCATCCTTCAGCCATACCTTCACAGTTAGGTCTTTCTCTCACTGCTTCTTCATACCTTCTTGCATGTTCTTGCCTGTAGCTGTCTCCACTCCAAAAGTTCACTTCATTGGCCTGTTTTTCCGTAACAGAGAGCTTAGCAGAAATGCAGTTGAATTACAGAATACGCTCTTTCAAATCCTGAAAATATCCACACCTTAACTGGTACTTCTCACCTCCAGCCTTGTCCACATAATTTTCTCTTACTCCACACTGACTGATCTCCACAGGCATTTTAGTAAGCAATTGCTTCCTTTAGGACTATTTGTACAAGTGATGACTCATCCTCACTTGTTATGATATCATTAGATTTTTTTCAGATCACCGAGATAGGCATCTTCCTGCTTTGCAAACTGCAGGTGGTGGTGAATATATATATTTTTTTTAAATACACTTGGATAAATAGGAAGTATTTCATTACTGATGCAAGATGTAGCAACACCTGTGTGGTTATATTTCTTGAAGCTTCTGATCTGATGTGATGTCTTAATTCATTGTCACCCTTTCATGTCAAGAGGCTCTGATGAAAAACCAACAACTCTTCAGTTATGTAGTAAAATTACCCATTATTCTATCATTTTGCTGTATAACCAAAAAGTTGATTGTGGTTTTACAATTCTGGATTGGTTGTTTCCCTTGTAAGCTCTTTTTGGTTTTCAGAAGTCATATTAATCATTTTATCCTTGCCTGTGACAAATAAATGCATATTTAATCTTCATGTATAAATAATGTGCTCTTCTGAATGTGCCAAACAAAATGTGATGAATTGCAGAGCCATTTTCAGCCTCTCCTTTAGATTTCCTTGTGATGTTAGTAGACAGAAGGAGAACTGCGTCTCAGTCCCTAGGGGTGTGTTACTGTTGTAATGGAATTAATAGACCTGATAAAATGAATAATTCATGATGCATTGTCTTTTGACAAAGCTTCTCAAAAGAGTCCAGCACAGACCAGCTGACTTCTGGTTAGGAACTGGCAATCACTGATCCACTTTTCTTTTTTTTTTTTTTTTTTGTTTTTCCCTTTTCAGTTAACTGCTTTTATTAATCGTATAATAATGAATAATAATGTCCTTCTATGCCCTCCCCTCTAACAAAATATAACTAAAGAGGGTTTGTGGAGTGAGTCAAAACAAACAAAAGACGATACATAAGAAAAACCTTTCATAAACACACCCCACACCCCCTACACACCACCCCCAATATGTTTGTAACTGAACAGAGGGATTTATTTTTTCCCAGCAGGCTAAAATACACATAAATGTAATTCCTGTGCTCAGCACCTATGTGATATACTCTAGGAATTCCTCATTTAAAGACCATTAGTAGTAGTACTTAAATGCTTTTTAACTATTCCACCTATACCTACTCCAAGCACTTTAAATATAATCTGCTTATCCATGACTTCGAAATCTTTCAAACACAAGATTAATTATCAGTGCACTTGCATTCCTTAGGGTTGCAATTTCCAAGTGCTTCTGGGTAGATGGTAAACTCTCTTTGTTTCTCAGAATACTTGCATCTCAAACAGGACCAAGAAAACTGACCATGGAGATTGAGGCAAAGTGAAATCATTGCTTGTTTCTTTAGGTTAAGATGCATGTCCCTACATCAGTTCAACAATGTTTATTACTTAATATTGTCTACTAGCATAGTATTCTCCTTCTGGAGAACTATTGAATCAGTCAGAGAGAACAAAAAATAAAGTAAGCTTGTGCTATAAGAAATGGTTGTACAGGAGTTTGAGTATCATCATCAGGATGGAGCACATTCCAAAATTTAAATCTACAATTAAAAAACCCCTCTACGTATACTATGAATAACTATTGCTGATTTTACTTTGACTTCCTATGGTAGTGCACTGGTCATGAGTAAAGGGGAAAACTGATTGCCAGATGCCATTATAGATGAAATGATAATGAATGAGATAATCTTTGGTTTAGGTTGTTTTTATTTCAAAATCTTTTGAAGATAACAGAACTTTAGTGGTACTAAAAAACCCCAAAAAACTATTTAAATTATACAGTATTTTAAATGAAATGCATTAGATATTTTGAGCTGCGTGCATTTAGGTGATGTCTGAATGGGAGGACTATACTATTTTGGACCACTTCATCCGATTAGGAAAATTTACATTATATGGAGTAGATCTAATGAGAGACATGAAGGTGGAATTATATCTCCTTTAATCCATCTGGTCAATCTATGTGTGTTCTTAACATTTACTGTTCTGTTAGTTTACCCCAAAGAAGGTTAAAATAGTAATTTAGTAGAGTCATCACTAATTGAAAAGATTTCTGATAAAACAGGACATTTGAATTAACCAGACCAAAGAAGTACAGCGTTCAGTAGCTGAAATTCAAAACTACATAAATTAAGACTGGAAAAAAGACATATGTTACTAACAGTGAAGATAAGAAAAAACTGGAAGAATTTGTGGGACATGGCTGTCACTTCTAGTCTTTAAATTAGGTTTGGATGCTTTTCTACAATAAATGCCTTAGCTCATGATTGTTTATTAGTTGTTAGAAAAGATGATGCTGTGACAGATTTGTTCTATGTAACATTTACACAGTTTTATTAAAAATAGTAAGAAATAAAGCTATTTTAAAATAAAAATTAGCAGAAGTAGCGCAAAGAATTATATCAAAATTTAAAATATATTTACTACCAATAATCCTAATATGCAGCCTTCCACCTCTTCTGTGCTCAACAGAGACTTGGTATCTAAATCTGCTTCATTACCCTCCTGCTGTACACCTGCATGTAGTCACAGCTGGGACCGAGTTTCTGCAAGCCTAATAATCAGGAAGTTTTTCCCTCTGCCCGCTTTCACAGACAAGTTTGATCTAATCTAGCTATGCTTTTGCTGACAGTCACATAGATTCTTAGGCATGATGGAGGTGAGTCATTAATTAAAATGAATTTAGTATGGGTACAATCGTGCAAGTACTTCTGCTGGTTTGTCTGTTATTTCTGTATCTCTCCTGACACACAGTGACCAAAAAAGGGGATATGAGATGGCATAAGTTTCTTCTTATTTGTTTTCCTTACCAGTTAGATAACCGTTGAAAACTATACAACTGCTGAGATAAACTGTGAAAAAATGAAGAAAGATTTTCTGCCCGTGTATGTTTTGAGGCACTATGATAATTACAGATGTTTTCCTTTAAATGTAATTTTATAGCTGTTTAGAAACCACACAGTAAATTTTCAGCAAAATAAAATTCTTGAAGCTTCAGTGGTTTACATTGTCAGTTTTGGATGTTAGCATTATTGCTCCATTGATAACAGTGGTAGCACATGAATAAACACTGGCAGAATTAAAACATAAACCTCAAAACTGATATTAAGGTGTGTCCTGAACACATTAAGAAAAAAGCTCAGTGATGTTTGTTATCAAATCTTTACTGTTTTCAAGAGCATAAAAGCTTATGATTGGTATGGAAAATCTAGCACAAAAAAGCACTATTTTTTAAAGTCAGATCAGCATTATGATGCAAGCTAATTGCCATTCTGTGAAAGTACCACAGCATTCAAATTCAAAATTACTTTATTTTTTTATATTTATATTTTTGTTTTTTAATTTTAAATTTGTTTGAAGTTCCTTATTATGTAGTAAGTTCTGTGGAGTTGGGATTCCAAAGTCAAATGTGCTGTATCTATTATTAACTTTTACAACACTCATCATTATGTGACATCATCTAGTTCTTATCCTCAAATAATAATGTAATATAATGGTATTGCTAATTGAGGAACTTTGTTCTGTGGAACTTACACTATGTAGGAAAAAAAGGCATGTACAGCTTACAATGTAAATTTATTTTTTTTTTAAATCATATTGCATGTGCATACAAAATGCCCATAAAATCTTATGATTATGCAAAATTTAACATGGCAGCATGACCTGCAGCCCTGTCATTCAAACTGTTTTTAAAGGTCTCTCAGCAAGAGAAGACTCTACCTTGTAATGGATGCATTTGGTACCATAAGTTTGAAAGTTTTCCTTTTGAAGTAACATTCAACTTAAATCACTCTTGATACTTTTGCAGCCAAAACTTCGTGTCTTATCTTCTACAGACTTGGATAAAAGATTCTTTTACTCTTTTTATCAGTTTTTAAAACACTTGAGTATTGTTTGTCTTATCATCCTTTTCTGTAGAGTAAGGAATCCAAAATTTCTCAAAATTTCTAAGTAGGTTTCTCTAATTTGCATGAATATTCTGAGTAACAAACTGTCTTCGCAGTTCTTGTGATGCTTGCCAGAAAATTTGTGCCTGTCAAAGGACATTTCTTTCCAGTGTTATGGTACCTGTCTTTAAACCAGTTCTTGCAGCTTTCTGGAAACCCTGTATTCCAGCTCCAAATCCTGGTTTTGGTAATAGCCATTATAATTCATCATTCATTGTTCTTGTAGAAACAGCATTGTTAATCTTTCTCAAAAAAACTTGGGGACCTGGATAATTAATATGATTTTTAAAATGAAGAGTAAGTCTAGTTAATTCTCTCAAAGTAAATGTTTGATTAAGCTTTTTGTAAACTGAGGTACAAAGAGCAACCAAATGTATTGTCAGTAGTGTCCTGAAGATTCTCTCTGTCACCAGATGTTACTGGAGTACCTCCACGGTTGCTGCCATCATGTTGAGTGTTTTATAGACATCTTCAAGAGCAAAGCCTGAGACACTACCTCTGCTCTGCATGTAGACACACATTTGTACTCTTGAGATACCTGGTGAGTATAGCAGTGGGTGTAATTTTTGTTTTTCCTGGGCTGTACCATCATTCCTATGAAAAAATGTGTTTTCATCAAAATGTATATCAGCTTTCTTTGCAAGGCGAACATGAAAAGAAATACCAGTCTTTAGGACAGGTTTATTGAATACTCATTGTAAAGAATAGTAAAATATGAAAAAGATTTCAAAGCTCAGATTTGATTTTTAGTCTTCAGAGTTCTGGTTCATTTAACACTAATAAACACAGATGGAAAGTGAGACATTTTCTGTTGTTCCTAGGGGCTGGCTGAGTCTCTCCACCTTAGTTGTGCATATTGTTGTCCAGTCTCTCTAGGTCAGATAACTCCTTCCCACACGTTAACATGTTTTGTAAACAATATATCTCAGGAAAAAAAAAAATACCTGTCATCTTAACACTACAAACAGATCTTGGTGATTCACATTCACGGGAACTAAGCAAAGCATAGAGATGTAAACAAATAATGACTGTGGAAATGATATTATCTCCCCACCACTGTTGCTGTAGGGACATGCAGTCATATTTCTAAGATTTCAAGCACTCTGCCTTTTGTTCATGATGGTTCTTGTGCAGTGTTGAGCCAAAAACTCTTTCTCTAAATTCAGAAATGCTATTTATTTAGATTATAATTCATGGGACTAGAATGCCCAGCATAGTGTCCTAGAGTGCTGCATGTGTCCAGAGATCCAGTTGCCTTGCTCTTTGGCTGTTCATTCAGCAAAGATTCCTGTTCACCACCCTTTCTCCTAATGACACAGCTGTGTCAGTTGTCATCTCTCCTCAAATGACACAGGTGAATCTCCTCACAGGGGATGTGAGATAAGGGATTATCCATCACCTTGCATGGCAATGCCAGAGTAAAAACTGTGGGGTTCAGTACCAAGTGAAGAACAGTAGATGTGGTGGCAGTGACAGCTGTGATTTGGGTGTGTGAGAAATGACACTGAGGAGTACAAAAAGCATTGGCAGTTAGTGAGGCTCTCTGCAGGAGCCCACCACTTCTCTGTAATGCTGCAGGAGATGCTGTCAGTCAAGCTCTCTGAAAATCTTATTCCTCTTAGATCTTTAACATTGCCAAAGCTGGATTTTCTGAGTGTAGCTGATGTGAGAGGGCAGGAACTGAAATGATGGTAGTCATACCTGGCAGGGTGTCCTAGCTTGGCCCCAGCAGCTTCTATGGGCATGGGAGAATTAAGCTTCTTTGCCTGAAGCCAGCAAGCCAATCAAATCTGGTAGATGTAAATTTTAGCTTTAAATTCATATTTAAATTTCCAGATACCTTATTCAACATTAAAGGTCTCTCTCTGGGCTAGGTATATAAACACCCATCATCTGCTTTTTTGGCACTGAAAAAGTAGACTTTAATTATTTTATTTTATTTTACCCTCCCCACCCCCCACCGTAAGTTCATTGTTTGTGCTTTGCCCTGGAGATAACAGAATTGTGAGGTATTTCCCTTGAGGAATCACCATGAAATATTTATGAAGCTTTATTTCCTCCTCTCAGAAACCTGTGCTACTGTAAGAACATTTCCCATTATACTATCGCTTCAAAGTTTTAGGTTTTTGGTTGGTTGGTTGGTTTTTTGTTTAGGTTCTTTTAGGAAGACATTTTACGGCTATTACTGATTCTCTGTTTCTGAGTCAGATGCAACCTAAAATAAGTGCCTTTTTTGAGGCTTTTTTAGCTTTTGTTGATATGTGGGGCATACGTAAGTGCTACAGAAATAATTACTGTGTTCATAATTTGTGCTACTAATTGACTATGATTAGAGACATTTTGCTGAAGAACAGTTGACTCCCCTTCCAGAGACTATCAGAGAAAAACTATGTGGACATTTGTTTAAGAGACCAACAGACAGTTAGACAACCATTTCTGTCTATCTAAGGTTTAAGTTTTGGGTTTGCTTATCTTTCCCTTTTCTGCAACTGTTAGACTTCCTTACCAAATCCTGTGGTAGGACATACCACAGAAGAAGTAAGCGAGGTGATAACTCCAATAATCTTGATGTCATGTTTTCCAGAGTTCCTGGTCTCAAGAGCATGCACAGTCATCCCCAAATCATTGTTGCCAGCCTGCAAGCACAGATGATGGTAAATGCAATGATTTTACTACATGATTTCTATAAAATCGGGTCTTCTCATATGTGGGTATAAATTGATATATGACACAATTCTTTACAAGTGCAATGAATAAGTAACTAACATTCCCATCATTAAATTTTACATATTGAATTCTGGTCTTTTTGTATGGAATCTTGCTGTCTTATGACTTCTTAACAACAACAAAAAAAAATCCAAAACAAACAAACAAAAAAACCCCCCAAACCAAACCCAAAATCTGTTTTATTAACTTTTATATATATACTTTTTTTCAGTCTTATTCTAGCCCTGCAATCCTTATTCAGGCACACTCCAATGGCCTCTAAAGCATGTTTTTTCCATGAAAGGTGTGTTGCTTCCATTATAGCTATATGAGGAAAATGAGAGTGTTTCTACAACCTGGACTAGTCTAATGAAATACCTAAACATCTTTCATTTCAGTAATATTTTGGTTTTAATTAGCATCCTGGAAACTGTGATCCATGGAAAATGTTCATGAGATACCAGTGTTCTCTCTTAGGATCCAAGCTATATAGCCACAATATTTATTTTGCAAGGTGACAGTTTGTTCTCTTCTTCGACAAATCGTGTGATATAGTAGGTCATCTTATGATACTGCCTGCACTATGGAAAATAGTGACACAAACAGCAGGCATTCACATTGCCCAAACTCTGCTGTGGTGTCATATCAAGCAATTTAATTTTGAACTAATTCAGAACACAATTCTAGTCAAAGTTTCTGAGATGGTATTACTGCCCTATTTTTCCCTGTTTTCATTTACCTTAAATCATGAATATAGTTAAAAAAAAAACAAACCCAAAACAATCAGACTTTTACATGCTTGGGTTGTCTCTGTTGTCTTGCTCTAGGCACTAGCTGAAATATTAAAGCACAAAGTCTTCTGACGAATATGGTTTTGTAATGATTTCTGTGTATAGGTAATGGCAGTTTACAAAGATTATTGAAATCCTTCCAGGAACCTGGTCTGCTAAAACAAAGGTAAGAAAAAATAGGAATTGTTACCTGTAAAGGGCCTATTAAAGGGAATGTGTCATCTTCTACAAAATCTTGTCAAAACTATGGCAAATTTGAAGTTCAACTAAAACACTATGGCTGTGATTTTGGGATGGGTTTTTTTGTTTGCTTGTTTGTTTTCATATGTTTGTGTTTGGTTTTGTTTTCTGTGTTTGTATTAGTCTGTGTCAGCAACACAACACCTGAGCCTAGCTTCCATATCAGAATGCAACCATCTTGAACAAACAAGGTCTCTTGAAGACTGTTAAGTTTTGGAAGAGCAAAAAATATGGATAGTGAAGAACAGGGCTTAAAGGAAAAGAACAGCAGCTTACCAGTTTTCACTTGAATAAAGATTTCAGGATGGATCCCTGTGTGTTAACCTTCTCCCCCCTCCAGTAAAGTCCCTCTAGAATTTATTCCAGAAACTATAGTTTTTGCAGGAGAAGCTATCTAAAGACTCATAATGTAAGATCATAGGTGACTATGATGTACTTCTTAAAGATACAACTTTCATCCTGGCCAAACATTTCCTTGAGAAAGTGCATTGCTGAATTTAAAAGGAAGGATGAGTTTGGCTTAAGTTGTTTTGTTAAATCAGGTTGTTTACTTTCTGCATCATCTGCTGCCCTCTGCGTGACTTAAGATTCTCTTAACTGAGCAGTGTTTATGTGTATCTGTTGCTCAACAGATGTCTGAGATGCTAAGGTCCCCCCTGAGTACAGTATTTGTTTGTATGTGCGACCATTCCCAATTGCAGAAGTATACTTGCTCTGAAATATGAGGCAAATTAACACTAACCCCACCTGTGCATACTAAAAACCATTATGCTTGTTCTGTAAGAGACGTTCAAGTTAACTAAAAGACACAAGTAAAGATGAGTGACATACAAGATTAGTTTTCTGGCCAATATTTCAGAAGCCTGTAACTCTAAGGAATAAGAAATGAGACTTTTTTTTTTTCTCAATTTTCATGTCTTTTATGGTTTTTTTACTAGAAAAAAGACTACACCCGTGGAAGGAAAGGCCAACAGCATGAGCATGAGGGATCAGTCTTGTGAGTATAGGCTTTACACAGTAAAGAATCTTCAGTCCTTTGCAACTGCAAGTCCCAGAGAAATATTTACTAACTTGAAATCTCATTAAGACATTTAATTGTGAGTTTCTTGAACATTTACCACCCTACAGAAAGAAATTAATTAGGTGAGAAATGTTTTTGCCATCCAAAGTAAAAGAAAATAACATATCTTTCTCCACTAAATGAAAGAAATGGAGAACTACATCTAATTCACTGTATTGTAACTGATTTATGAGGTTCTAATTTCATGTAAACACAAAATATGAAAAAGAGAGAAACCTACATAGTTTTCCAACTGTTACTCATCCAGTTAAACTAATTGACCATGAATCTGTTGGTAGTTGAGCTTTGAAGTGGTACAAAACTAGAGCATAGGTACATATTATTTTAATGAATAGTGATGTGTGAAATGAATCATAGCCTTGTCAACAAGGTAATAGTGAATTATATCCCGGTCACGGTTAATAGAATATATGACAAACGTGCTGGGCGTAGTTTGCAAAAGCTGCTAAAGGTTTGTCAGTTTGATATTTCTATGTGAAAACTGTAAAATGAAGAAACTCTACAAGAGCTCATTAATCAGGCATAACAAATACAGCTTTAACACAATATTCATGCACTCCTGAATTTTTGTGAACATGGGGCAAGACTTTGACTGACTTCTGTTTGTTTTCAGTAATGCTAACAGCCAATTCTTTCTCTGATATATGTTTATGCTAATAAAATTTTACTGAACATATGGAAACAGGATAGAAATATCTAAATGAAAAATGAGGAATATTGTTGCCTTAAATGAAAAAATTTTTTTTTTTTTTTTTGTATTTACCTAGGAATCTTGGTAATTTCTTTTCAGGAATTCTCAAGATTAAAACATAAATTATTGATTTATCACTGATACAAATGCTACCTTAAACCAGTTAAAATTTAGGAATAAATATCAGAGAGATTCAATTGACTCATTTTTGTAAGATGCTCATTTGGCTTTTGTTCAGTTTGTTCAGTCAGGTTGTGCCTTCAGACTTTAAACTAGCAGCCCTCCTCTTTAAAACTTATACTTCTGAAAATATTGCTGTTCATATTCATTCTGTAATCCTTTGTAAAAGAACATAGATTTAGACAAGCTTTTGAAAGTAGAAATAACAAGAGCTCCCCTCCTGTCTATACCCAGGAAAAGACTGCATACTTAGGTTATCTATTGACAGTCACAAACAATAAATCTCCCCACACCTGTTCTATATGCAGCTGGTTTATGCTTATTCAACTAAGTTATGGTAGATATTGAGAAACCTAAACTTTAGATAAAGTATTAGGTACAAGCAGCTTATTGGAACACATTTGGTTACAAGTGGATTTTTATAACTGCTTAGATTTGATATATTTTTATTTCTTAGACTGTCACGCCCTCTTAAAATTATTATTCTGAAGCATTCACTTTTACATTAGCAATGACCTACTTTCTATTAAGATGAGTACTTAGGGTATAAATATCTGGTGCCTATTTCACAAGCCTTAGTCTCAGTACAATAAACCTTATCTAGATACTTTCAGTAAAGATTTTCCTCTTTGCTTCACTCCGCCTAGGTGATTAAAAGATTTTATTATATTTTTCAGAGATACAATTGAGTGGTGGGAAGAAGGATCTGGTGCAGAATTCATACTGTCCTTCAGTGAGATAACTCATCCCTAAAGTTCTTCGCTGTCTTGGTTGGATCACTAAATACCTTCTGTACTGCAGTGGAAGAAAAGGGAAAGTAACAGAATCAGCAGTGTGTTGCACGTAGTATGAATGAGAAAGTAAATGATAAAACCTTAGCAACTGCTACCATCTGGATGGAAAATATCTTAAGGAACTTGCAGTCGCTCTTGTTAGTAAGGAAATAAAGAAGCCTTGACACTTGAAACAGTGACTAGGTGTCATATCTAGGTATGCTTTGTTGTGCAGAGGTGAATAGTGTTTGAGCTTAAGAGAATGGACAAGGATATAATCACCAATAATTCTGTATAGGGCTGGCACTTTGTTTTGCCAATTCCCACTCAAATACATAGTGTGTTCATTGTCCCACAGACCTGCTGACCTGCTCTAATCTAGACACAAGTTTGCAGTTAATTGAGAAAAGGGTTTGATAGGTAAGTGAAATTTCCATGTAGAAAGCTCATCAGGTTTAAGACAAATAAGTCATTCTTTCAAATGAGGCTATATATACTTGTTTTAATTTCTGAATTTTCAGGTTTTCCTTTCCTCTTCCCATGCTGAAATAAGGCTCAGGTCTTATTGATGGTCTGGATTCTCTCTCCTTGGAGACACTCCTGGCTGCTTTTGTTCCCACTCTGGCATCACTTCCATTGAATGCTTCTGCTGAAAGTGCATTTCTACTTCTCAGCTATGCCTTCTATCAGCTACAGATGCTCCTCTCTTGCCTGATGCCTTCATATGCTGTCTCCTCCCACATGGCATTCTTGGACTCTTTTTCTGGGCTTGGAGCACAGCCACAAATCAAGACTAAGCAAGCAGGGTAGCAGCCATGAATAACAAAGGAGGCAACATCACCTAAAGCTTATTGAATGGTATCTTTGGACCAGAAGTTCCTCCTCGATAATGACTGGTTTAACAGTAGACTGATTTTCTGAATAAGCAAAAACTGCCTTCAGCAAGACCCAATACTAGGTAAATAACAATTGTAATTTTATCTCCAATTTTATCAGGTGAATGTTAAGTTAGTTTCATTAGCTTTGTCTAGTCCTCACAGAATCAATCAATGATGATTTAGAAGCATTAAGGTGAATGTAGAGGAGGGGGGAAAAAAAAGGACAAATCATAAAAAGCAATCATGAAATGGCTCAATTCAAACCAGTTTGTGTTTTTCAGTGTATAGGTACTGTTGGTTACAGAGTTATTTAGACAGGTGCTATTTTTTTAGTTCACAGTAAAAAAAGTGCTATCAATGCCATGACTTCTGTAAGAGAGATTTAAGAAACATACAGAGAGTTAGCACATTTATTCTATTCACGAAAACTGTAAGCACATAAATCTCTAGTTATATGTTTTCCAGAGGGTTTTGGAGACAGTTACGTAATTTCAAACAGAGATGAAAGAATTCCTGAACTACAAGAAAGCTTTATTTCTGTATTATTTTAAATCCACAGTTGAACTGTCAGTATAGAGGAGAAATGTACTCTTCAAAAGAGTATCTATTTGATGTATTTGGGAATGAAAAGGAAGACTTTTTAAAATACCATTCTATACTATAGCAGATTAACAGGTAGACAATTTTTTTCATAATTGATGAGAGCTATTTTTTTTTTTTTAAATTATTATTTGAAATGAGGAGTGGATCTGTGAAGGTATTGATCTTGAAACCTTAACTTGCAATAGCTGTGTTAGTTAGATACTAGGCAAAGGTCACAAGAAAATTTGTTCCTTTAAACAGTGGCACAAAAGGCATATAATGAAATTACAAGCAGCTATAAAGCTTTTTGACAGATAGTCCTCTGCTTCTTCCTTTCACTCTGGTCTAATACTAAATAGTATATTATTCTTTATTTGCAATTTTTATACCTGTTCTCTCACTGGACTTTTTTTTCCTAATGACTTAAGGCCAAATTTTATGCATCTTCGATTGAAGACAACTGAAACACAAAACAGAAATATTTCTTGTACTTCTTTCTGATCTCACAGTATGCCTACAGTGTTTTTATTTCTTCCTCCCCTCTCTCCCCTTTTTTTTTTGAAGATCTGTGATTTCCAAACTTAAGTTAAATACTTATAAGTGAAAGCTCTTCAGCAATGGACAAGTTTTCCTTACTCTTGCTATGACATTAGTGAGATTGTGTAGGATTAGCTGAAAGTGCATCACATGTAATAAATTTCTTGCCCCCTTGTTTTGGGTAGGAAGAGCTTAGAAGAACACACAAGACAGGCATTCAAAACACGGCACACTGAAAGTGTCTTGAGAGTTCTAGTTCAAGGAAAATGAATTTCAGCAGATCCATTACTGTTCATTCTCACAATCTTCAGTCCAGGGGTTATCTTGAAAAAGAAACAATAAAATTTAAGTTAGTGCTAGGTCATATGAAGATAACTTTGTTCATATTATGCTAATACTAAAGATTTAAACTAATATTTACAGCCCTTTTAGATGAATCATGGATTTATAAATACAGAGCATCATAAAATTTTTCGTCCTGGGAGTTTAAGTATGCCTACATTTCATGATAGAAGAGGACATATAATTCTATGTAGAAGAAAGAAGTTTTACAGAAGGAGGCACTTCAGCATCAGAGAGAATGCTTCAACAGAGATCTTAAGGAGGCATATTTTTTTGATCAAGGAGACAATGTCTGCTAAGAAAGGATGAATGATTCACTAAAACAGTTTTCATATAGCAACAAAACAGAGAAGGAGTTACGTGCCCAATCCTAGTGTGACTACAGAGACTAAGTAGCTATTGATTTAAGATTAGAGTAAGGTCAAGATCCACACAGAGGAAGAACGTATCTTGGTGAACATGTGGCTTTGTGAATCAGTAAAACCAGGGGGCAAAGAAGCAGGAAGAAAAGCTCTCCTTCAGCACATGATAGACAGTAGTTGGTTACAAGTGTAAGGACGTATGGGTACAGTATGAACTCCTTTGCATTAATGAAGCTTTTAGCAGCTACCATAGGGACTTTATGATAGCAGAATTGAGACTTGATCAGCTCCAATTTCAATTCTTATTAACTATAGAAAATAAAAGAAATTTAAAAAATATTGGAGAAATTAAAAAAATCCCAAAGTTCTGGTGAACCAACATAATCCTCTAACAATAAATTTACTTGGGAATTCAAGCAATCTCTGTTCCCAAAATACTTGAGCTCTTTTCCACAGATGCATTTGTTTTGTCATTACTGAAATTAATATCTTTGCCTTGTCAGAAGCATGACACCTGAAATTTATGAAAAAAAAAAAAAAAAAAAAAGAAAAATGAGCCATATTTTAAGTTTGAGTAGATATTTTACATGTCTGAATGGTATCTGAGCTAAAAAAAATATGTGGAAATTAAATAGATCAACCATGTAAATATTTAGTTATCTTTATTTACAGCTATATTACAGTGTGATAAATATCACTGGTCCTCTCTGACTAGTATTGACAGTAAATCACTTAGGACATAACAGGAAAAGTGGGAGTGTAATTTTCTAACCTACTTAAGTCTGCACAATAACTGATGCAAATTACGCAGGACTCCAGATTTGCACAAATGCAAGGACCTTTTGAAATAATGTTACAAAGGCCTCATTTTGCAGAGCAAGGACTTTGCCTTTACTTGTTAAAAGAAATTTTCAAGGACTTTATTAAGCAGGACAGGACTTTGGCCCTTACAGATGATTTGAATGAAAAAGACTTGTAAATGGGGGTATGGTAACATATTCTTCTTACCTTAAATCAAGAAGATGTCTTTTATCATCATAGGTAAAAGCAGGAGCAAACCTCCATATTTCAGCTTTCACTCAGCTTGATATATAAATGAAATTTTCAATGTTTGTTTAATGTTAAGTCAAATTTAAATCAAACAGACTAGTGTATAACATTGGCTTTACACAAGAACAGCCTGCAAGCATTCTTGTAGCTATAGCAAGAACGCAGTCAGAACAAATGACTGGATTTGCGCTTTGCAAACACATCTGTTCCATCCCGAAGACTCAATCAATATACCTATCACTTTAATGATCACCAGGCTACATTCCACTTGATCTGAGATCTCATCTTTAACAAATCACTGTAACTGTTTTGACTAGTTCCAATTCCTATCTGAAGAAGTTAGCATTTTGGTAAATACCTTCAATAGATATATTCTTAATTTGATTACAACTGTCTAAAATTCCCTTTAAATCTTGTATCTTTTTCTTCAACTTTTGCTTTTATTTCTTTTTCTTTGGTGTTGCTTCTTTCTGCAGCACCATCACTCAAAGTATCTTCTCTTCCTTTGCCGTTTTTCGCATGCTACGGTAGCATCACTTCACTCTGCTCTGTCATTTCCACTTATTTCATTATGCCTAGTTAACTTGGCTGGATATTTCCTGATAATGTTACTGCCCAGTGTTACTGCATAGCTGACTCTCTGCTTAGTGTTGAACTACCCTCACTGTGAAAAAAATTCCTGTGTTTAATTGGAATTTCCTGAATTGTAAATTGTGCCCATAGCCTTTCTTCCATTCAATATGTATCTCTAAGAAAAGTCTGTCACCATCTTTTCCATATCCTCCTGCTGGGTATCTAAAGAGATATTTGATCAAAATTAACCAATGCCAGTAGCAATGGATATTTTCAAAGAACTGCTTGTGAGCAATTTGCAGAAATGCTTTGGGGAACATTTTTAGCAATAAAATATATATAGAAGCAATCTTACCATTTCTTGAAAGTATTTTTCCTCTAATGTTTGGAGAAATGTATTTGAATGTTTTGTTTAAATGATTTGCTCTATGCATTTTGTAAGCATTTCTGTAGGATTGCTACTTTTACAGCAGGAAGAGATCATATGTTAACAGCTTGCAGCTGCTGAATGCTAGTGCTCATCCTAAACACAATTTTAGAATTTCAACACTGAAACAAAAACAAAGTTTAAGAAATGTGAGTGACAAGTAGTCCTTTGGATGTGTGTATGGCAACTTAAACAGCTCGCAATACTCATCTTTGAGACAGAACAAGTTGCTAACTTGATTTACAACATTTGTTGTCTTCCTACTCCTGCTATAGCACGTAATCTCCCAGTTTCATCAAGGTGAACACTGGAAACCTGGAGCCTCCAGGAATGTTGCTGCCTAGGTCAGTTGTGAGATGACTGGCCTGTGAAGTATAACACTTACCAGTGATGAATACGTTTGTACCTGAAAGGTAAGAAAATATGTTTCTTGAACAGCTAATGTCATGCTACTTCAGTTAATTCATTAAGGGGTGTATCTAAAGACTGCATGTTTCTCTCTCTCTTTTCCCAAGTAAGCACATAAATGAGTCTTAAAAAGACTTCTTAATGGCTGTTCTGAAACAGAAAAAGGTCTTAAAATAAAAAATATTAGTCAGGATGAGTTTGGTACAATGCTCTGGGTGATGCTCTGTGTGTGTTGAGAAAGGAATGTAGTCTGAATAATTAGAAAAGATAAGGTGGGCACCTGAAGGAGATCAGGAGACCATTAAGTCAGGAAATCATTGAACAAAGAAAATTGAAAGGTCTACTCCACCTAGATCGCACCTATTGTGAGTGGAATTATTAGGTGTCAAAATCAAATGAGTATGTAAAGATGTTGTGTAACCTCTCAAGAAAATTGTACAAAATACATAACTTTTCACTGAAAACTTTGGAGCTAGTTTGTCCGGTGCGAATCGGCTAGCTCCCAACGTAGCACAAAATAAATACCTTTGCTGCTTAAAGACAAAATTCATCTCTGAGCAGTTACTCTGTGCTGTTTTGGCATCAGTTCATAGCTTTACATTAAACTTGTTTGTGGGTGGTGGAATTTATTCACCTTTAGGAACTGTGCTAGGTTGAGTTTTGTCACAGTAATGTATAAAAAGTACTAAAATGTATTCTCAGTTATGAGGAACATAATTTAAAGAACTGTTGGACATGATTTCCTGTATCATATACCATATGGAGAAATTTGTGCATGTATAAATTCAGTATAACATCTAGTAGGTCAAACTGGGTTTGTTTTGCTTAAGTTTGATCAAGTAAAATGATATCACATATATATGAGCATATTTCTAAGAAGGAAGTTGATCTTTTTTAGGTCCATAACCTTGTCATTTGCATTTTCTTGATAATTATCTACTGTGGTCACTAATTTCAGCAATTCTAATTTGTACAGAATTTAATTTTCATTTTGTTTCACACATACAGAAGTTAGCATGAGACTGTGCTAGTACCATGCAGTCATTTGAAAGCTGATAGACTCTATGATGTCACATTAGCTTTCTAGAATGCCGTGAGATAGATCCTAGCCTTTTTCAGTGTATTTTTGCATTTTAACACGTGTTCCTCTTGTTTTATTTCTCTTAAATCCTTATATGGCCCCTATCATAGGAGTGTTTATGAATGAATATATATACTCTTTCCCATTTTGATTTTTTTCTATCTTTGTGATTTCTAAGACTGTTTCTGAAATGCTTCCATTTTGATATATTCTCCACCACAGACCAAAGTTATGCTGAGCAGTGGAAGCCATCTCGGGCATGAAAAATCTCATTTGAACAATCTTACAAAATAAGTGATTTAGTTTGAAACATGATAAAATAGGTTTGTTTACCAAGTAGAAACTTGGTTAGATGATAATTTCCCCCACTTTACTATGTCAACTAGAGGGAAGAGAATACAGCTAAGGACAGCTGGGAACGAGACATCTGATAGTGCAAAGGTTGCTATAGTACAAGGTAGCATTTTCCTCCGCTAGGAAATGCAATGAACAGTCTGAGGCACTTCTGGTCTGGCTAGGCAAACTATGTCAAGGAATATTTCATTTTGCTTCAGTATTTACATCATATCCAATAATAGGACAATATATAAAACCTTAGAGGTGGCATTAGCCCAGGGTCAAGAATTATTGATGAAAGAGATGACCAGCTATGTTTCCTTTAAGGTACATCACAGAGTCACAGAATGTTTGACATTGGAAGGGACCTCTGGAGAACATCTGGTCCAACCCCACTGCTCTAGCAGGGCCACCTAGACCCAGTTGCTCAGGACAGTGCCCAGACAGTTTTTTAATATCTTTGAGAAGGGATACTCCACAACCTTTGTGGCCAATTTATTCCAGTACTCAGTCACCCTCACAGCAAAACAGTTTCCTCATGTTCAGAGGGAACTTCCCATGTTTCAGTTTGTGTCCATTGCCTCTTGTCTTGCTGCTGAACACCACTGAAAAGCCTGGCTCCATCCTCTTTGCTCTATCTCTTAATGTATTTATATATATTGATAGGATTACCCTTAAAGCTTCTCTTCTCTATTTCTTTTTTCTACTGTGAATTAGCAGAAACCTAAAAAACTGGTTACCTTAACTGTAGTAGTTTTATTATCAACCTTTTTCTTTTTCAAGTTCAGTCAGCTTAATAATTCTTTCTGTGTTAGTCACTACATGACTGAAGACTGACAGGGGAAAGCGTAATACTTCTGAGTGACTATCAGATGACTGATGTCTTTATTTTCTGCTGTTTGCCTCAAAGTGCTAATGATGATTGAATACCATTGCCATGCTGAGTCTTGTATGTGAATTCCTGAATGCTCAGCAGCTAGAAGGCTTGGCATTTTTACAGTATATATGTAATTACCAAAATAATGCACAGTAGATTGATAACAATACTAGGCAGCCTGGGTTTATGAGTTCTACATGGGTACTAAATTTTATTTTAAATGGAAGTTTCATTGATAATAGCAATGGTGCAATTTACCACTTCCATTTCTGTAAACCGTTTGGTTTGATACAGCATGATATTTTGATTAAGAAGCCAGATGATACAAAATCTACAGAAGAGTTCATATTGATTAAACACTGCCTTTCCTACTGACATTTGTGAGGTCTTTAAGGATTGGTTCTTGACCTTTTGCTATTTAATATTGTTAACAATGTCTTGGAGGGAAACAAAGCTGTTATTGATTGAATTTATAGCATATGCACACACACACACATAAAGGAATGTCAAAGTAGTTATACTCAGCAGGGAAATGTAGGCTGTTCTGTAAGTATAGTACAAGTATACAATATGTAATTCAGTGTAGCCAGGTCACATTTTGGTCTGGCGAAGTATGAACAGAAGCCACACTTTGAGACTACAAATCCTGTGTTGAAGAGCAGCTGCTCTTAAAAAGATGCAAGAAGTTACACCAGGCATTAACACTCAACACAGTTTCACACTGATAAGGAAAATGCGAGACACAAACATGAGAAAACTGAGTAGAAATGAATTATGTTACTTCTGTATGTCTCCCTTCGTGGCTGTTGCTTCCAGTTCTGTAATCCACAATTCAGAAAGAGCATTGATAAATTGGAGAGGATTAAGAGAAAGTCAGGAGAATTATTAAAATACTGTGAGGGGCTCAGGGAGCTCAAACTATAAATTTAGCAAAGGAAAGGTTAAGAACTGTGTCTATAGCACTCATAGCTCTTCACAGCTGGATTCTCATCAGAGTAGATCTTTGTGTTGTCAGGCTTTCCCTGTTCTGTGAAAGGATGTCCTGCCAATTCTCTGTCCTTTCTAAAATGCCTGGTACAGGCATTGGTGTCCCCTTCTAGATGTGGCACCTCATAGCTGAGTTGCCCTTGGTTCCAGGATCATCACTGACGACCTTGGCTCTGCCTTTCCCTGTAATCCACACATCTGTTTACATGGATTTAAAATAACCAAAATGTTGCCAGCAGAGTTGCAGAGGTTTTAGGCAGTCATTTTGCTTTAGCTACTACACAGAATGTCAGTTCTCAGCAAAACATTAAAAATAAGGTTTTTTTCATTTCCTCACCTTTCCCAGAGTTCACTGGGAATTGGCCAGTGCACCTAGAAGCTTCAGTATACGATGTCTCTTCTAAAATGTGCTGTCTAGTTGTTCATGACTTTTGGCTGTGTGTGGTTGGGCTGTTGGGCTCCTGTGGGGTCCTTTGGTGGTCTGGTGTCCTGCAGGAGCTCCCTGAATAAACCCAATGCTCTTGGCTGCTGCTGCTGCTACTCTGTCTTGGGGCATCACTACACCAAGCTACCCCTGGTTCTCTGGATTGCTTCTGGCCAAATGGGATCAATCTGGGTAATCACTGGGTGTTGTTTCTGGGCAGTGTTTGGTGGCTTTTTCCCAGTGTCATCTAAACAATGAGGCAATTTTGTCACATTCAGTTCTGCGGTGTTGTCAAGCAGGCTGCCCTTACAACAGTGTATGTGGGGATGCGATGTCTCAGCAATGAGAATCCAATATTTTAAAAGGGCCACTCTCTATAACTGACTGATGAGATCAATAGGCATTTCAGACCAGTTGACCTGTTGTTAATTTGACAGTTTGCATAGATAGATTACTTAGGTTTTGCTCCATTATTTGTTTCTACTTTAAAGTAACATTTTCCTTATTTGTTTGTTTGGTTTAGTTCCTCATTTCCTCTCAGAATTTCTCCTCAAAGCCGAGGCATAATGTTAGTAGTGAAAACCAGAAAAGCCCAATAGTGATGTAAAACATATATATTGTCTATATGTAAAGATTCCACAGCAAAAATGAGAATTCGTGAACTCTGCAATGATTGCCCCACTCATTAAGTGTGATTTAATTGCAATTGATAGGAAATGTTACAAGTAATAAAAATCTATTAAGAGGATTCTCAAATCTAGCAGGAAAATGCATAGGGAATTATAGAATATGGAAGTTGTAGATAGGCATATTCTGATTAGAAATAACTCCCATTTAAACACATTAGAACAATTTCTATTCCAGTTCAGCCACAGAAGTTAATTCAAGGAAGCTGTATGGCCTATGTAATAGAAGCAGTCAGATGTGAACATAATGATCCCCCCTCTGGCCTGAAAAGTCCATGAATCTATTAAATAAATCAAAGAGATATTGGAATTTTTTGTCATATTCCCCGTTTCATCAACATTGCCAAGTACAATTTACCCACAACTGATGTCTTACTAACCCTAACGTCAACAGAAGTGAACCATCACACAGTTACCTACCCACTGCTTTCCCTCCCTTTTCAGTTTGCATTCATAACTCTGATATCTGTAAAAGGAACCATTCAGTTTTGAAAAGACAAGGAGATTAAACCACCTACATATAATTAATATCAATTTAATTTTAAAAAAATAGATTAACTTTTCTTTGGTATTTAAAAAGTATTTGTCAATATTTTAGAATCATTTGCATTGGGTTTCAGCCTATTTCTTACACTTGTATGTTGCAAAGCCTTTATTCAGAAAATACAGGCCCAAATGCAAGTTTTATACATTAATTAAAAGAGAAAAAAAAGAGAGTACCTTAGCAAGCATGTGAACTAAGCTCCAAGTCACGTATTATACTGATCGTAATGAAAAAGTTTTTCCCTCCACAGTCCTTTTGTTCTGTGGGATTAATTTGGGTAACAAATATGAGATCAGTCCTTTCATCTGTTTAGCAAATTAGAATTAAGATCTCTGGTTCTATTTGTATCTGGTTTTATTTAATCAAACATTTCAAATAATTTTATAGATATTTGTGGTTTCTCGTGTTTATTGCAGAGCAAAATCGTCCTAACTTTTCATTATGTCCATCACATCCTTATTTCAAAGAGACCAAAGAAAACTATCCACAATTTCTGCTGAGCAGCTCCTCTATAACTGTATTATGCTGGGCATCTGTTGCACTCAAAGGGCCTCTGTTGATTGAAAGCCCATAACTGCCTTCAGCCATGTGGTCTAGGGCCTCACTGACCTTACCACTGGAAAATTGCACCAGCTTTGCAGATCCTACATAATCTCATTTTGATTCTATTCCCCATGAATGTGGAAAATAGATTACTCTTCTCCTCTTTGCAATAGCCTTGTATGTATTGAAGATTGTTATCTCCCTCTTCACTCTTTCTTTAATTAAGACTAACCAATCACTATTCATCTATTTTTCTTTATAGGTCTTACTTTGCAAATCTCACATGGACATTTTTTAGTTGGCCTGTCTTCTTTGAAGTGACAGGAGCAGAGCAGAAGACTTATACTCTTGTCTATATATACCATTAGTGAATCATGACTGCTTAAATTCTTGTGCAAAATATATTAAAGCTGATGAAGCATTTTGTTTTTATAAATGCTAAAAACCTGATGTAGAACAGTTGTTTTGTAAATAAACCTCTTATATTTCCAACTGAACACAGCAAAAGAAATTCAGTTTTATTGAACTTCATGGTAAAATAGATTTCAGTATCTTGAGGCATACACTGTCATCCACAATACTCTAGTGAAATAGTTACAGCAATATTGCAATTTTAGTACTTCTTTTAGTTAGAGAAGTTCAAGTTAGAACTATTAAAAGTAGCTTTCTCTGTTCCTAGCTGAGTTGTCTTTTTCCTATGAGATTTCTATTCTGATTAGAACAATTTCAACTATTCTATAGCCTCATTAATTGAAAGAAAAATAAGATAGACATCTAGAATTGTAATTATTTCTTGCATAAGAATTAAAAATATTATATTAAAAATAATATTTAATTTTGTATCTTGTGTTGCTCCTAGTATTTTATACATCCTTCACAACTTAAGTCATTAGAAGTATATTGTAACATGAAATAATAGGTTGGACTAAATTTTATCTTATTTCTGTATTAAAATTTAAGGAATCTCTAATTTAGTGCTCTCCCAAACATCTCACAATCTCAGAACTTCTCATTTTTTTTAATAAAGAAAGAATTTTGCGTGCTGAAAGCAATGAATTTGATCACTCTGTGATTTTGACATCATGCCACAATAATATTGAAAAATACTATAAAATAAAGAAAATATGAATATAAAAGTGTAAAGTGAAATGTCATTGATAACCTTTTAAAAAGAAAAAAAAAATCATTCTTTTAAGGAAATTGTTCCAGATAGCTAACAGATGTTGCCAGTGGAGTTTTTCAAGACAGTGTTCCTCCCTGTGCAATTCTTGAATATCCACTCCTTCCTTTGGGGTTTCACAAGTCTTCAGGGCAACTTGGTCCACACCTCTAAAACTTTGAAGTCAGTAGTTGCCCAATTCACTGAATTCTCTGGGCTGCAGGACCTCCCCATGCTCATGTCATGAACAGCAACAGCAGGAGGGAGGATTGTCCTTTGACCAAATGTTTGCCTGTTTTATGTTGTGCGGTAGCTTTTCTTTTGACAAAAGCAACAACCGCTCATCCAAGTCTTTGATATGGGATCCAAGAACTTAAGAGATGGTGCAGTAACCCTCTAGGAATAAATGCTGCTCCAGATAGCAAGTGTCAAACAGAGTCCTGGTGAAGAAATCTCAGAGAAAGCAAGAGAATTGACAAATTTCCCTCATGCCTTACAAAGCTTTTAGTTCTGCTTCTCTTAAGCTGCTGAATAATTGGCGATAGCTACTCTGCTGTTCTAAAACTTTGCTGTTTCATCAGTCAACAGTAAGTGATCTCAGCCTTCCAACATGTGTTTCTTTCCCTAAGCTGTTTCTACGGAAAACCATGTTTGGGGGATAGGAATCAGTGAAGTGTTTAAAGCTATTAAGAGTTCCTTTAGTAAAATGCTTAAATAAATGCTTAACACCTGCTAGACATTTTAGTTAGAAGTAAAAACATAAAATCAGATTAAATTTTACAGTTTAATGAAGGGATATACAGACAATTCATAAATTTTTTCTACAATTATTTACTTTTACTGATAATGTAACTTATTAATTGTATAACTGAAGTGTGTATTAAAGCCAAAGCATTAAATAAAACTAATGAAGAACCTTATCTTACTCAGTTAAAGAAAATCCAAGGTGGTGGGTTTTTTTTCTTTCATTTTAAAGTTTCAGTGAGGGATAACCTAATCTAACTCAACTCAATGCCTTAAATCTCATTGCTGACAACAGAACCAAGACTTTAAACATTTATTTTGTAAATGTATTCCAGGAAACATCTAGAAGTTAGGGAGTTAAGCATGCCTATATAATGAAAAAAACCTCCTACTACTTCTAATTTTTTGTTATGTAATAAAATACAGGATTCAACATTTCCTAATTTTCAACGCTCTTGCAGGGCATACATTGATTTAGATTTGTGTTCTAGTTGCTATTGCTTTTCAGGTCTCAGTGGAATAAGTTTAGTCAATTGTTAAGAGCTATTAAATTGCAGAATCTTAGCATACTGAAATGTGTTAAATTAGAAAGAACAAAGCTGTCGTAGTTAGATAACCTGTGAGCTGTGTGGCACTCTTTTATTTATGGACTTTGTTTCTCACAGTATGGTTCCATACAATACAAAAAGGATTTTCTCTAAAGACTAAATTTCAAAGATTTATGCATCTGTGACTGAAGAAAAGCATTTCTTCTCTCCAGGTGCGCATTTCTAGGAAAGATTAATAAAGCTAGAATAAAGATTCTCTTCGTAAGAGATCATACTGTAGGCATCCTATGTATGCATCATAATGTTGTGCATCAGGGGAATGGGAAGAAAATAAAATCCTGTCCCTGGTAATCAATGTATAAACAGTAGCTGTCCAGAGTCTCGGGAAGTATAAATAAATGTGCTTATCTTTGCGGGAGTTAGTGGCACTGTGCCAGTTTAGGCCCGATGTGGATCTGATCCCGCAGCATTGAAATAACACAGTTCCAGTTACTGAAGATGAAAAGTCTAAAGAACCATCCACAGAAATTTTCTTTTAATCTCTCCATGTAGCTCTCATTAATATCCATTGCAGCTTTATGAAAGTTTATCATCTTCGAATACATTCATTTTTTTAAACTATATACTTAGCATTATCTGCCTGTCTGTCAGAATCAAAGCTCATTTGACACATCATGTAACAAAACCTGCAAAACAGTAAATCAGAAGCTCTGTGATAAAGTGCCAGAAAATGTTTTGTATATAAGCTGATGCTTCTAACCTCATAATATTTCACTGAAATAGGAATTAAAAATATGCTTTTATGCTTCTTTTCTTTAAAGTTTTATTGCTATTTGCTAGCTTTCCACATGAATAGTCTCCTGGGATACTGTACTCTTTTGTATGTGTATGCACTCAAAGAAAAAAATATTCCTAGAAAAACCTCTGTTTTAGATTTAGGTTAAGAAGCAACAAATATTTGTTTGCTTTACCAGAAACCATGTCACTGAGTAAGCATGCTAGCTGTTTAGGATTTTAAAAAAATACCACCGCAACACAATAAAGCAAATATTTCAAAAAATACCTGTCTCTGTGAATAAATATTGCCTATCTAAAAAGGGATTTAGGAAGGACACTCAGATTTAAACTTCTGATCCTGTTCTTTGTATGCTGTCTAATTGTGGAACTACCTTGATCTCATGAAGGCCTTAGCTCTTTTTGTTCATCGCTCCAGAGATAACTAAAACTGCACTATTGATGTGTTTAGAGCTACACATGTATTGTCAGGAATAAGGTACTTGCTGTAAATCTCTGAATCAGAATCCATAAACCAAGAATTCACTTCATACCCCCTGCGGGAGCTAATCCAGTCAGCAATCTCAGGGCATGCTTGTGCCACACGTCACTAGAAGTGGGAGAAGACACCTTGCCACATAAAATGAGTAGTGGACTACGTTTTCGGACAAGGTGGTACTTCCTCTCTGTACAGTAGCTAGTCATGGCTTGTTGAGAAAGTAGGTAACAGGACCCAGAACAATGCTGAGGGCAGAGAACAGGGCAGTTGCTTATTGAAAACACCATTTGCCAGTTTTCAGAATCTGTGGAGTACCTGTAAGACTCCACCTATATGCCACAAATACATTAATTATTATGCAATGACATCTCAACATTGTTAAAAATGTGCAACATTAATAATATCGTATTATTACTGCTACTACAAATAATGGGCAACTTAAGGCACAGAAAATCTTAGTCTTTCCCCTCCCCTACTTATCATTACTTAGTACTAAGGATAAAACATTTTAGTCTCTTCTTCCAGACAGAGCTTTAATCCCAGTTTACATTGCCTGTTTGTGTGGTCTGTGTGTGCACTGTTGAATCTGCCATGCTCCTGGAAATGTACATGACAAAGGGGAAACAAAGAAAGAATGAAAAGGGAACTTTACTGCAAATTGCTGTACTGACCCAAGGGAGCTCTGAGTCATGCTGAAGTGTTTCACCCAGTACAAACTCCGTGTAAAATAAAACCCACTAGGAATAGAAACTGAGTCATATCCCTTTTTGTGTACTTATTTTTACAGGCTCAGAGAACTTGAAATACCTTTCTACACCGAGGCACTGCTTTTGGAGAAAGAAGGTTGTGTTTCATTCTGCCTCCTTTGGCTTTGCAGCTGCTGCGCCCCTTATTTCAGAACAGTTTCCATTAATGGCTGATTTTGAAAAGAAGTAGGTGATGCTGCACAATGATATATTAAACAGTTCTAGATATTCTCAGTTTAAACAGAGGTGATCTATTTTGCACTAACTTTATGACAGTTCAATTGTTGTGGCAGAAATGCCTAACTAGGAGAGGTAATAAGCTGCCAGGGATGCCAATTTCTTAAATGACTAAAGCTGTATGTGGAAAAGAGCCTTTGAAAATGTTCCCATGGTCCAACAAGGAAATCAGGGAAAGTGATCAAAAGATAAATCAACTGATAATTCAGACACATGCAATCCATAGCTAACAAAATTCACAGCTGCGATTTCATCACTGAACACCTTGACTATGGCAATTGCATCTGTACTGTTTAAAGATAGGATAGTATAAAGTAGTATAAAGATGCTGTAAAACATACACTTAGCCATTATACTGAGTATGTTTTAAATGAGTTGTACAACTTGACAATAGATTTTTGGCATTTTTTCATTTATACCCTTTATATTAAAAAGACAATAATGTTCACACAGCTTCTTCATGCCTTCATATTTCTTGTAGCTCTTACTTTAAAACATTTGTTGTTTTCAGCCTGACTACTGATCTGTTCATTCACCTCAACACATCAGCTGATGGACAGGCATGAGAACAGATAAAATCACATTAGGCTGTGTGCAGCCTGCCTGCCCCATTTAAACTGTCTACAGGGCCACCCCTCACACTGTTTCAAGTCATCTCAGACAGGCTTGCCTGGTAGGACATGCCGCCTCATAGAGTGCCACAACTGGCTGTGAGGTTGCTGCATGGTCAACTAGCTGGATCTTGAAAGACCTCAAGGCTTTTCTCCCTGTGTAGTGTTATTGTATTTTCCAGCATGAGCGTAGTGAACTGACACGTAACAAACTTTTATAACGTAGTCCATTAAGAAAACAGTGGAAGTTGTCAATCCACTTAAACTGAAACCACATCAAAGTAGCTAAGGTGACTTTGGCAGCAAGCCAAATAACAGTAGTTTTCTCATTTTTGTCATTTCATTCTGTCGCTCTCTAATAACATTTACAAGGGCAGCAGAGTACTGCATTAAGACACTAGTTCAGCAACGTGTTTGAGTTATAATTAACATTGATTGGAACCACTTGAACTACAGAGTATGCTTAAAGGTAAGGAAGTGTTTTGCCTGAAGACCTAAATTTTTGAAGGTACTTTGTTTTCTTTTTTGGTCATCCACTATTTTGAACCTAAACTAAACTTTATAGAGATTCATGCAGGACCCATTGCAGACTCCATTAGGCCAAAGGTCTTCAAGAGGTGTGTTAATAAAAGGTAGACAGTCTTTGTACTGGCTCTCTGGAGCACAGTGAAATTCAGACACAGTCAGCAAAGCTTAGGAGAGGAGAGTCTGGTTAAATAAAAGCACTTGATTGCAGAGGCACTGTTAGTCTATCATTGAAGCCACAGGAGAACAATCTCTCCCTACATAGTAGGAAGAGAATGGAAAGATCACCATATAAATACCGTACCATTATCCGATGCTATTATCCAGACCCTTCTGTCCTGTGGTGCTCTCCCTGGGTGTCAGGTCAGCTTACATGCTCTGAATGTATTTAGGGCTTTTACAAGTATTACCAGAGTTCTTTTTGGAGTTGTACTTATGGAGCTGACCATAAAAATTCATTCCAAAAATCCATGAAGTGTTGATAAGAACCTAAGTTTATTAAAATGAAAGAACACTTTTTTTTCCAAAGTGATTCTTGCTTCTCAGTATTTGTGAACTAAAACTGCTACAATTTGCTCCTTTGCTTAAAACCTCTTTTGTTCTAGTTTTTCCTCAAAAATTTTTACACTAAGGATGATAAATAGTCATATGGAATTAATAGGCAGAGAACTTGTCTCAAATTAATTTACCAGGAAGGGTAAGTACAGAGCAAATTTCACCAGGATGGCCAGATTTTTCTACAGTATGTGAACAGAGATTGTTTAAAAATTACTGCCCAAATTAATGACCATTGAAGAAAAGGTGCAATAACAATAAGATAACTCAGAAGGTAGATAAGATTTTATATCTAAGGTTATCTAAGAAAAGGTGTTATGTATTATGTCTTTCTTTATTCATGGTCTTGCCCAAGGTAAATTTCTTGGCTAATAAAATTAAGATGTTTGAATTTCAGAGTGAATATACTTTCACATACACAGCATTCATCTTTGGCTAGGAGACTGTACAAAATTTATTGTGTAGTACAAAACCCACCTAACATCAGTAAAACCTAAACTTCATTAAAGTTTGATGACAATGTGACAGTTTATTGTATATGTTATTGCCTGGTACTAAAATGTAACCATGTACCTGTTTGATGACATTTTAGTGAAGAAATTTAAAACTGAATGGATAATTTCAATGGCTAAACTTTTTTTCTTTCTACAGTTGCTTTAGCCAGGTCAAAATCAATTAAGTCTGGCAGAGGCATCGGGTTTATGTGAGAAGGTTTTGGCATCAGCAGACTGCAGGGGTTGGCCTCTGTGGGAAGGCACCAGGAACTCCCCCATGTCAGACAAAGCCAGTTTCAGCCAGCTGCAAGGCAGACACACCGCTGGTCAAAGCTGAGTGATGCTGGTGGTCCCTCTGTGTTAACATACTGAAGGATGTGTAAAAAACACTGCGTAGCAGCTGGGAGAGAGGAGTTACTGACCATAATAACCTCTATTCCCCATCCCTCTGTGCTGCTTGGAGGAGGGTAGGAGGAGGTAGACCTGAGAGGAAAGGGGACTGCAGAGAAGGTGGGCTTAGGGTTTTTTTAGTTCTAACTATCCTACTCTGTTTTCAATTGGCCTTCAATTAAATTAATTTCCCCAAGTTCAGTGTGTTATGCCCATGACAGTAGCTGTTGAATGATCTCTCTCTTCTTATCTTACCCATGAGCTTTCTCATTGTATTTTCTTCTCTGGTCCTGCTGAGGAAGGGGAGTGAGACAATGGCTTGGTGGGCACCTGGTGGTCTGCCAAGGTTAACCCACCACAGCTAATATCTGGAATTTTGCCTATATTCTGAATTCTAATTTTTTAAGTAGCAAGCATTACGCTTCAAGCACCTATCAAAGATTTTTACACACACAGGTATGTGTATGGATATATAAAGTGCCAAGCAATCATATAAACCCAGCAATTACAAGAAGAAATACTTTGGTGCAATTACATGAAACTAGTATAACCCAGGATGACAGAAAAATTCTTGACAGCATATTGTGTCTCACTACTCAGATGTTATGGCAAGTTACACAAGGCAGACACAGGACTGTAACACCTCCTGGTTAATGTGTCAAGACTTGTGTCAACACACACCATGATATTTCCAAACACAATAGATTTATTAAAAAGAAAAAAGATATCAGTGTGCTGTGACAGACTTGATTCTTTCCTAGTGCTTTTCCAGTGATGTCTGAATTACTGCAGCACTGAATTGTTCTCAGAATTGGAAATGTCCCTTGTTCAGCTCTACTCAACAGCAGTTTTCACATCAAAACACTTTTGTAGTGTTCTGATTTTGAAGTACAGTTGGAAATTGGGATATTTAGCAATGAGGACAGGAGGAAACTCTAACTTCATTGACATTTGCAAAGCTGAAAAAGAAACTTAAATATTTAGGTCAAGCTAGAATTCTTCCTTTCAAGCCAAGTTTTTAAAAATGCTCCTGTACTGTCCGCCCCTACCTTTAAAATGAACAGCTGGATAGTTCTACAGAATGAACCACATTTAATTAATGATAATCTTAATTTTTATAGCATTGAAATCCTGATTCTGTGTAATACCCTTGTGCAATTTTTTCATGACTTTCTAAGTTTGTTCACATCTACACATTTGGTAAATAACCATAATAACATTTTACAAAAGAAAATAGAAGTTTAGGCTGGCACTCTAATTTGACTTTGGTAATCCTAAATCATTAGAAATATTCAATCTGCATAACATGATTTTCTTTACTGCCTCTGAAAAATTGTAAGGATAACAGCTTGTCCCTTTTCTTTCACTGTATTCACCTAAATGACTTTCCTAGTTTTAAATTCTCGTGCATTACTGTGCTAAGAAGGCACAGGCTTACCCTTCTTTGCTTTAAGACACTGTTTGTCCTGTCATATATCATACAGACACCTTCAGATGTTTTCTTTTTTAACATTGGACATTCCCATATTGTAGTCACCTGCATCTGCCTAAACAGCTGCTGCCTGTTGGTCCTGGACCAACCTCCTCCCAAACCAATTTCTTTCTCCTTCAGCTTGCCTTTAGGATCTATCGGTCAACAGGAAATACCTTCTACATTTTAAGCCCCAAGAATTCATGCTGCTTCCATCAAAGCCTGTCTAAGCCATGTATCCATAACACAGGCCATTTATTTGTCAGGCACAAATATAGACAGGTTTTCCCCAACCACTCCTTAAAAGCCATTAACTATCAAAGCTGCCTGAACATTGGCTATGGTCTTTTCTAAGTTAATCACCTCCATCCTCTCAATAAACCACACTGAGGATTAGACTTTTCTTGAATCAAATTAGTCCAAACTGTCTTGGACACTGGTCTTAGACAAGGACAACTCTCCACTTTGCTTCTTCATTGATTATATGTGTACTTAGGTGACTGACTTTAAGCAAGTGTGTATCTTTGAATCATCTTGAATTCAGTGACAGGGATCTTGCATTAAAAAGGAGGAAAACAAATGTAAGCTGTTAAAGGAGTTATCCTGGTACAATTTGCTCCATCAGTATATTCCCTGTCAGCAATTTTCTTAGCAAAACATTTTATAGATTCATTTTAAAATTCTAATTCTTGGCAGTGATCAATATTCCAGAACTATGAGGAGTGTGTGTGTCTGTGGTGCTACAGTTTACCTTTCTTTTCTTACAATAATGTACTCTTTAAGAAAATGTCCAGGTTACTAGTCACAAAGATATACTTTACATAATCACGTTTTTATCACAGTTATCAGTCAAAATACTGAAAACCACCTTGTCAAAATGTTTAAATGAACTGATTATTTAATGTGGGAGTGCTCCGAGTGGGGAGAGTACACTGTGACTGCTCATTTTCAGTTTTTTAGTCTTTAGCTGTAAGTGATCTTAGTGAACTACTTTCCTGCAATTTAATGAGACAAAGGTAATCACATGAAGGGGGTTATTCTTGTTATTTTCTATTTACTTGCCTCAGTGAAAATGTCACTTTGTCTGTAGTTACATTTTCATTCCTTCTCTAGTTTTCTTCTTAAAAATTCATCATGGAATAAATTAGATGCTTTCTTCAGTCCTGGAGATGACAAGTGTTGCTTTTTACAATTATAATAAATATAACAACAACAACAACAACAATAATAATAATAGTAATAGTAATAATAATAATAACAACAACAATAATAATAATAATAATAATAAATAATGATAATAATTTCCAAAGGGGTTTGTAAGGGTGAAGATTAAGATGTGCCTTTTCCCCACAGAAGCTAACTGTTGACTCCTGCTGCCATACCCATGCCAGGCTCCAGGAGAGCAGTGGGAGCAATGCTTGCACTAGCAGCTGAAACTGTGGCAGAATTGTTTGGCAGAATTTATGCACAATAAAATACAGTATGATTTCTAGCACTTTCCTTGTTCTTATTTCTAATTAATCAGACAACAAAACCAGCCTCATGCTTAGATTGGTTTTTTGCTCTGTTTCAGTCCATTGTTCCTCAGCAGACTGATGGTGCACTCTGCTCCCAAGAAGCTGTCTCCTGAAGGGGGGAGAGGAAGCAGCAAATGAGCTGGTAACAACAGCAGCTGGCTGGGTGATGAATGTGAGTTTCCTGTCTTTTATCAAAGACATCGGCAGGCATTCATTCTGATCCAGATTTCAAAAATGCTTCGAACAGAGCTCAATAACTCCCTACAGATGTCTGGAAACAACCCTTCTCGCATGCGTGCACATACACACATACACACACTCATGTGCACACACACAGAGCGTGCAATAGCTACTTGGCCAATGACTCAGTGCAACTGAGTTTGCATGGTAGCCTGTTTTCATAGAACACAAAATATAACACCAATTTTAACAAGGGTATTTTGAGGAGCTCTCCTTACTCAAGGATAACCACTTGTCCCAGCTGTTCAAAGCCAGCATTCACTGCTGAAGGGTGACTGTTGCTTGTGTGGTAGCAGATTATTCCTCTTACCTACAAATGAGCCTGTTCTTGAGGTGCCAGTGTGAGCAGACCTCCTGCCATCCCACATGTTAACAGATATTACTGGTCAAAGATGTTCCTGATTCACTGGTATTGCTGTAAAAAACAGCAACAAGATTTGTTAGGTAGTGCAATGGGAAGGAAACACTTTGCTTGGATTAAACCCCATATAATTAGAGATACTTTTGCTTTTGGCTTTGAGTTGTTTTCCCTGTGCCAGTGAACATGAAGGAGATAAACCAGATGATTTGGGATATACAGTTGGATTCTGATAGAAAAACAAAACTGCTTTTACAGCTAAACTGTAAGTGCAGCATTATCATCAGGATAGGAGGAAGGGAGATGTGCTTCTGCCACAAGTTTTTCCTCCCAGCAACACTGTGACTGTAAAATATTGGTACTAATCGTAAATTGTGAAGAGTGGCTTAAATTTTGTTTTGCCTAATTCTGGAATGTGTTTTTCACATTTAGTTGATGTATGTTATAATAGCTCTAAATTCACAAAAGAACTTGCTTTTCTATCCTACAAAGTTAAATCATGACACTAGAGTTCCTAAATTATACTTATCTGTATTTGCAAATTTTCTCTAAACCAGCTGTTTTGCATCAGAATCCTGGCAAAAGGTTATGTTCCATTCATCTCTTGATGAGAAATCCATCTTCAGTTGATAAATTAGTTCATCCAAAGGTCTGAGCCCTTTGAATAAAGAATACTATATAAATCTCATGCATTACTCATTATAGTTTTAGGTCCATGATTTAAATGGATGCAATGGCAATTTGTTTTAAAAAGAGACAGCCTCCACAAACTCACAGACTAGCTAGGACTCACTCATGAAACTTGTCAGTCTCCCCATAAGTCCGTGTCTTAGTGCATGTTTTTATAAATGGCTAAAAGCTCAGTGTAGGTTCATGTTGAGTCCTAAATAAGATTAATGGTAGTGTTAGCATATTTATTAAGTAACACTTGTACATATTTTTACATCACCTATCTCATAATAATAATTTAATTAAATGTTCCTGAATTTGTATAGCATTACTACCTTTCTTCCATACACATGTAAAGTCTTTTCCTGTTATAGTCCTAAACTTTGGCCATTCTAAGGTGCACTTTGCTTTGGTGTTAGGGCAGCCAAGTGTCTTAGATCTGCTTAGAGATATTAGATTACTTAAGCAAGAGCTGAAGCCATCTTTGATTCTATTTCTCACCTTTCTTCTTCACCAACTTTTACTTACTTTGAAAAAGAAGTATCATGAAGTCCTTTTCAGGTGTTTTAATTCCCTCCTTTTACAGATTTATTTGTTAAAGTGGAGGTAAATAACATTACTTTTTCTACAAAATTAGAGTTATCAGCCTTTTTGCTCAGTTGAATGAAGTCATGTGACATACACAAGCATGGTTCTCAATTTTTTTTTGTTGGTTAATTTTAAGATGGTTGTGGTGCAATTACAAAATAAATTTACAAAATACAGTTTAATGTGCAGAAAGTTTATTCCTTCAGTGTTTCTTTTTACTTCCTAACATTTCTGTTCTTTGCCTGTGTTGCATGGCCCAGTGTCGTGGCCCAACAGACTTCCCACTTGCTACCCAGAGCGGGGAATCTGCTTCACTTCATAGACCCGGGCAGTGCAAACAACCACTAGGACTCACTGTGTGATTAATATGATTGCTTTAATAAAAACACCATAAATCAATACTCCCAAGCAAAACACTATCCCTGTTGATATAATGGAGGTAGCAATCCTATGTTGATTATGCTTGATAGTGCTATAATAAATAACACACAGAAAGGTAAAGAAATAGACTACGAAGTTGATTGACACATTATAGTAAGCTAGAAGTGGACAAAGCAAAGGGACATATGACCTGCTCAGAGGAAAAGGGCTGTGTGACAGTGATAAGGGATCTCAGGCCATCTGAGAGGGAACTCCACAGAGCGCTTTCTGAGTTAAGATTTTGTACCCTTATAGCCACGTAGGCTTTTCGTATGGATAACATTCATAGGCAAGCCCTTTTTGTCAGTTTAGACACAACATGGGTGTGTTACAACACTGGATGCATGCTGCCCCTTAACCAATAAATAGTTTTACCTTTGGGCTTTATTTCCCTTGAGCGTGAGGGTGTGAGAGAGGTGTTGTTACAACATATGCTACCCCGTCTGTGCCCAGTCCTGCCCCTCTCTTTATGGCTTCAATGGCTGTTTCCCTTTGTCAGCACACTTCTTTGTTGTTTGCTTCCAAACAACAGTCCGAACCTCACACACAGCTAGTCATCTACTGATCCTGTTCTTCAGAATTCCTTCAAGTGGGTGCTGAAAACCTGTAGCAAATAGAAAAGGACAGTCAATGACCTTGTATATAGTCATAATCTACTCTCCCAATCCTTTTCATAGTCCATGGATCAGACCATTTGAACAAATATCCGTGCCTTAACTAAATGTGGGGCACTGGTTACTTAAAACTCCTCATATTTATGGACAGGAGAAGTTCTAAACCAGAGCTTTGCTACTGGTTTCATTGTAAAGAATCTTAAACTTTTGTTCCACACATTTTATGAACTTTGGTAAATGGGAAACATCTGACTTACACATGATAGAAGGTTTTTGTCAAAAGACGAAAAATGTAATTCATTAGCATGACAGTCTACACAACTGACTAAAGTAATGCATTTCTCAGCATCACAAGTACTTGTCTGGTAACTTTTCTAAAAGGGAATGGGAGATGAAAGGCTTTTTCACTCAAATATCGAGCTGACATCCAGACACATGTGGAATAATCTCTTTCTTCTAGGTATGAGAGGGGAAAAGTTAATTCAGGACAGCTGCAGTTGCATGGATTTGCATTTATCCATATTTCTGAATATTTTTGGATGCTTTCATTAGTATTTTTCTACGTTTCTATTATATATATGATAACAGATCATGATTGTAACTGTATTCATGAAAAGATGCCAGGATTGTGCTGTGGAGTGCATGAGTCATATGCACACTTTACAGATTGTGCTTTGATTTGGGAAGAAAATCAACAGTATTAACAAAAAAAAAAAAAAAAAGAGGACTTAGAGAGCAAGCTCTTTATCCTAGGGAGCAAGGACTCTGTCAGAGGGTCCCTCCTATTTTTCTCTGTGTTAATGTGGTTAAGTCTAAGCTTTGTGGCAGTGAAAACATGACTTCACATAAAGGATTCTTTGGAATTACCATGACATAAAAATGACTCTATAACAAGGCACAAGGGCTTGCAGCCACTGGCTAGAGGTGTACTACACAAGAAAGAACATAATGGTCAACTCAGCTAGCTACTCATTTTGTTCCTAAACTGTGTAAGTGCTCCTTTATCCACTTCAGTCTGAATACGCAACTACAAGACATCATCTGTTTAAGCTAAGCTGGTACCTAAGAGGATGCCTGGAATTGATAATTTCTGCAACCACAATATACATGTATACATATGCACATACTTATGAAATAGACCATTCCTTCTCAAACAGCCATATGAGCAAAATGAACAAATGTTACTGGTGGTTTGCCAAAATGAATGTGCCAATTTGCTTCCTACTTTCCATTCCAGCTAAAACATGGTTGAGGACTCCCAAATAATAAAGTTTTTTTTGAAAACAGAAAGGACTACCTGTGAAATGGATTAGAGATAAAAACCCCACTTCTCTAAAATCAGGAGAAGGAGTGTTTTCTATTTATTTTAGAAAAGAATCTTCAGAGTGCAGACTTTGGCTACACTTAATGTCATTGGTAAGTGCTGGAAGTGTCACACTGCAAATGAACCTTGCTGGTTTGAATATATATATATTCAATATATATATATATATATAATATAGTGAATATAGTGGCACACTAGGGTACCAGAAGTTGATAACATAGGTGGTCTAAGATAAAGCCAGATAATAAGCAGTATGAGAAAGGCTGTGGCCCTTTTTTACCCTGCTTGCTTGAATTTTAAGTTTCCAAGGAATCTAGAGTGAAGGTAAGTATGTATCTTGGAGGTACTCCACAGCTTGTCAATTTTTGCCTTGTCAGCTAGCAGTATAGTTTCTGTTGTGAAGCATTTGGGACACTAACAAAGAAAAATCAGAATCTCTACCTATCCTAATCAATGCCCTTCACACTTGTCAAAGCGGCACAGCTGGTTCAGATTAGAGCATACATTTGTAAAAGCAGTATCAGTAAGGTAATATTGCTTCAGTATTAAAAGGCCATAATGAAGCAGCCATCCTAATGTCTCAGAGTGGACAGCGTACATTCAAACAGCAGGCACTGCAGTACTCGGAGGAAAAAATGTTGAGCTGCTGTGTAGCTGGCAGGTAAAAAAAAAGACAGATTGTCATTAATAATACATTAATATGCATGCTACTTTGAAGGAAACACATTGTAATTTGCTGCAAAACTGAACATGGACAAACCCAAGAATCATATTATGAAGCGATAAAGTGTTCATTATTATTTTGTTGCAACATTAATAACGGTGACTTAGAACAGAAATCTTATGGTAAAATTTATCTTTGACAGGACAGAGATGGCCAAAGGCATTCAGTATCTGTGTGTCATCAGCCTCTTATAGAACTGACATGGTTTTATGTGAGGAATTGCAGCAGAACTATGTAGCAGAGCAGGATTTGGGCAGTATTGTCCCAGGGCTTCTACTTCCCACAGCAGGGGAAAAAAAAAAAAGCTGATGTATAGGCCTCAGATTATGTATTTTGTCATAAAGCAATCCATATAGGCATTCTGTGCTTCACCCAAAAATTAATACTGAACATTGCATATTAATTTTCTCAGACAAAATATTGCAGTGTCATTATCTTGCTGGAATGTACTTTGTCCTCTTGGTTTCTAAAACTGTTAAAATGAGGAGTAAGACTACTATATTTTATAAATACTCCTCTATTTCCCTGGATAAAACTATTTCATGTTGAGAACCTTCAATTTGGGATAAATGCACTGATTGCTATTTAAATGTCAATTATAAGGAGTTTTGTAGTTATAATAAACCAGACATTTACACTGTGTTTGACACAAGCATTAACAGAAGAATTGAACACTAACACAAATCAAATCAGTGACCTTCCTGTAATGTATAATAAAGAAATCAAAAGTGCTTTCAGCCTCAAATGGCCAAAAGAAAATCAACAAGCAATTACTGCAAACATTCCAGTTGCTGCATGACTCAGTGATTCATTCAGATTCAGGCCAAGGAGACATACAATAAAACCCATCTGCTCCAAAATATCTTGTAGATCAAATTTAAATTACAGTTTTTCTACTGTAAGAAACAGCTTTCTCTGATGCTGTGTAGATGACAACGTGATACCAATAACCACGAAAAAGAGATTAAGACATAGAAAATTTAAGATAAGGAAATGCAACATTTTAGTTACAGATGTTTGTAAGACCATATTGTAAAATGAGACAGTTTAAAAAAGGCAGGACATGAAAGGGAAATTGACAATTATTTTCGAAGGTGATAAAAAATGAAATTAAATGAATGAATCAAGGTCTGGAGTGATGAATAGAATTGAGAAAGTTCAAAGCAGTCAACTCAGTGGTAAATTCAGCATCCTACCTAAAATGAACTTTATGAAATTAAGTTTTGAAACAGGTAAAGCTGTAGCTGTATCCAAACTATAACTGAATGGTAAAGGAAGTATAAGATTTAAAAAATTATTTTCAACAAGCTTTAACTCCATGGGCAGGCCCTCTATTTCTATACCAGGTTCTAAACTCTTGTTCGTGACTGACTTTGGTTTTGAAATTATACTTTACTTCTGTTGCAGTCTTTTAAGCAAATGGAAGTACCACCTTCCTCTTAGTCTCCTTAGGTCATGAACTTTCTATTTGACCTCTTGATTTTGGTACAAATTGATATGTTTTCACTTACATATTTTTTACATAGCATTTATATAGTTAATTGTGCATACATTTTATAGTCTACTTTTAATTGTCATTATTGGTGAAGTCTTGTACATGTGTGATAACTTCTTGCCCCTTCACTTTGGCATGTTTGAAAATCTGTCATCTGCAAGTTGAACAGTCAACACTAACTTTTAATGTATTTAGGCATTTACCTGCCATTAAATTCTAATAAGACTGAGTACATATACATTGTTTGTTACTCTTTGTAAAAAATCAGTTGCAATAGGTACTAGAACTGAAATATAAAGATGAAACTTAAGGTAGCAAATTCCAACTCTAAAGAGCAAAATCATGTAGTATATACTACATATTCTTTAAAAAAATATATATTTAACATATGTTTTTGACTTGGTAGAGATTTATACTCTGTTTTGGAACCTTTAGAAGAAACTTCAGTTTCTGAAGAGTTTATTCAACCCTATGAATCAAGGTGATAATGCAATGGCATGCACTATTATTCTTTTGGTTTGGGTTGGTTGTTTGGTTTAGGTTGGTTTTTCTAATGGTCCTTTTGCTACTCTGTGACTGTAAAGTGAAAGGATAGAATGAAGGTATCTTAATCAATCTTTCTATTACTTTCTGCCAGTTTGTATTCTATTCTAAATTTATGCCTCCTTTTTTGCCTATATTAAGGGTATAAATAAGTGCAAGACGACACCTAAGACCTAATCCATAGTTACATATAACACTTACTAGCCTTGACTATAAAAGAAATTGCAAACTATCAGGCTAACTGTAAATGGCACAAAGAAAAGCTATATTCTGTCGTCTACAGCACAGACCAACTAAAATTTATTATGAAACTATAAGATACAGCATAGTGAACTAAACAAGGAGCTTATTCAATACATCTAACAACTGTGAAATTCTCTTTGCATCCTGGCCCTATGGTCTCTTCCAAAACTCTTACCAATTACATCCATTCAGTTTAATTACCTGGTGCAAAATCTGGCACAAAGACATGGTGACTGGGAGGGAGAAAGATGCAGGACAGGGAATCTTTTTTGGAGTGATTTTTCTCCATTCCCTCTGGTCTCCTGAGCTCCATACTGTCCTGTAAAGGGTGACTTCTTGGCATGTGGTAAAGTGACTTCCTGTCACTTGATGAACCCAGGAGTAATGCCTACACTGTGCGGCAAACATAGCTCACAGAACGTGATACGGACCTTGTCCTCATTTCTTTGACTGGGATGTCACCAAAGCCTGAAAGTGCCTGTCAGCCTGCACATCTGTGTATTTTTGAATGTTAAGTAATGTACAGAGCTTTTTGTATGGATATCAGACCAGATATAAAAATTGGCATTGTAAGCATAGATATTCTCTTGAGTAAAGTCTGCTAAAAGGAACATTTTTTATTTTTATTTATTTATTTTTAATTTCCTCATCTATATTTATCAATCTTCCACCAGAAGCCAGTCTTCTCTTGAGAAACACATGCTGAAGCAGTCATCTTTCTACCTCTCTCTAAGGCATGTTTTGTTCTATTATACAACTGATTTTTTTTTTTTTTTTTTTTTTTTAAATCTATGAGTTATCAGTATTGCTCATTTCTACTTTGGGGTTATATGGAATGCCTATTTTCTCTTCAAGGTACAGAAATAAGAGAGCAGAAAACTCTATTGTATTGTTTACAGAAGTACTATAAAATTAATCCAAACGTTGATCTCTGGGGAAATTTTTATAGGTATAAACGAAGCTATAACTTGCTGATCATGGGTAAGAGGAACTTGCTGTAATATTTATATGTCTGTAAAAATAAAACAGATGGAGCTATAGTCCAAATTGCATAACCAATAAATTACATTTTAAAAGATGTTTTCTAAGAGTTTTTAGTTCTGTTCTTTTCTCTAGTCTGGGCTTCCTCCAACAAGATCAGACTTAAACCTTTTACCCTGCAACATCTAGTGAATGTGCTAGCATCCATAACATGCACTCTGTTATCTCACTGGGTTTGATTCTTTCTCTATTTGCAATCAGGCTGATTTACTTTAGCAGGCATATTTTCAAGTATTCCTTGAATTTCTAGGAAGCAATAAAAATAATCTATGCTACTATGTTCTGTGATAGGGACTTCTTCATCTTAATGGCACTCCTTGCCATTATCAATCATGGCGAACTCTACCAAGCCACTGTAATATATATTAGAAATTTAAAACTTGCAAGTTACTTCACTTGTGAAACAACTCAGTGGAAATACTGCCTAACATACCATTTCAAAAATCAAGGACACTTTGGTATATGCCCTGTTATTCTTTCTAAAAATGAATTTAGCTGCATCCAAATTGTGGCTAGACTTAATCCATAAAGAGCAGAATAAGAGATTTTCCTAGATTTGAATTTTGCCTGCTGTGAGTTTGAAAAGGTTGCATCATGGGTGTTCATGCTGTAAGTATAATATAGTCTGGAATACTAGGAAACAAAACAAAGACATATTGTGGTGGGGGTGTGAGAAATAAACTATTACATTATTGATTATTTTGGAATGGAATTGGTACCACTGTGGTCATTATTTCATTTAATTACTGTAAGACTGGGAAAATATCAAAACAAATAATATCTAATATAAAATTAGTTAAATCTGCAGTAGGATAGAAGTATACTTATCTCCAGATTACTTTCCTATGGTGTGCAGAGTTTATGTTTTTGTCATGATAAAAATCTGTCAATGTTTAATTGGAGACTCTTGTTACTACTTACTGCAAATATTTTTTGATCTGCATGTGCAGGTAGAAAACTCTGCTTTGCACAGCTAAAGTTCTTGACAATTCTTACCTTAGTGAATGCAATTTTGGAATTTCTGTGTTAAGCCCTGCATAGTCTGTGATTACATATCCCTCAGATTTGATTTCTAAATTTTTACAAAGTGATGTATCATGCAGCTGCTCTGTTGAAACCCTTCCTTTTGGGCAAACTAGGCCTGACAACAGCCCCTGAAAGTTACCAGCTGGTTTGCAATGTCTGCAGATAGTGGTGTAGAGCATTCAACTTGAGCTGCTGTATGCTGGCTGTCAGGTTGCTGTCTCCCTTATGTGGTAAAAGTTGATGCTAAGACCCTGTGATCTGAAGTGAAGAAAATACTCCAGGTGATTGCTGTAAGTAGAGATGCATCCTGCACGGTGAAGTGCAGTGCCAGGAGAAAGTAGAGACCCTGAAAGTGCAATACAACCAACTGAAGTACATTAAGTTCCTCAGCAGCTGTCAGGCAACTTCTTCCTGTTTGGATGAGCCAAACTATTTCTTCCAAGCAGTTCAATCAAAGATCCTCTTAATTCTGGCAGCAGGGGACTATAGTGTGGCTCCCTGACTCTATACCAGGGGTCCTGAAACTATGGCCCACAGGCTGCATACAGTCCCCCCAGGGTCCTCAGTCTGGACCCCAGGTATATACACACACACACAGACACACACACAGACACACACACAGACACACACAGACACACACACAGACACAGACACACACACCCCCACC
>JAVJGJ010000014.1:104395352-104412688 GCA_035590215.1 Microhierax caerulescens
CACAGACACACACACCCCCACCCCCCCACACCCCACACCCCCCCACCCCCACCCCCACCCCCACCCCTCTGCCGGAGTGGGGGGGAAACCAAGCAGCCGCAGATGACTGCCTCCACTTCATCCGTGCGCCGGCCCCCTGGTTAAAGAGTTTGAGGACCCCTGGTCTATACAGTGTGTTTTGGAAGCTGAAATGAAATTACACGTCCCTGAGATATCTAAGGTATCCTGAAAGGGATATTTGAGAGGGCATCTCTCTAGATGATTTTGTTGTTACTGAATAAATGTGTGGGTGTATATATATACACATTAATGTAAGAACACTGTATATATGCACCTGCAAATTTTTATACATATATATGCATACATCTATCTATCAGTTAGGAAATTAGAGATTACTGTTCCGGAGTTTTTGAAAGATTATTGAAGCAGGCCACTTTCAGCAAATCAAGACATGATTAACAGTCATTGATGTCACACTGCTAGTGGTTAGCCCTTACTCTTTCAATTGTTACCTATACACATTCAAAGCAGTCAGTCCTTCACACTTAACACCCTGAATTAGCTGAGTGTACAATACCAGGGAGCCAACACTAGTTGTTGTGACAGTCATTGTTTCCTTGGCCGATGAGCTTCTCTCATTGCTGATGTTTTGTGCTCCTGGTCCCCTCCCCAGAGGAAAAGGGGATGATCTCATCTGCCCTTGACATTATGCATCTTACTTTTGGAAACAGGGCTTGCTCTTATTTTGCCAGACATGCTTGCTTATTCTGCAGGATCGTTCTGTTTCCATCAGACATCTATCTTGTTCATTCTGCAAGATTATTTTGTTTTTGTCACACATCTTTCTTGCCTACTATAAATCCTTAGCTATTACCTTGCAGATTTTACTGCCTGAACATACTTTCATGCTCCCTAGCTGTGCAGTTATACCACAACTCTCTGTTTGCCCCTTTGTGGCTACATATTGTTTACATATTTCTGTTTAACTATGTTACAAAATTGTATTAACACTTACTATGTGCTTATACACAGTCATAGACTACCCTGCTTCAGTGTGCCTATGTCTGGGTTCAAGACAAACATGCTTACCGTACCTTACTTGGCTTCAAACTTTGTGGGTGTCACAGGCTTCTGCTACATTTTCCTAGGAGAAACTGGGGTTTTATGAAATTTGGAGTTCTATCTTAGAGCTTAAGTGAGCCCTGTAGGGTTTGGCTGGACAACATGGTTGTTTGTAACTGGTTTTAAATGTCAATGAACCAGGCTTTGTTTGTTTTGTCTTAATTTAACCTTTCCTTTGCAGTATTATGAGACCAAACATAATGGAATTGTGTTAGCAGACAAGAATCATAAATGAAACCAGTCATACATGGGTGACATTTACTTCTGTAGCTTCAGGGAAGTGGTTGGAATACAGAAGAAGATGTAGACAGTGTTAAGTTCTGAAAAGTAAATTCAGTTTAAGGACTTGCAAATAAGTATGTACAGTAGAAATTATTGCACATCTAAAGAAACAGAAAAAAATCTCTTTTTTCCAACCTAGTTTTTTTTTTTTTAAAAAAAAATATTGTTAAATAAAATTGTATTCCAGTTTGGAGGTAAATACCTAAAGTGCATGCTGAGTTTCGGGAGTTATCTGGTGTTACTCCTTGGTGTATTAAGGTCAGAATCAAAATAGACTTAAATACTTTTGTACTTCACATAGCACAAACCAAAGTAAGCATACATGCCCCAAAATAGAATTCCCAGTGATAAATTAGGTACTTCCACTTTCGACAGAGTGACTAAAGAAGGTCAATTGCCAAAAAAAGTAATATACCTATCAACACTGCGGGCAAGAGCCAACAAACCAGCAAGGGAGAGAAAGGTGATACTGCCTGGCCTCAGGCACCTAACTGGAACCATAGCTTGGCTCATCTGTGAAAGTGATGTTCAGAGCCTGCTTCCCGAGCTGAGGTGCCTAAGGAAAGAGTGGTGTGGCTACCCCCTGCCTTTAGCCAAGAAGTCTGGAGTGAAGCACCTACTCAAAACCAGAGAGCAGAAAACCAGGTTCCTGGCTCTGCTTTGCTCCATGGTTCTCTAGGACAATGGTTTAAGCAGGAGGCAATGACTGGGTGGAAAGGAGAAGAAAATGATGAATGGAAACACTTCCTACACTGTGGTCAAAGGTAGCTGGTTGTGCTGGGGTCTAGACCAGGGATCTAGATAATGAATGAGCTAAAAAGACATTTGACTCTTCAGCCCAGTACTTAAACTGTTTAAGGTTTAGAGCAATAGGATAGCTTATGCTCTTTTTTTGGGGTTGCTATTTCCTAGAATTACCTCTGTTATTTATCTAATGAGTGTAATATATATACTACATAAACAATTTGGGGAAACCAGGACTCTTAAAATTCCGTGGGGGGTGGCATAGCTGGGAACATAGCAAGGCTGAGTAACAGCCTAATGGTCTGCAATATCTAAACCCCCAAAAATTACAGTTAAAAACAAATTCAACAAATAAATAGAAGGAATTCAACAAGAGTGGTGTTTTTATATAAGTGCATTTTAGCCTTAGATGAGATATCAACATATAGCTATTTAGATAGCCCTGCTTTGAGTGCTGAAAAGGGCATATAGCCATATTACAGAACTTCTGTAAGTTAATAGGCCCTGATGTGAGGTGGCAAATTTGAAATTAAAGGATGACAACCCATGAATGTCCATCCCTTCAAGGCTTCCAGAGTGATGCTGTCTCCCCTTCAGTGGTTGAGGAACACGGATTATAGACACGACAGCCTCTGCTCTCTCTTTGACCAGCCCAGAAACAGTATCATGCCTGCTACAGCTTGTTCCTGTTAAATGCCAGTATATACTTTTACCATGATGGACATTCACTTGGTTTTAGTGTGGATAAATTACAAGATTCTTTGGTATCAAACTCCTGTGGTGAAACTACCTGTTTTTTTTTTGGGGGGGGAGATAGGAGAAGTGGAAGAAACCTTAAGTGTTCTGATTTTCTTCCTTAAATGTCTGCTGCGAATGGAAATTGGGGAGGGAATGGTTGAAAAGGGTAACACAAAGTTCATTTCTACAAGAAAAACTATGTGGAGATGGGTTTTGACCTAAAACAAGTATTAGGTCACTATACTTAGCCCTGAGTGTTTTCCACAAAAAGAGTATAATGTTTAAATACAAAAGAAAAATTCAATATCTTTTCCCTGATGTGGCTTTGCCTTCATTTCAAATTCTGCAGTGAGGAAAGTCGCTTGTGGTTTTCAAAGCCTCACAGTTTAACTAAAGGCTCAGGAGAGAAAGTTCAGCAACTCTGCTGAGCTGAGATAAGCACTGTAGAGCTCTAACTTGCTATGTAAACCTGATTAAGATGTTTCAGACATTTGGAAATCCACTCTGTGCCTTCACCATCTCATGTTTCTTTATTCTTGCTGACACCTAAGCAGCTTCTGGCAGAGTGCAGCCCTCCCTCTGTCCTTTCCCTTGACCATTCATTGCACACAATCCCAGCAACCTGCACCCAGTCCCTGCTGGTGGAAGACCATTCTCCAATAACTTTCGTTCATAGAAAAGTTTTTTGGGTCTTATTGGCTACAACAAATTCAGCACTTGTCTTACGTGTTTCCTTTCAGATTTGTTCAATGGCTTAAAATTCTCTTAATTTGAATGCATCAAACTAATGTTTAACCCTGCATTGAAGATACTAATTTTCAACCATGTGTGATTCAGGTATTTTTCTCCTCAGACAACAGTTCAGCACCATCTATCAAAGTCAGCAAATAGGTTAAAATCAGTCCTTTAAAATGTGTCTCAATGTCAGTGTTTCCTTTGGGTACTCTTTTTTGTTATTGATTAATTCATCAGTTAAGAAGTTCTGTTTAAAGATTTCACAATTGTCTCTCTTTAGCTGTTGTAGCTAACATACATAAAAACCCTAAAATGTTTCCATCTGCCTGTTTATCCCATGTAACAATTTGTTGATTAATTTACTCAATAAAGCTGAGTCCTCCTAGGACCAATTGAGCTACTAGCTTCTTTCTAACTTACTCCTCTGTTGGCTGATCTATTTCTTACCTTACAGAATGCACAAAGGGGTGACCTGTGGGAAAGGGTAACATTATTTTGATACTTTAGCAAGCATCCCAACTTTCCAATACCCTTCTACGTGCCACATCATGAGGTAGAGTGACTGCCTTCCAGGGTACATGACAGTACCATGTGGGTAAACACACCACATTGTCTGATGACCTCAGGTTTCATTACAGAAAAGCTACGGTGCAGCACTACAGCTTTGTTATTTCAACTAGAGAAGCTCTTTTCAGTGCAGAGACCTGCTAGGAAAATTCCTCCTCATGTGTCACAAAGCAATATGCTTTTTAGTCTCTGTCTCTTGTGTCACCCCCTCCTCTCTCTCTCCCCCTCTCTCTCCCTCTCTCAGTTTTTGACCTCTTATGCAAAATAAAAATGCCAGCTGTTTCTGGCACATGGGGTCATACATCAAGAGATGGTGTGCTGCCAGAACGTGATATACATATACACACACCGTGGGGAGAGAAGAGATATAAGATGTGTTCAGGGAAATTAATCAGTCTTAGATTTTCTGTGGACATCTTACTGTGATTAACCACTGACCCTTCATCCTAATGTATAAGAAGCTGTCATATTTGCTGCCAGAAAAACATGCTCAAGTTCAAAAAAAAAAAAAAAAAAGCAAAAATGTCTATAGACTGAAGATCGGAATTGTATTGCATTTCTAGATAAAGAAAGATAACAGAAAATAAATAATTTCTAAATAAAGAGATAACAGAAACAGAATTCAGGTTGCATATTTGACAACTAGACTGAGTGGCAAAATTAATCCTTTACAGTGGTTCATGGGCCAAATAAGTGGATAAATAATAGAATCATCCAGTAATGACTTCAAAAAACAGACTATGTATGCATGACAAAGAAGTAGAAGTGTACGAAAAATGTACCTGTTAAATCTGTTATTATATGTGAATTTGACATCAGTCTGGTATAAAAGAATTTTTGATTGATAGCACTACTTAGAAATACAGTGAAAAGGAATGTATTGTTCAGTATCTCTTATTAATTGTCACGCACTTGTCAGACTGTTTATATCTTTTTCTTTAGGTTTCTTTTATTTGTAGATTTTTAAAAAATTATAAGACTAAAATGATGTTATTGAAATGGCAATAGCTTCAAAGGACTTGATTTTTCCATTCTTATTCATAACAATTAGTAATTTATCCCATGGTTAATCCATTTATTTTAAATAGTGGTTATCAAAAAGTTAACTGGTATACAGGAAGCATAATCGGGAAAAAGGTGAGGTGATATGAATTTAAAGGGACCCTGTAAAAGAAAAAAAAAAAAAAGAAAAAAAAGAAGGAAAGATTAATTTCCATAGTTATGAACATGCAAATAGAAACCTACATCAATGCAAAACCTTGTCTTCCCCACCCCCCACCTCTGTATAATCAAAACTTACACTTCACTGGTAGTGAGATCAAGCATCCTTACCCAATTTGCACCTAATGATTTTGTTTCTATTTTGTAAATAGGGCTCTGTTCAAAAGTGTTCTGTCATCTTAAAATTAGAGAAGCAATGATACTGAGAATGGAGTTTTCTAGTTAAATAGACGTATCAGTAATACTGCTAGTCTTGGGAGTGAGTCTATTTTCTCAGTCTTGTAAAAAAATGGACTAAATGAGTTATGATGGGAAAGCATTAGAGCAAAGTGATTAGGAATGAAAGTTAATGTTTCTCTCAATTTTGAGATAGTCTGTCTATGCAAGACAGGGTAAAAACTTTTTTTCCTTTGTCACAATTACTCTGGAGAAATTGAGACAGTTACCTTGATTATGTAAACCTTAAGATGTACAGATTCTAAAAGTACTTTCTTTTTAAAAATGAATTTTTTTAATAGCGTAATTTTTAACTAGAAGACCTGTGTGATCTCTTTCATAGCATGTATGTTCCATTTGCATGAATATAAAAGGAATGAATGACTAGCTACTGTTATCCTTTGGTTCACAAGAAATATTCACGAGAAATAACATTTCTTCCTTAAACAACTCCTGCTCACCTTTCTTATAGAGGTAAGGTTCCTTGGGAAAAAGCGAGAAAGCTTATGAAAATTGGCAGCTAGTGACTCACTCAATGTAAACAGAGAGTCTATTTGATTTAGAGTTCTTTATCTATCACAAAATGTTTAACTGGAGAAGTGAACAGGGACCTAAGGCATTTATAAAAAGACGAGTCTTTGAAACATCTTTAATATGCTATTCGTAATTCTTAATTCTCTTCTCAAAAATGTTATCACGTTCATATGCAAAAAAAAAAAAAAAAAAAAAGAAGAAGAAAGAAACTTTGCTTTTGTCTTGTGCTGTATTTCTACAGTGGTGTACTTTTCTTTTAGACCTGGTACCTTCTGATTAAAGCTGCTTCTATAATTTCAGGTAAGAATGGCTTTATATTCTATCTGATTTAAAAGTTTCTAAAATATTACTAAATAACAACAAATACTTTGACAGGGGTTTGCAACTCTTGCTAGTAGGTTTTGACTAATAGAGACCTTGTTAATGTTGCTATGAAGTGCAGAATAGTAGGTATCAGGAGTTATGGAACCAATCCTGCTTAAAATCCTATTTTAAATCATTTAAACATGGTATCTGGCAGAAGGCACACTGTAATTGGTGGTAAATAATTTGCTGTGCGAAAGAGGGACAAGTAATAGGTTAATCTTTGAATGATTCTTTGCATTATCTTTGTGATACATCCTACAAGCCCATTGTTTGCATCCTGTTAAAGAAAGGGATATGGGTTATATAAGTCTTCAAGGGATAAACAATTGAAATACATTTGTAAGATGTTTTAGTTGTTTCAGGAAGTCTAATTCATTCTTTGGTGAAGGAAAGCATCTTTCTGTAGCAGATTATTTCTGAAAACATTGCAAACAAATTTATCATAATGTAACATGTATGACATGTAGATCTAAATTTAAAATCACTTTTGAGTTTATTATTGCAGTAGTGCCTAAAGATATGAACAAAAACTGGGGACATACTGCACTGCACTGATGAGTAAGTAAATAACAAAACAGTCCATATCCAAAACATTTCTGGCCCCAGTCTGTCACCCACTTAAGCGCATTCTGTTGGAATTAGGGACTGAGATTCCTTCAGTCTAGATATACCCTTCCTGTATAAAAATCCAAAATTGACAAAAATAAAAAAGAAATGAAAGAGAACTGATTTCCCAGGAGTATGAAAGAAGATGAAAATATGGGCTTCTTTCCTGATGTACTATCTGCTAATTCCTTCCTCACAGGTAAGGATTTCTCCATGGAAAGACAGTGAAATTACTGCAAGGAAAGGAGGAAGATTCATGTTGCCCACTTGTGAATATTTCATGTAGGCATTCAAACTAACAAGCTAGTTTTCCTACTTTTTTTTTTTTTTTTTTTTTTTTTTTTTTTTTTTCCCTGATCAGTATAGATTTTGTTTCAAGGAACTTAAGTCAAAGTGGAAGACTAATCCTTTCATTATTATCCAATTAATTTGGGCTCTAGAGCTGATGAAAGGACTCTTTGGTATCTTTTGGAGACAATGACTTACTCTCCAGGCTGATGAAATCAATGAGTATTAGATAATATGTACCATACTTAGACAGTTTATGCATAAATTCTGTAGCATATTTGGAGTGAGATATGTCACATTCATTGTCATGGTTGTTGCTGAGGGTCAGTTAAAGATTTGTGGAGACCTCACTGTTCTGGCCAGGAGTTCCTCTCACATGAAAACATGTTTCGTTATCCAAATCTGAACTTTGAAAAGTGTAAGCATAATTGTTCAACAGACAATGTGTCGATTTTGTTATAGCAAGGAAGTGGGGTGTGTGTGGGGGTGTGGTGGGGATTAGAAAAGGCTGTCTGTTTTTTTTATCTACTGCAGATGAAAAAGATCCCTAGATAATCTGAAAACAAAGTCTCTTGTGTTTGTATTCCTTGCACTGAAGCAGCAAAAGCAATATAAACCACAAATACATTTACACATTTTGTAAATTTTCAAGCTGAGCAGCAAAAATGCATTTCCAGCTAAAATGAACCAGTCGGTCAGGTGGAAAAAGCTTTTGGGTAGAAATTGACAGAAACGTCAGAAATCTATTAGCTTATTTGCCTACTTACTCTTCCCTCAAGGACTGATGATAACTGAAAGTAAAAACAACAGACACTAAAGTCCAGGGATGGTGATTTTGTGTTTTGTCTACATTTTGTCTGGCAGTATGCTGGCTGCTTAGGGGAGAATAATTTATGTTTTAAACACTGCAGATTATTTTCTTCTTAAAAAAAGGAGAGAGAAAATAATGGAGTAATTGCTAGAGTAGCAAAAAAGACAAACAGAAACAGACATCAGCTTCTTCACAAAGTGACATTTAGCATCTTGCTGCTTTGTAATAATGGTGCTGCTTCGGGCCTATAGGCTCTAGTTGCACTTAGACTGGTTGGAATTCACCAAGGCCAGCAAGCAAAGTAGGGCACCATCAGTGCTGAGAACTACAGTCTATATGTGTCCCTCAAATGTATTAGAGTGCCATATAGAATAGGTACATAGTTCTTGTCAGGATTTATAACCATCTCAGTTTGCAAGCTTGCTGAATAAAAAAATAGAAACAGAGTAGAACCCCCACTATATGACTCAGCCTACCAAAGTCTTCCCAACTTGTTTCTGCGAGTCAGTTTGTTGCTACTTGCTCTAATAAGTAAAACGGGCCAAATACCTAATTACAGCTTACCTAATACATAACTCTGTAATATTTTGTAACCATGCTTGCTAAGGTATTTGCCAGCTCTCAGACTTGCTGATCTATTTATCTATATTCTTCTTAACAAAATTCTTAGAGTTTGACAAAAAGTGATAAATATTAAACTCTAAGAACGCATGATGTCATGTAAGATCTAAACTAAAAGTGCTTTACAATCACAGTTGCAATCAGGATACAGCACAGCAACCACTTTTATGACACATAAATAAACCCACTAATAGTCATGTACACAGGCAAATTGTCTGTAATCGTAGTCTGCATACTTTGCCTCATGGATCAGGAAGTAGTGCTCATCTCCCTACGTAAGTTAGTAGATGTTTGATCAGTATCTCCACTCATTTTTCTCTAGCATAAATCAGAGACATTGATGATGGTTTCTCTCAGAAACACCAGAGACTTGAAGAGATAAAGAATATACCTGTTTCTATTCAATAGCTAGATGACACCATTGAGAGAAATGGTGCCATGCATTGGATTAGATGTTAAGAACTAACTTTTTGAAAAGTACATTTTAGAATCCCATTCACTGATCATTACTCTTGGTAAACTGCCAGTACTCTTAATACAGTCCAAATTCCAACAGGAGTCCTGGTCAGGCCTTGAAGGATCGTATGTGAAAGTAGCCATCAAATTCCAAAGATGTCTAGCTCTACTCAGGAGCATGCACAGATCCCTAACATCTCTTTCGATGCCTTTCTTATCCTTCTTATTAGTCAAAACACTGGTAACTTCTGCCTTTACTAGCACCCAGCAATGGTTTCCAGATCTGTTTTATTTTGATTACCGAATTATTGGCTATGAAAATGATTATAAATATGAAGAAGTTCTACATTATAAAAAGGGAAGCTATGAGCCTTCTCAAGAAGCTTTAAGCTTTAAGTTGTGAGAAGGTTAAATCATTCACTGATATCCAGACAGCTTCCAAGATGAACTTAGAGGAGGAAGAACTGAGGAATGCCTTTAATGCTGCAAAAGCCAGTAAGGGATCTATTAATGGCAGCTGTTCCTGTGAGAAGTGGAAAGTTTGAGTGGTATCTTGTACATGAACTTAAAATATCACAACATTCTGCTCATGGCTGTGCTAAAAAAAAAAAAAAAAAAAAAAAAAAAAAAAAAAAAAGTGTATATATTCCTGTTAAAAGAAATCCCAGATGGTTTATTCCAAGGATACAGGATATTGTTTTTGCAGTCCCAATTGAAATTTAAGAGTTTCAGTCCCAAACCAATTTTTCAAATGCAGGATTTAAAGTTATCTTCTTTAGGATTTCTTCTGCCTTCCACTGGCCACCTATGCACCATGCTGGAAGTGTTGTATACAATGTCAAGATAAAGAGTTTTTTTCTGTATACTTCACAATGAGTTGGCTAAGTGCCTAATGAAGGCTCTGGGAGCATGTACTTCGAAGTTAGCAGGCTAAAAATTGTATGCTGCAGTGCTTAGATACTTTCATGGATGTACCTTGAGGTTTAAGGCACAGAGCAGCATAAAATTCTGAGATCTGTTCTTGACCAAGGTTATAATCAACTGCATGGGCTGAGAGAGTATGTCATTTTACTTTATAGGGTTTTAGACATATTTTCTGGATTTGTTTTGTTCAATTCTGGTTTTTATTATTGTTCAGCACAACTCTGATCTTTATTAGACCATTCTGTTAAATTGTCTTTCTGAATTCCCTAGCTCTTAACAAACAACTGCCCTTCTTGAAATATTTTTCCAGTGTTGTGGATATTGCATCTTCTCCCTGCTGTGTTGTATTGAATTGCTTTTTTGATTTACTAATGGTCTACATTAATTCAAAAACTCCCTTTGGTGTTAGTGACTGGAATGAAGCAGCACACCAGCTGAGATATATCATTGTTTATATACATACAAATATATATATATATGCTTGAAATCCATGCTTTTAATCAATAAGGAGGCAGTAGAACTAAAGATGATGGTTATATAACTTAGTACTGCACCGTGATAAAAATAAGTCTGAAAAACATTTATTCCAATGTCAATCTATGATCTGAAGATGACTGTTTGTTACTAACAGTACCTGATTACTCACTGTGAAGAAAGTACCTAAACAGATGTGGCTTACTAATATGAACAAGCAGAATGTGTATCAAAGTGGTAAGTCCAGCCTGTAATTATTTGTAATTCACATCTGCAAATAACTGATACCAGTGCCCAAGAAAGTCTCAGAGCTGGAGAATGTGACTTCCTTTTCTCACTACTCCAAGTTGAAGACAAAATACTGGTTAACTATACAGACCTGAGCCATTTACTTTACAGATTGGTGCGATGGAAATCTCACAGTAGGTCTGCAGCTGGAGCCCTTTTTCCAAGTATGTGCACAGGCACAGCATCTTCCTTCATGAAGAATCTCCCCAGGGCATGGGAAAGGTCTGGTCTGATGGGTAGAAAAAACAACAGGCCTTGGAAAAACCTATGTGTTTTTCCTATATGAGTCCTGACTGTGCTCAAATACAAAGAAATGAAATATAGAAAAGTTGAAAGGCAGCAGAAGCTATCCAGAAAGAATACAGACATATTGTTGGGCATGTAGCTATGCGACTGTGAAGACCACAGCTCAGCTGAGCATGATACTGGTGAATGAACTGCATGGCAACAAAAAAGTTTTTTTCAGAAATGTTAGCAGCAAATGTGTGGGTATACAGAAGAATGAGGACAAGGAAAAATTTAAGGTATCTTTCTTTTCCCCCCCTTTCTCTACAGTGAGTGTTTACTCTCAGGTTCCCTGGTCCCTGTCCTTAGTGGCAAAGCCTGGGAGAATGAGGCACTACCCAAACTATAAGGAGATTGATTAGGGACCCCATAGGCAGACTGGGCATAGGTCACTGGATGGAATGCATTGAGAGGTGCAGAGGAAGCTCACCAACAACACTGCAAGGCCTTCCTCTGCCATCTTTGAAAAGTAGTGGCATAAGTAACTATGAACTTATGAAAGACAAATCCTACATGACCAGCATGCTAACCACCTGTGATGAAATGAGTATCTAGATAGAAAAGAATATTGTGTGTCTTTTTCCTTGACTTCAGTAGGGTGACACTATCTCCCACAGCATCCTCGTAGCCAAGTTGGGCAGGCAGGGACTAGATGAATGGATTGCAAGTTAGTTGGAAAAATGTCCAGACCACTGGTCTCAATTGTCTGTGGTAAGCAGCTTGAAGTCCCACTGGTAGACAGTTAGGACTAACATTTTTCAGGATTTAATACAGTGGCCGCTGTTGTTTATTGTTGTTGATCTGGATGTTGAGATGTAGTGCATTTTTGCAGATTCACAGACGATATCAAACAGGGGTGGGAGTTAGCAGCTGATGAACTAGAGGGCATCGACGTCATTCAAAGTGGTCTCAACAGGTTCCTGGAACTTGTTGATGGAAATCTTTGTGAAGTTCAACAAAGGCACATTAACAGCCCTCATCTGGAATGGAATAACCCCAGGCACCAGTAAAGGCTGAGGGGCAAGTGGACAGGCAGTTTTGCAGAACAAGACCTGGTTGTCCTGGTGTATGGTGAGGTGATCATGAGCAGGTGGTGTGCCCTTTATAACTGTGTTACTAAGAAAATGGCTGAAAGGTGCAGGGGAATGACGAATCCCCTCTACCTGGCACATATGATACTGCATTTGGAGTACCATGTCTAGTTCATGCCTCCCCAGTGCAGGAGAGAGGATGACAAACTGAAGAATGTCCAGTGGAGGGCCTGGAGATGTCTGAGGGATGGAGCATGTAGTATTCAAAGGAACTGTGGGACAGCTGGGCTTTCACACCAAGGAAGAGACGGCTGAGAGGGGCCTTGCTGCTGCCCTAGCTGCCTAGTGGGTTATTACAGCAAAGATGGAGCCAGACACTTCCCAGAGGTTCACAAAAGCTGAAAGGCACAAGCTGGACATGAAAAATTCCAGGAAGGTATGAGGAACCTTTTTTCCACTGTGAGGTATGGGGTGCTCAAAGGTGCTGTGAGCCCTTTGTCACTGAATATTCAGAATTCAGCTTGACAAGACAACCTAAAGCAACCTGGTCTGAGTTTGTAGTTGACCCTGATTGGAGCAGACAACCTTCACAGGTCCCCCCCAACCCAAATCACTCAGTAATTTTAAGACATTAACCTTTATGTTCACTCCTACTGAATGATTCTCCTAAAGATGCTTTCTCCATTTACAAAAATCTGGCAAATATAACATAGGAGGCATAACTGAAAGGGATTTATGGCTTGAAGGGATCAGGCACATGGTTTATCTATTTTATTTATATATTACTATCCAGGCAAGAAACCTGTTTTCTGACTGATCTGAAGCAACATTTCATCAATTATTTTGAAAGTGAATTACTTTTCAGGCGAGTATTAAAGCTTTATTGGCCTATTGATGAGATAAGAATCATTTATAAGGAAACAAGAGACTCACCTCTTAGACAAAATCTGGTTTTGCATCTTAAATTAGCATCAAAAAGCATTAATAAGCAAAAAACTTTCTGCAACAAAGACTGGGAAAACTTAAAATTTTGAGTCTAAACAAATAGCCTTAATTAGTGCACAAACGTGCTCTTTTTTTTGTCATTTTAGACATATCTCTTTCTTCACTGTCTTCTTTTGCTAGTTCTGATGTCTGCTTGTTCTCCATTTTGGTTTCTCTCTATTCCATTTCAGAAAGCCCAACTCTACCCAGACCTTACAGTGATGGGAATAGCTTAAACCCCAGACTCTGGATCTGTTGCAGAAACCAGACTAAAAAATCCAAAATAATCCAGAAGTCTATTATTATCCGGAGCCTTGTAATGTCTTAGAGGTTATTTATGAATATAACTTGAGCTTTAATTCAATCATCAATGAGTTAATTAATTATGTATTTTATACATTTAATATTTCTTAGGGATTTTTTCCCAAAAATGGTTCACCATACAGACCCAATGATTACAAAAATCAGTGAAATTAATGTTCTTTTTTGTGGATTTTAAGGGATTTTTGATGCAATTTTGTCCATTTTACATCACCACAGCTAAGAATGGAAAATATCAGTATAAAGGTCAACTTATATTTTAATTATGAAACTAGAGAAATCTGCTCCTCATACAGTTCAGAAGCTGCTATATCAACCTATATTTTAGCCAACAATCTGTGTTAATAAAGATAACTTGTTCAAATAAAAATACTCTATAATTATGGATGGGATGCACTGTAGTCCTGAAAACTATTTCAGCATGCTTTAACCTTGAAGATTTTTCAGAGATGCTCTTGCTATGAAAGCACTGAGTAAATTTAACCTTGTTATTGCAAGAGCACTGGGTCTATATGATGTGAATTAGCACATTCTGGTACACTGTTGCTCCCCTATAATTTAAGAAAAAGACACAAAAATATAGCAAAATTTTATTAAAATAACTGATTGCATAATGCTATAGTACTTCATAATAGACTTTTTTGTCTTTATGCTTGAATAAATACAAATTAGATGATAACGCTTTATTTTAATGATACACTGATTAATACTGAATTACAGTAAAACCTCTATGAAAGTGCATATGACAATTCCATTAATAGAAATTGAATTTGTTATTATTACTGTTATTATAATGAACGGCAAATCAAATTACTAGTGATAGAACACCTAAATTATGTTGCTGCTGTTTCAGAAAAAATATAATTTTAGCTCTCAAAACTTGCCCTGTTCCCACCCTAGCAACCATTTCTGTATGAATTATTTTGCTTGAATAACCAGAAATATTAAAATCAGAATGTTGTATGATCATGGTACTTTTTAATCCTTAAATTTAAGAAGTCACTTACATGATTTTAATCAACACAATTTCATCATATTAATTGGTGAATGCAGAGAATTATGATGAAATCTATAAAATATTTTAGTAAAATATAACTTCTGAGTGGTGAGATATTTGGCCAGCAACAAATCTGTTTCAAAGACTTTTCTGCAGTCAAACATTTAATTTTTATTATTGCAAATGACAGCCAAAGTGTGAGATAAAGTAAAAAAAAGTTCTCTGCTCAGAATTCAGACTCAACTAAACATTTAGAAATATCTCACAATAAAATACCTTTGAGCTATCTATGTAGTGTACATTTCTAGTAATGAACTCATTAGTGTTCCTTGGTGATACCCTGAATATCCTTCTCATGATTCATATAAGAATTTTGCTCACTATTATTTTTATTTCCTTCTCACTGGTGGTGGTAGAAGATTATTTCCATATTCCAATGCAGATTTAATTCAAGCAGTTGCAGACATTCATGATAAAATTTCATCCCATAAATACACATGCAAAGTACAAATAAATAGGTTCGTTTTTAAACTTACCTAGACAATGTTGTTGCAACATGTTAACAGACCCGTGACACAACACGTGATAAATTATTTGCTATATAAACATCTGTGCTGTTGGAAACAGAAGGTAGCTTTGTACTACAGCTTAGGTTCTGAAAATTGGCTTGTATGGTTTATACAATGTATGTCAGTACAGACTGTCTAAACTGCAATATTCTGCAAATACGGATTCTAGCCCCAGATCTTTTAAAATTCAGCTCTGTATGTATCTTCTAGAATCTTAGACCAAGGTGATGTTAAAAGATCCATAATTTGAAAGATTTTGCATGTTTAGAGGTTCTTTAAGGACACCTTTTGAAGGTGTGAACTGTTTCTTTTTATTCAAATGGCATTTATCCATTTCTCTGAAAGTGAAACTCAGACTAAACAAACAACAGGTGAATGACTGTCATTCATTTCAAATGCAAAAGAATTTCAAAAGCCCATTTCAAGGATTACCCAGTGGGGAACACACAGCAGTTTGCTCCTTTCCTGAAATGGAATGTTTCTTTTATATAGTCACCTGGTAGGCACAAGTTTTGATTTCAAAATATTCTCTAAAAAACCCCTGCAGACACTACTTGCACTAACTGCAATCATTTCAGATTCTGTGAAACAGTGGGGAAATGTGGTCATCTCACCACTGTAACAATCTGCTGAGATTCCATTCGGAAGGAGCCCTGTCGAGATGTTGTTGTTTTCTTTCTTTAATAGCTGCACGAGGCAGAGACAAGCGATGTCTGTTCAGCACTGACCCATCAGGAGAAGGCAAATCTGATTTGAAGGGTCAGAGTTCTCCAAGGAAATTGGAGCCGAATTGATCATACCTCTGGTTAAATTTCCTGCCACTCAAACATAGATAGAACTTAATTTTTGGCTTTAGTTTACTGACACAACACTTTTTTTGTTGGGTGGTGGTTGTTGTGGGTTTTTTTTTTGTTTTTTTTTTTTTTAATTTGCTAAAACCACAAATGATTTGTGTTAAATTGAAAACTATTATAGAGAAACTACAATACAGACTTCACAAACAGGCTTTTTAAGAACAAACAACTTAAAATATGCTCATACATTCCTGAATCAAATAATAATATCACATCATATTCACACATCATATTCATTTGCAGAAGAAACAACATTCTGCTTATCCCTGGTCCTTCAGAGAGAGGACTGTTGCATATTTATAGCATACTTCCAGATTACAATTAGCACTTGCTTAGTGACTGAACGTGAGCTTGCAAGATTATGAAGTGATCCAAATTGAAATGAAATGCGTATAGGAAAACCATTTATTATAACATATGATTTTAAAGGACACTTTAAGAAATTATATACTTGCCTTGCTGATAATCTCTGTCTCTGTTCGGGCCATTGTCTTCACAGTTTTCCTATTTATAAAAGAAGAATCATGGTTTTGAAAAACATTTGCCAACTATTGCAGTTTAACAGTGAAAGATGTTTAGTAAATCTTGGGAATTGTGTACTATTGCTGATAGTTGTGATGAACACCTAAGACCAGTTCCAGTCATGGATCATTTTGTTATATATATATATATATATATTGTTTATATTGAAAGGTGGTTTTTTTCTGGATTATTTTTTCCTTTTTTTTTCTGTTGTTTTCTTTTCCCAGATGAAGAGAAGGTAGACTGATTGAATTTAATTATTAAAAAGCAAGCTTTTAGAAAAAAAATAGTCATAGAATAAAGCCTTTATAGAAAAAAAAATACTATCATGAACAGACTACTTGTTATGTTAGAAACAAAGTTCATGGCAGTAAAGAATTCCATTTTTAGTTGTTGTCTATCTACTGACATTATTGACACTAAAAAACTTTTAGCAAATGTGGTGCAGCTTGTGTTTTCAGCAATAAAATAATTTCTAAGTGTGATTAGTGACATTTTCTCTTTAATGATAATTGTCATGAGAAAAACATGCCAACATAAAGTTCAGCTGAAAACGTAGGCTTTAGGCACACACACATCTTCAAAATGTTAAGTATACTAAAATACCTCCAGATTAACATCTTCTGCCTCTTTACTAAATTTGTACGTTGGAAGAATACTTGCCAGTAATAACACAGACATTATAATCTTGGGCTGGTTCTTTTTTTTTTTTTCTTTTTTCTTTTTTCTTTTTTCTTTTTTCTTTTTTCTTTTTTCTTTTTTCTTTTTTCTTTTTTCTTT
>JAVJGJ010000014.1:104412788-104423019 GCA_035590215.1 Microhierax caerulescens
TTCTTTTTTCTTTTTTCTTTTTTCTTTTTTCTTTTTTCTTTTTTCTTTTTTCTTTTTTCTTTTTTCTTTTTTTTTTTATGCCCCTAATGAAGGAAGGATTTCCTGGGCTTCCATTAAGTAGTCTTTGATGGCAGTGGATAGATTTCCTTTTACAGGAATTTGAGTTACCTGCAGAGCAGTTAACAAAATTCTACAGCTAAATAAATGAAGTGGAATACTAAATAAAAAATGGAAAGTTTCTACATATGGAAAACTGACATTGAAGGTAGAGTTTATTTAACAATATAAGGCCAGATCTGAACAGTTATTGTCACTATCTACATCTGAAGTTCACAACTGTTATTTCAAACAGTATTGTTCTGTTTTATTATTCACTGATTTTAACCAATGAATTAAAATCACTAAGACAAAACACTACCATACTTACAGGTATGGATTTAAGGTATAATACAGTCACTTTAAAACCTTTTTAATGTAGACTGAAAATGCAGTTTGAAAATGCCATATATGCATAGTGTAGCATATATCAGTTAATTTTCTTCATCTCTTTTCATAAAACCCTTGAAAATACTGTTAACTCTATAGATCTTGAATAAAAGTGACAGTTTTCTGTAAAAAAATCCATTGAGTGTATCACAAAGATTTCTCCAAGGAAACCAAAAAAAAAAAAAAAAAAAAAAAAAAAAAAAGAGAGATGTTGGATTGGCAGAAAGCAAGTGTAGAAATAAATTGCAATTTTTATTTTTTTTTTGCCAGTCTCATAAGAGAAATTAAAGGAAATACATCAGCATAAGAAATTACCTACTCTTGCAAAGCAAGATTGTCTATAATTCTGCCATTCCTGACAGTTACTTCTTGAAATTGCAACAAGAGTTCCTATTTTCCAAGAAAATACATTCCTGTGCTTCAGTACTGTAGAAAGCTTGCTCTAACAATGTAAACCAAACAGCTCTAGATGTGGTCTGCCCACAGACTGTTTACCAAGGGAAGATTTTCTTTCCACTGTGTTTTTATGACACTTCTATTATACATTCAACTATTATTGTATGTTCTCTCTGCCTCCTCTTTATCTTGTCTTATGAGTCGTTTTTTCACAAGTCTAATAATTTTCATTACTCTTCTCTGAACCCTGTCCACCTGAGTTGCATCCTTCTTGAACTGTGGCAAATTCTGCTTGGCAGAGTTCATGCCAGTGCTGAATAGGATGAAACAGTGTCACATGCCTCATGGACAATAATCTGGTTTACACATTCCAGATTGTGTTTCCCTTTATGGTAATTATGTGACACTGTCAATTCGTGTTCAGTTTGTGATGCATTAAATGCCTGAGTTCTTTTCAACAGTGATGATGTCTAATCATTTGTTTCTCATCTTGTATTTATGGCAGTTGATTATTTCTGCTGAGAGCATAGCTTGTCATTTGTCTCTATTGAAGCACATTTTTGCTCTCCAAATTGTTTCTCTCATTGGCAGTGATCATGTCAAATTGTGAGCCTGACCCCTGTCATGCTTGTAAATAATCCCAGTCTGGTATCAATTGCAAATTTGTCTTCTCACTCTTCATTTTTATCAAAACTGTAAAAAATAAAAATAAAAATAAAAAATTAAACCACAGTCAGTGTACAATTGCATTCACACAGATTTTCATTCTACAGGGAAAAAATAATCACTCTTTAATTATCATTTTCCAGTCATTTAGGCATTCAGCAGACATTCTGTCCTGACTATGATTCTTTAGCCTGTTATCTGAGATAATGTTAGAAGTTTTAGTAATGCTGACGTATTTCCAAATTCTCTGCAAGCCCCAAGGCTAGTTTCCCTGTTGTAGAAGCAATTAGATTATGAGCCTAGCTCATGATAAATCCATACCGGTCTGTATTGATCTTGTTATGTGCTGGGTGGTGGTAAAACACTTGGTTTGTTCCAACATTTTTCTGGGAATAGAAATGAATAGAAATGACTGGATAATAATTTCTTTTTTCTTCTTTCTTTCCCTCTTCTTGCCCTCCCACTCTGATAATGGGTTCTATCTTCACAGTTCTGGAATTCCCCATTTGCTATAAACTCTCAAAGTGTAAATGGTTCTGGGATTACTCCAGCCAATTTTCAGACTGTGATACAATGAATTTCATAACACCTAGCCAACTCAAAAATATCTTTCTAGCGTGCTCTCTAATACATTCTGTTTCTATTGAAAGAAAAATCTTAGTCTTCGTCATTGTGATATATTTTTTTAAGTGTCTGATGACAATGAACATAGAAGCAAAAAAGTCTTTAATCAGTTCTGTCTCCTTGGGATCAAGAACTGAGTAGGACATGAAGTCTTTTGCCTTCCTTTTGTAAGTCTTTCTTTTATTAGTTAAGTAATTACAGACAATAGTTTAAATAACACCTGGTTTATGGTATTCATACTTAATACATAGATATTTAGTCTATGGACTTTGGTCATCTGGACTCACTCTGCAGCTAAGAGTAAAGGATAATTATCTCTACATAAAAAAAGTGAGTAGAGTTGTTTCCTGGAGGTATTCTTCCTTAGCCACTGTCATTTAGCTCTGATTAGACTTTTTCATTTCTGATTGCTAGTTAAATTTAGATAATATATATCCCATACAGAATGTTTCATATTTCTTTCCTCTAGTATCTTTCTTTCTTTGTGCTTTGAGTATACTGATATTTGTCCCTATAGGTTTGTGCTAATATTCTGCATCATAAACCTAGCATTCTAATTTTGTGTGTCTTTCTTGGTTTTGAGGAAATTCAAGTACTTATAATTAAAACTACTTGATTTCTTATAATGATTTATCTTATTATGGCCTTATCATGATGACATGGTTTCTTATCTTCCTTGCTTTTCTTTCTTTTTGAATTCACAATTCTCTGAACTCCATTTTCGTAGTCTGCTTAACAATTCTGAGCTCCTTAATGCCTTCTTTTTAAAAAAAATTGTCTGCATTTCTCTCCTCCCTTCCTTCCCCCCCCTCCTTCTTTTCCTTTCTTCTTTTACTTTATCTCTCTTTACCTCCTTACATTCTGTTTCCTCTCTCCCTCCCACCATTCCTTCCTTCCTCTTTCACTTTCTTCCTTTCTTCCTTGCATTTCTTTCTTTTTTTTTTTTTTTTGTTTTCATTCATAGTTAGACTGTCCCAAGTTCATTTCCACCACTGTATTTCCAAACATTTCCCAGTTGCCAATAACTGAAACTAGTAGCACCTTCCCCATCTAGTCATTTTTGTAATAACTTTGTTCCTAATACATTCCTAGGATGCTTTTTCACCTTTTGTTTTTCCCTAGAAAAAGTATATTTCACATTAGTTGAGAGGGGACCAAAGTACTGTTTAGTATCCCACAAGTGATCAGAGTTGCTCCAAGTCAGAGTTGTTATGACTGCAGAACCTTCTTACAGTGTTGAAGATTTGATTTCTGTGGTTTTGATTTTCATTAAAGAAAATCAGCCACTGAAACTAAATGTTAAATATTAATATCTTCAGACTGGTGAACATATTTGGCTCCTGCTTTTGGGTCACTAGTAGACTGTTAATATTATATCTGGTTTGCACTCTCCTTCATGTAGTAAATCTCTATTTTCTCCTAGTTGATATGACATCCCAAGTAAACCAAAAATGAAAACAAACAAAAAAATAAACCAAACCAACAAACTTTTCCAAAACAGATACATTCTTAGAAAAAGAATTATCATAAAAGCAGGAAGTGTGGAAGCTCTTCAAGAATTTTAATGGCACAGAAGGTTAGTCAAACTGTAATTAGCCATAAATAGTTCCCACATACGTTGTGACATCGTTGCCTAGAGCTAAGTGGCACTAAGTATGTTTCCCCACTCCTGCAATCTTTCAAACAGAATCAAAGGAATTGATTCTAAATTGGTATTTACAAGATGAAATGACACAAAGGACAACCCAATGAACACACTGACTGAGAAGCAAATATTTTCCTGCTAGTTTAATAAGAATTTTGGAATGGGAGTTATACATATTTGATTCAATGGTAGTTATAAGCATGCATAACAGAATCTTGTAAGCCCCCAGCAATGACTGTGCAAGAAAATGAGCTCCCATTTACTGCGGAGTTCGTCATGAAGAGTTAATGGTGGTGAAAAGAAGTGTTCATCAAAAGCCATTAGAGGAATCCTTTCCATGCTGTTTTATCAGCCTTTCATGAGCCTATAAAACATCTTAGAAACATATTTGGAAACTAGATTGCTGAATAATTATGGGAGACAGTTGTTTAAAAAAAAAAAAAAGAAGTTGTATATTATTCTATCAGCTTCTTTACCATAAAAACAGATTCACCACAAACTAAAGTGTTTTTTGTTGTTTTTTTTTTTTTTAGAAAAACATGCTTCTACAGTTAATTTACTACCATATTATTCAAATTCCTAAATAAGGCTTTGATCTTAGCTAACAAAATAATAATCCATCTTTATTTAGAAAGGAAAACCCTTTAAAAGTCCAATTTGGCTCAGACAAAAAAATATACTTTTACTCCTTTCCAAAACGTTGAGTGAATCTAAAATATGAAGAAAAAAACAAGTTAAGAAATCAAGAAAAATTTTATTACTTTTGTCAATTTTAGAATAAAATTGAAATAAATGTTTAAACTAAATATTTCTAAGTTAAATCATAACTACCTCCCCCCCCAAGCTTGTCAAATATTGTTTCTTCTTTATCAAGTACTGCTGTAGCTTTTCCCTCTTGAAGTAGTGTAAGATATTAAAACTAATACACATTTCTGTAGATCTTTGTTGATGGTGATATGCATTTTTCACCAAACTTCATGGTAAAACTTTGGGCCACATGAAGTTATTATACCAGTGCTTGCAAGCAGCTCTTGTCCTCTGCCTGTCCTTGCAGTGCCTGGTCCAGTAGATAAGCTTGTGAAAGCCCAGCCCTAGATAAAACAGAAATAGTCCAGCACAGTTATTTATATCTCACTCCTGGGTACTAAACTCACCTGTGCCAGGCTTAGATCCACTTTCTTTGATTCAGATCAAAGACTTCACCTGTGCTCTCCCCTGGCTTAGTAGAGCACCTTAACATCTTGGATGTCAGGTACCCTGAGATACTAAATGTTTAGTCATGTCTGGTGAAGTGTTTCAGTTTGTACCCATGAACAAAGAGATTGATACTGCATTGCTGTCGTTGTGTACTTGTCTGTGGTGAAAAAAAAAAAAAAGCTTCTGGTCTGAATTTGGTAGAAGATTGCAGTTCTTACACCTGTACTATAGTGTCGGATAAAGGGAAAGGAAATGTCACAGTTTTGGTGGGGTGGTTTTGTTTGTTGTTGTGGTTTTGGTTGTTTTGGGTTTTGTTTTGTTTGGGTTTTTTTTATTTTATTTTTCTTTTCTTTCCTAAGAAAGGCTAATTTGACCGGCACAGATTGTTTGGTCCATGACTGGCTTTCTGCCAGTGATGCCTGCATGGTGATATGTATGTTACTTGATCTCTAAGTGCCTGAGGGAGATTTAGTTTAAGTTGTGTCTCTGGAAAGCAACGTTATTCTCACTGAGATGAAAACTTCTCTTAATCTTATTTGGAGGGGCTACTGCTTCTTATGAGAGTGGGCAGGGACTGAAACGGGACTGCAGAGATGGTAAATTTCAGCAGTGCCAGGATGCAAACCCCCTAATTACTACAGTGTTAATTCCTTCCTTGACCACTCTGTCCTGTTTCAGGCATTTCTATGTGACAGACTTAAACCTGTATGTGTATTTATGTGTATGTGTTTTCTCAAGCAAATTGTTCAGCAACATTTTCAGTGGAAGATTTTTTTATATGTCTTGGGGTTTTTTGTTTTTTTTTTTTTTGTTTTTTTTTGGTCAAGAGCAGCATAGTAAACATTTTGGTTTTACAGTTACTTATCATTAGCCATCAGAAACCCACAGATAACCAAAGTTCTTATGGGACAAAACGGGCTTCATAGATAATTGATAAGTAATCGGATATTCTGCAGGCAGTGTGACAAAAAAAAAAAATTGTTCCACTTTACAGGTTTACAAAAATGTGCAGTGCCAAACTCACTCAGAGACAGGGTAAAATCTTTCTTAAGTGTTCGTTACCTTTGTTACCATGGTAAATTCCACACTTTTGTTTCAAGATGGTTTTTGAAAGAACACTTTCAGGATATTTAAGAAAATTTTCTTGACCCTTAGCTGGGTGTCTCTGAACCATGAAGAAAATTTTCAATGGAAAAAGTTGTCATGACTGAGAAGTATGATTATACTGAAGGGTTGAAAGTAGAAAGAAAAAGAATGAGACCAAATAGTTTTTAGGTACTGAACAGTATTGTACAATACCCTTTAGTCAAATGCAGCTATTTGGGATTAATGATGTTCTTAAAATTTCCTGTACAACACAGCCAGTCTCTGTTTAACATTGCTGACCTGTAAAACAGCTATTTCACAAAATCCATTTGCTTCTGACAATGTCATTCCTCTTTGTCCTGTTTTTCTTTTTTTTTATTGTTGGGGTTTCTGTGTGTGGTGGTTTTTTTTTTTTTTTGGTTTTTTTTTTTTATAGATTAGAAAAGAGAAGGAATAGGTAATGGTAGGAAAAATATGAAAGTAGAGGGAAAACAGAACTAGAAGAATGGAGATATAATGAGGAAGGAAACAGATGGAATAAGAAAATTGCTGGGTTTTTTACAAGACATTGCATGCAGTCATTATGTGCTTCTTTGGGTAAACAATGTAAAAGGAATGAGATACAGAATGAGGTTTTCTTGGGCAACTTTTAATGATGAGAATGATGCTTTGGGAATGGTTTTTAAAGTTTAATTACCTACCCTTTCAGTAAATTATCATGGTCAACATTATATGAAAATGTATGAATAATATGAAAAGGCTGTTTCTACTTAACACCAGCTGCAAGAAAAAGGAAAAGATAGCAGGCAAAGCCAACAGTCAACAGTGTAAACACAAGCAGGCAAACTCTAAATTTTTCAAGGATAAATTTTATATTTTTATATAAACTTTTTTACCTGGTGAACTTTTACCCTATATCTCACTTTTTATAGATAAAAATACAAACCTTATGGACTATTGATAAAGAAACTGCTTCCTTATTAAGGTACCAAAAATGAACAAGACTGTAAATAGGGACTGATGGCTCATTCAAATGTAAAAATAAAAAAATATTTGCTCTTCAGTCACCTTTGTTTGTGTTGACTGGAAGTCTGTTTGGACAGTGATGAAACAGTGGATATAGAAAAAAATGAATAGATTCTACACTGGCATTGAAAATGTACTCTTTGGCTTGCAAACAGGGAAAAATGTTGGATACAAAGGGAAAAAATGTTTTAAATATTGCTTCACCAAGGATGTAATACATGAAATAGTAGTTTGGAGGTAAATATGGAAGATACAAATGTGGTATGTAAATGTACAATTTACACTAGAACAAAGAAGACCATGGGCTACTTGAGACTTGAGGTCTCATTTTCACTCCGTTGGTTCTGTGTCTGTTAAATATTTTTAACCTTCCCCAAACAGTATTTTTCCTTTAATTGCTGCTCACAATATATATTATTTTTAGAAAGAAATTAGACACCCATTTTTTACAGTCCTTGACTGTCTTCCAGTACTACAAGGTGATGTAACCATATAAGGATTCTGCCAGAATACAGCTGGTATGCAGAAATTATTCCTTTTTTTTTTTTTTTCCCCCATTCTTCTAGTATCACTTCTAGTGTTGACACTGACTTACTTCAGTGGAAATGATTTTCAATCAAAATGGAAGAGATTTTTTAAGAAATGGAGTGTCAAGCTGTGCTTTAAAAAACAAGCCAAATTTGCTGCTGGGTCAGCTTCAGGTTTCATAAATGATGATGGAATCTGGGGTCGAAATTGAAGTGATTGCAAATATGCTTTAGAGGCAGAAGTGGAAGTAAAAGAGAAAGGACAGAAAAAGGTAAAAGATACAATCAGAAAGTTAGTAGTGACAAAAAAAAACCCAGCAACCCAAACCGAAAACAAACAAACCAAACCCCAAACACAAAGAAATGAAAAAACCCACAACCCAAAACAACACACAGAAAGAAAAATATGAAACCAGGTATTGCACTTCAAACTCCTGCAGACAATTCCATAGTAACATGCTTTTTTCACTACTAATGTCTGAGTTTATGATGTCTGCAAGGGTTCAAATTTCAATAAAATTCCCTCCCCAGACAGAAACTAGCTTTTAAATTCATGTTTTCTGTATGCTAAAAACCTCCTACAAAGCTGAAACTGAAATGTCTTGCTGGTAGCAACTGAATATACTCTTTTTCATATATACTTATGCCTCATTCCTCTTACTTTCCATGTTTTCATTCTTTTGCTTGCCTCGGTATTGGGCAGAGAAAATATTCTGTTTACTTTATTAAAATAAGACTAGAAAGAGGGGCTAAATTACACATTCTTCTGCAAGCTATCAGAAGATATACAGTGGCTTGCTCCAATTCCTTGTTTTTACTCCTTTTATTTATAACTTTGTAACATTCCAACAACCTAATGTCTGTAGCGTAGATGGAAAAGACGTACACAACTTTCTGCGGTGAGGCTTTGTGTTGGGTAGTGTTGGGAAACCAAAAGAGAGATTATGAAGCATAGACCTTTCCTTTCAAAAGCAAGCCATGGAAAGTGAATCAAGAGCTCTCCAGAATTCAATTCTCTCACCTGAGTGAACAGACAGCTGCTGCCACACCATGCTGAACTGGCAAGCGCTTTCTTAATTACTCAGCCCTTCCAGAAGGCAACACTTCAGCAGTGATGAAGAGGCACAATTTCCAGAGCTCCTGTGGGAATTGTTTTCAGCTCCTCAGAAGATTTATAGGAAGCGTTCTACTAACATTAGACTATATATAAGAAACACTTTCTTGTCTAAATGCATCTTGAACCATTAAAAAGGAAAACTTTCACAGTTTCATCTCACTGTTGCTACAAATATCTCATCCCAGAAGTGTATGGAGTACATGCAATAGTATAGACCCCTAGTCCCCTTGCAGATTTCTGTATGACAAACTTTAATCCTACTAACAATATGTTGATTTCTCTTGAGTACTTTGCCTCGAATATGCCTGAAGGCTTTATGCTGCTTAAAGGTCACAGGGTGGTGACAAAAAAAAATATATCTCCATTGCTTAAATAAGCCACCTGAAAGAATGTTTTTATGCAGATTTGTATAGTTTTGTATGCAGAACTAAGTAATTATTTGATAAACTGAACCAAACGTCTGAATGTAGACCTTTAATGGGAACTATAAGATGACATCATCTCTTTCCCCTACACTCAGCAGATAATCCACAATAAGATCTCAGTTTCCAACTTCGCCTGCCCTAAGGAAGTGCAGGAATTTGTTTCAAAGATTTCCAACAACCAGCCCCTCAGTATTCAAGTACTATCACTTACAGAGGCTTTTTTCTTCTGGAGGCCATAAAGCTTTTTATAAATACTACCAACAAGAAAAAACAGCATTTTTGGAGCAAGGAGAGCAACTGATTTTCCTCAGTTTTCTGGATTAATGGGAAAGAACAAGTGCTGGAATAAGTGCCTATCCTAAATATTAAAGACATACATCTCTTACCCATAACACTGTGCCTTAATATAAGCTGATTTGTTAACAGTTTATTATTTTTTTTATCTCTCCAAGTCACTGAAAAAAAGAAAATCTTCCTTTTTAGAGAAGGACATGTTTAAATTCTTCCTTTAGAAAGAATTTCCCAAAACTTAGTTTTAGGAAAATGATGGGGAATGCAGCTACATTTCCTAAAATTCAGTGAATAATTTTTTTTTTTTTTTTTTTTTTTTTCATTTTAGGGAGAAACAAGGTTTAGTCAACTTGAAAGGTAATTTCCATAATATATATTTTTCCCCTTTGCTTATTTTTAAAATTGGTTTCTACTCATCACTTAGATAAAAGAAATATGAACACATCAATTAGTCTATAGTCTGAAGAATTCAGAAACCATTTTCATTCTTTTGCTTCCTTTATGATTATACTCTCACTAATAGTAAATCTTACTTTTCAGTTGTCTTAGTGACTAGATATCATGAACTGCCAGTTACTTCTGAGTATGTTTTTAATATTTGAGCTGGAAGGAAGCCACTGCCCAAGGGCTTCTGTGAGTTGTGTTTTAATGTCACATGAAGGGGGGCGGGGGGGAGAGATTTTCTCAACCCCTAGTGTTTGATCTGTCTATGGATGCCCCAGGAAAGCCGAGACCCTTGTGCCCG
>JAVJGJ010000014.1:104423108-104529528 GCA_035590215.1 Microhierax caerulescens
CAGCAGCATCAGGGGGACCCCTCGGTGGGTCTGCCCGCTTTGTTTGAGTGTGTTACCTGCTGCTGGCAACTGCTAGCACCCACGAAGGACTAACATTAACAGCTTAACACTTTATTAATGTAAAATCATGACAAATTAAGGTTTGTGATTGCCAGTGACTGTCTGCAGAAATAAGCTTGAAGTGATATACAACCTACACTATAATCACTAATAACAGCTAGCATGGGTTAGTTATTTAGCACCCATAAGACAAAATGTTTACCCAATAGGTGTCCCTATGGACAGAAGGTAGGTTCAGCCCATCAACTGATCCCAGAAGTTACTATGGAGTCTTCCCTAGCTTCTCCACTCATCTGTTCACTTTTTATACTTCATAGTGTGTTGGATTTATTGAATATATTCATTCATCATACACAGGACTGGTTACAAGTTTCTTGCTTCTAATGTAAATTAGAACACATCCTCAGCACTACTGAAGTTCTCTACTAACTACATGTGCTCCTCAAGTGGGGTTTTGCTCTCTGTAGGGGGGGCTATTTAAATTGGAGGTCACTATCTCCCACTACCACAATTATCTCTGTCCTGTTTTCAACTGATTTTCTGCTGATGTCGGTGGATTGCAACACCTTATCATCCTGTTTCCTCTCACAGCCAGAACTTCCCACACTTGAAGGCTTCTTATTTCATAACTTGGATGATGGTGTTCTTGTCACTATCTGTTTATCGTTTCTCATCCTGCTCAAGATTTTAGAGACTGAGTCAACTTGACCTAGTTTTGTGAACACTAAATCAGAATTGGGTAATCTGGGAGTTTAGTCAACAAGTCCCCTCATTTGGATTTATTTCTATTCAGGACTAGTCTATTTCCATCACATTTAAGCGGAGCTTGAATGACTGGTCATTCATACTATTGTTACTGATTGGCATCACGTGCCCAGTGAAGTGTTGTAACACCTTGCAGGCAGATAACTTTGAGATAGAGGTGTGTGTTAGTATCACAGTGAGATTATTTCATCTGAGGAAAGTCGTTTTGCCACAACGGTTGGCTCAGCCACAGACATCTCACAGATTCTTCATGTGACAACTGCTGTGCAGCTTAATTAGCTCTGTGGTGCCATCGAGTTCCCGTTCCTGCAGGGAGCATAACAGAGTGTGGCAGAATTTGCTCCACTCCTCTCCATCCTCTTTTACTCTTATCAGCATGTGCTGAGATGACAGGATATGTTGCTTAGGGAACTGTGGTGATGTAGGTTCCATGTATGCCAACCATATTGAAAGCAATAGCTGTCTTTTACCCTAAAAAAAGCCCAAAACTTTCTATAATACTACACTCCTATTAGGTCCCAGTTTTCTCTAATTCCTCTCTCAAAGTGATTTTCCCACAGTTAACTACCCATATGAAAAGTTTGCTATAACATTGCATATAATGTCATGTTGGCTCCGTAGTAAGAGAAATACAGAATACCAATGTATTCCTCAACTTGTGAAACAAAGCAATATGTACAGAAACTGAATTACATAAATTGGATTTTGTTGTCTCTCTTTACTGGTAAGAAATTGCCTGCTAAGACTGAGTGAAACATTTTGGTGTGCATTACGTCATTCTAAATGAGAATTTAAATATTGCTGAAATAAATAGCCTCATCACTTTTGAATACTGGGGATAAAATTGATTATGAAAGGAAAAGACAAATGTAGACTGAGTTTGCAGAAGCGAAAATTAAAATATTTTACCAATACCTATTTAAAAATATATTATTTAACCAAGATAAAAAAGAGGCTGTTTAATAGCCTAATTCACTTTAAATGGCTTTTATTTTTTAGGTTCAGTAGTGTTACTGTTTCAGTTTTTCTCACTTTGTTCTGTTTCAGTTGTGTGGATACTGCTTAGCAGATACAAATGTATTTGTAGTGAAATCATACCTCTGCCCATCTTTTCCTCTCTTCTTTAACATAGAGAGATTGCACAAATCTTTTCATGCACTGCCTGAAAACTATGTATCCCACTTACATGCTCCAAAACTGAATCCCACTCAACATCTTCATTTATTTTCATTGCTTTCTTTTATTCATTCTGTCTGTGGTCCTGATACATGTTATATTCCATCTTTATGCCACAGTAACACCAGTAAATCAATGGTTCATTCCTATTCTGAAAATTTCCTCTTTCTATCACAAGAAAGATAAGCTACTATAACTGCTTGTCACCTAAATATCTTAGAATAACATCAATTTCTATCAAATGAACAAAGCATGTTTCTATATTGTTTTTCCTTTACTATATTGGTTAAATGTAGTGCAGTCCATTCTAAAATACACCACGGTAAAGGAATGCTGGTTTATTTTTTATTTATAAATATAAATAAATATAAATAAAAATAAATAGAAAATAAACCAACATTATTATATATCTATATCTATATATATAAAAAATATTTGTACCATCTTCAACCAAATTTAGACTGGAAAAGACAGTGCAAGAGTAATTATATAGTATTCAGCTGTCATCAAACCAAATAGTTCTTAATATTCTTCTGCACATATAAACAGTGCACATACATCTAGTGATGAATTTCTATCATCATTAGAAATGTAAAGCAATCCATAAAAAAGCAAACACTTATGATTTAGTGAGTTTTAAATACCACAGATTTTCTAAACAAAACCAGAAACAATCAAAAAAAAACAAAACAACAACAACATCTTTTAATGTTTCAAATGAAAATTGTTAATGATTTTATGGTGTGGAGAAATTTTAACAGAAGCAGAATCCATTTATAAAATTGTTATTTATTATTATGTATTTGTTATAGATGTATTATATAAAAAATATTCTATCTTCTTCTTGAGATAGTGTTGCAGATCCTGTTTTGCTGAAAAAAAAAATTCCCAAGTTGAGTATAGGGTGACAGATAAATGCATCTGCTTTATTATTTATGTAAGTAATAAGTATAAGTATATAAGAAATGGTTTGGATTTTAAACTATTGTACCATCTTTTTAGTCTAGGCTTTTCAAATTCATCTTATATTCTCTTGTGGAAAGTTACCTGAATCTCAAAAAAACCCCACCAATGCACTTAGAAAAGTGAATACATTTAAAAGGTATAATATTTGACTGTGTTTGAGGGTTTAGATGATGCAGCTGCAGTCTGCAGTGGGGGTAGGAACCAAACTCAAGAATACATTGGAACTGAGTTTTATATAGTGAAAGTCACACCTACACCTCCTACATCTACGCATGGCTTGCGTAGAAGTGATCTAACTGTGGTTCTGAGGCCATGTAACATGTCAGCATGACACTGAGCTCAATAGTCTTCTAGCAGGGCTATACAGCTAAACACAGCTTCTATTGTTTTGCAGTGCAGGCCAAGGGGCATGGATGAACCTGCAGGAAACTGTGAAGATCTGACCTAAATCTACAGTCCCTAATGGACAGATTGTGAGTAACTAAATGAAGTATTAAAAAAAAAAAAAAAAAAAAAAAAAAAAGTTTGAAATGTCTAAGTGCTTTGGAAAATAGATATTTGTTAGTTCAGTTGATGACTCACCATCCACGTCTATAAAAACCAATCTATAATACCTGATGACTTCACTGATGAGAACAAGATATAAGTTTCAATAAATGTAATGTGGGCTGAAACCTAACTATTGCTTTAGCCTAAAGGTATTGAAGAAATTCTGCAAAATCTACTGACCTTAGTCTTGTGTGATTGCAGAATGTTCCTACAGACAAAAAAAGAAAAAAAGAAAAAAAGAAAAAAAGAAAAAAAGAAAAAAAGTCTCTTAAATACTATATATAATGAAATAAACAGATGAAGTATTGCCAAAGCAAAGAGTTTGATGCATCAAGTGGTTGTTTTTTATGTAACGTAAAATGAACTAATTCAGATCAGAAGTAGTGGCTTAGGCTGCTTCTTGGACTGCTTTGAGTTAGGCACATACACTGTAAATTGTCTTTTCTGTGGATTCTGCAACTAAAATTGCCAAAGAACCACAATGGCATGGTGATACCTTTTCAGTCAATTTCAAGTTGAAGAAGAAGCAAAAAGGTGGGGAGCACTTACAATGACGCTTTTTACTGCAATGAAAAGCCCTCATAACTTCCCTTATTGGTCAAGGAGAAACATTAGATGAAGGAAAACAGGTTATTCAGTAGATTTTAGCATCATAGTTATGATGTTAAAAAGGAAATAATGCAAAACTTCTAATACAGTTTGTATATAAAGCTTTAGAGTAAATTAATAATATTAGAAAAAAATATCTCCACACATTTTTTAAATTAGAAGAAGAAAAAAATAATTTATTATTTGATTTTTTATTCAGAGGCCAAAATTACTTCAAAAGGAATTTAATGCAGGGTCTTTTGCTTTTGGCAATTACCTAGCAACATTATAACTTAAAAGGTTAAAGTTGTAGAAAAGCTCGGTGGACTACCAATTCCCCAGGGCTTACTATCACAAACGTAATAACACAAACACACAGCCAAAAAACCCTGCTGTGTATCACATGTGATTCACAATAATTAACAACCTGGTATTGCAACTGGAGCTGTATCTCTTGCCTAAAATGTAGGGAATGTTTGCCTAATTGACATGTTTACGCAAGCTTAAATTAAGTCTAGCCTTAGCCTACTGTAGTCAACCCAGTGTGTGTTAGAAGGCTTTAGTTATATAGGCAATAAAGTGAATTCCTGATATTCATTTTCAATTGAATAATGTAGTCACGAGAGCTTGGTGCAAAGAAAACCCTGAGAAACCCCCCAAAGTCCTTTCTACAGTTCTTGCAAGTTCCCAGTAGAGCACTTTCATAGAACAAAAAGGAAATATTAGACTTGTATTTTGTGTTTTGTGTGTATGTTCTTCAAAAGTAAAGGATGGTTGACAATTCTTTGCTTCCTGAGATGAAATAACAAGACCTGTGGATGAGGGGAGAGCAGTGAGTGTTGCCTCTTTTCACTTAATAAGATTTCTGACATGGTCTCCTACAGCATCTTTGTATGTATCCTGGTGCATTGTGCCTCAGACAGGGGATCTACTAGGTAGATGAGAAAGAAGTTGAATGATGAGTCTCAAAGGATAGTTTTTAGTGATTCTTCCTTTGGCTCAAGGCCAGTTACAGGTGAAGTTTCTTCAGGATATGCACTGGGACCTATCCTCCTTAACATCTTTATCAATGGCCTAGAGGAGGAGATGGACTACCCTTATTTGGTTTATGGGTGACAACAAACTGAGGAGAACCCAAGGCAGGGCTGCTTTTGAAATGGACCTGGGTAGGGAACAGCCTGACAGGAATCTCTTGAAAATTCCTCCACCTGGAGTGAATTAGCCCCTGCAACAATGCAGGCTGAAGTCTGAACGAGTGAGGGACAGCTGTGCTGAAGAAGACTGGTGTGTGCGTGTGTGTGTCTTGGCTGACAGCAAGCTGAGTGCGAGCTGGCAGAGGGTCCTAGCAGCAAAAGATCATTAACAGTGTCCTAGGCCATATGATTGTGGGCACCAGTGGTAGATAAAAAGAAGTGATTTTTCTTCTTTACAGCACTCATCAGACCACGTATGAATTATCATGTCCAGTTCAGGCCTCCCCAGTACAAGACAGTTACTGACAAATTGGAGTGAGTTCAGAGGAGGGTCACCAAGCTGGTCAAGGACAGAACATGCCTTACAAGAGGCTGGGGGAGATGGGCTTGGCCAGCTTGGATGAGAGACAGTTTCAGGGGGACCTAACAGCTGCCTGTGGGGAGGTCATCAAGAAGACAGAGCCAGGCTCTTCACTAAGAAATGTGTCAGGTGGATCAGAGGCAGCCCACATGAACTGAGAAAGAGCCAATCAGTCTGGATACAAATAAAACCTTTCTCCTTTTGAACACAGTCAAGCAGAGAAGAAGGCTGACAGAGAAATTGTGCAGGGTCCATCTCTGGAAGTTTTCAAGACCCATCTGGGCAAATCCCTGAATAACATAGTCTGATTCCAGACCTGTGCTTTTGCTATATCTTTAGGAATTGTAAGTTTTTAGTGTCTTGTCCAACATATCACTATTACAGCCACTGGATGAGGTCTTATGCAATGTGTAAGTGTCCTGGAAGTTCACATCAAAACTTTTGTCACATAAAAGAATCCTTAAAGTGTGCAAGGTATCTTCTGCCTATAAAGTAAGCTTATGGAAGTTAATCATATGGAGCATGAGCAGTAATTTAAAAGGTTAAGAATTACTGCCTTTTCTTTCTAGAGTTCTTACTTCAGCAAAATGTCAGTATGCCTAAATTGATAGAAACCTCTGAGTTCTACCTCAGAATCTTTAATATCTCAGTGGAAAGCAATTTACAACTATTGGCTTCAAGTATTACCTTAAAAAAAGTTATAGTGACATTGACTGTCTAAGAGTGGATGATTTCCTTAGCTTCTTATCCATTATGTTGTCTGCTTAAAAAGAATCACCAGACATGCAAATCAAGATTCCTCATGAAACCCGGCAATATAACCAACAAATAAGTGTACTGAAGTAGAGCTGAAAAATTTTACACAGATGCAGTTGCTATAGGCAAGCATGTAATAAAAAATAAAAATTTTGTAGTACTGAGTGAAATATATGTTATTGCAATGGGTGGCCCAGTTTCTTGCCCAAAAGCATTTCTGGTTTGTGCATCTGGAGCATAGGTAATTTTTTCCTCTATCCTTCCAGTTGTGGGCAGTGACATTGGAAGCAGATGGACACAGTCTACTAATACCTGGCTCCATAACTGGTGTCACCGCCACAATTTTGGGGTTTTACAATAGTGAGATGGCCTACATGGCACCAGGCCTGCTGGTGTCAGATGGAATTCACCTTTCTCAAAGGTGGAAGAGTCTTTGCTCATGAGCTAGCATGGCTGATTGACAGAGCTTTAAATTAGGCTTGAAGGGGGAGTGGGATAATATCAGGCTTACCTCTGACAAGCTGTGGGACAACACGCCAAGGTTAGAGGGACAGGTGCTAGCAAGGACCCTCAGCCAGTTGCTCTGAGACATGCTGACTATGCTGCAGAACACTTGAAATTTTATGGAGATAAATCAGGGGCTCCTGAGGTAATAGGACCCAGCAGGGAAACACCAGTGAAGTACCTCAAAGAAATTAAGGTGTGTTCCTCTGACAAGGTATCCTTTAAGAATTGGCTCTATACAATGCACATGGTGTGGGCAACAAACAGGAGTAGCTGGAAGCTGTCATGCTTCTAGAAAGCTAAAACCTAGTTACTATGACTTAAACTTGGTGGGATGAATCCCATGATTGGAGTGTGGCTATTGATGGCTACAGGCTGTTCAGAAGGGACAGGTGAGGAAGGAGGGCTTGCCCTCTACATTAAAAATTGTAAAAAGCTGTCTCTAAAGAATAGCCACATACAAGTTGAAAGCTTATGGGTAAGAATTAAAGATGGAAACAACAAAGGAAACCTTGTGACTGGTGTTTACAACAGGCCATCTGATCAAGGGTAGCCTACTAACAAAGCCTTTTTACTCCAGCTACTGGAGACATCACACTTGCAGGCTCTTATCCTGCTAAGGGACTTCAACCACCCCGACATCTGCTGGAAAAGTAGCGCAGCAAGCTGTAGGCAATACAGGAGGCTCCTGGAGTACATTGAGGACAACTTCTTAATCCAGGTAATAGACAGCCCTGCCAGAGGGGATGTGATGTTGGACTTGACGGTCAGCAATGCAAGTAAGCTAATCAGTGATGTCAAGACTGGAGGCAGCTTGGGCTGCAGTGATCATGCACTGGTGAAGTTTGCAGTCCTGAGGGAAAAGAGTTGGGAGAAGAGTAGTCAGGATCTTGAATTTTAGGAAAGCAAACTTCCAGCTGTTCAAGGAGTTAAGTCGATAGGACCTCCTGGCAAACTGTCTTTGGGGACAAAATAGCAGAACTGAGCTGGCAGAATTTTAAGGATGCTTTCCATAGAGTGCAAAGGCACTCAAGCCCCAGATGTAAGAAATCAGAAAGGAAGGCAAGAATAGAAGGCATGGTGAGTCAAGATATGTGGGTCAAACTAAAGGACAAGAAGGAAATGCACAGGCAGTGGAAGCAGGGACAGGTATCCTGGGAAGAGTACAAGGATGTTGCCTAGTTGTATAGGGGTGGAGTCAGGAAGGCCAAAGCAAGGCTTCATCAGCAACCTCTCTTCCCACACCACTTAAGTGGATGGACCTAAAGATAAGGACTGAATGATCAAAGTCCCTCCCACAGTAAGAGAAGATCAGGTTTGTGATCACCTGAGGAACCTGAGCATACAAATGTCTATGGAACCTGATGAAATGCATCACAGAGTCCTGAAGGAGTTGGCTGATATAGTTGCTAAGCCACTCTCCATGATATCTGGAAAGTAATAGTAGTCAGGTTAAGTTCCTGGTGACTGGAAAAAGGGAAACATTGCACTAATTTTTAAAAAGAATAGAAATGAAGACCCTGGGAACTACCAACCTGCCAGGCTCGCTTCTTCTTGACAAAATCATGAAACAGATCCTCCTAGAATCTATAATAAGGCCCAAGGAGGACAGGGAGGTGATTTGAGACAGCCAGGATGGATTTACCAGGGGCAAGTCCTGCCTGACCAACTTAATGGCCTTCTATGATGGAGCAACTACGTCAGTGGACAAAGGAAAAACTACGAATGTCACCTATCTGGACTTCTGTAAAGCCTTTGACACCATCCCCCACATCATCCTTTTCTCTAAATTGGAGAGATATGGAATTTATGGGTGGACTGTTCAGTGGACGAGGAGCTGGTTGGATGGTTGCATCCAGAGGGTAGTGGTCAATGGTTCCATATCCAGATGGAGATTAGCGTTAAGTGGTGTCCCCTAGAGGTTCATATTGGGACCAATACTGTTTAATATCTTCATCAATGACATACTGTGATTAAGTACATCCTCAGCAAGTTTGCAGACAAGACCAAGCTGAATTGTGTGGTTGACACACTTGAGGGGCAGGACGCCATCCAGAGGAACCTGGGCAATGTCAAGACATCATGAGGTTCAACAAGGCCAAATGCAAAGTCCTGCACCTGAGTCAGGGCAACCCCCAATATCAATACAGGCTGGGGGATGAAGTGATAGAAAGCAGCCTTGTGGAGAAAGACTTGGGGGCTCTGGTACGTGAAAGCTGGACATGAGTCAGCAATGTGTGCTCACAGCCTAGAAGGCCAAACATCCTTAGCTGCATCAAAGAAGCAAGACCAGCAGATCAAGAGGAGTGATTCTGCCCCTCTACTCTGCTCTGGTGAGACCCCACCTGGAGTACTGAATCCAGCTCTGCAGTCCTCAGCACAAGAAAGACATGGACAGAGTGGGTCCAGAGAAGGACCACAAAAATGATCAGAGGGATGGAACACCTCTCCTATGAGGAAAGGCTGAAAGAGTTGTTGTTCAGCCTGGGGAAGAGAAAGCTCCAGATAGCCCTTATCACAATAAGAAAGATGGAGCCAGACATTTTTGTAGGACCTGTAGCACTAGGGAAAGGGGTAATGGTTTTAATCTAACAGAAGGTAGACTTAGACTAGCTATAAGGAAGAAATTTCTTACCATGAGGGTGGCGAAACATTGGAACAGGTGGCCCAGAGAGGTGGTAGATGCCCCATCCCTGGAAACATTCAAGGTCAGGTTGGACAGGGATCTGAGCAACCTGATCTGGTTGAAGATGTCCCTGCTCATTGAAAGCTGGGTTGGACTAGATGACCTTTAAATGTTCCTTCCAACCCAAACTATTCCATGACTCTATTATTCTATGTTTGTAGAGAAGGAGACCGTTTATCATGCTTCTAAATGTGAAGTTCAATGACATCAAGACCTCAAGAAGTAAATGAAGATCATTTAAGTTTTGTAAAACTAAAAGTGACAATCAGAAATGTGCTTTTGACTGAAGTAGATTGATGGTTATTTAATGCCTAAATAATAGCCTGTACAGAAAGATCTAATCCACTACCACTATGGTTAACTGATACTTTACCTTTAATTGTTTCATACTACTTTTCTGAAACATTTTTCTACTGTTTTAAGTACTACCTTAGAAACAAATGGCTAATATGAAGCCAAGAGAGTTCACATACAAATAGGATGTCAATGGACTGAGCTTTTTTGTTTAGTTTGATGGGTTTTTTTTATCCATTCTGTCATAAAAAATCCTCTTATAATGCAGAATCAGCTTCAATGGATAGAAAGCAAATACTTCAAATCAAGCATAAAAATCTATGTATTATAAGTTGTTGAAGCAGCAAAGTTTACATTTGCAAAGTTGTTTGAAACACTGTTCGGTATGGTTGTTTTAATGGTCACTTACACATGACACAACAGTTTCCCATTTAAAAAATAAATAAAAAAGATAAAATCATGAGTCAAAGTTTTCATCTAAGCATTTTTTTTAAATATAAAAAAAAACCAGTTTAGCTGTAAAGTAAGGACAGAACTCAAATACAGTCTAAGTATGAAATTCAGCTATGCGATTCTGGCTTTTGAAAATCAAGTGTCTCAGATACATCCTCTGAAGAACTGAGAAGAAAGTAGCAAGATAATTGAGGGGTTCAGGAGGTAACTTTCCCTTACTATCTTTTTAAACTTTCTGGTTTGGTTGTTTTTGATTTGTAGGGTTTTTTTTAAGTTTGTTTTATGAAATACTTTTAAGGAAAACATACCTCTTTTCAGAGAGCTAATTTTTCTGGTTTCTGTTTCCAGTGTACTTCAGCAATAAGATTGTCAATCTGCACAGCATGGTTTGCATGTTGTCAGATTCATACCGATGAAGGGTTACTGCAATATGGACATGAAAATATAGGTATAAAACTGTGCTGTTTCCTTATTTGGGACTCAAACCTAAAACTTCTTCACATACGCTTCCTTATATTGAAATTGGGGATCTCACCATACAGAGTGTTAGCTTGATCTTTGATATAAATGTGAGGTTCTTGAATCTGCAGTGAGTATTTCTGACAGTTCAAACATTTTCAGACTGTCTACTCTGCCTTTCTTCATAGGTCATAGAAGATGTAATCCGCTTTCAGAGAACAACCCTCAGCAGACAGTAAGTTGACCATCTAACTTCTGTGCCACTCTTTCTTACAGCATAAAAGAAAAATATATGTCAGAGTCCCCAAATTATTCTACACTGCAGCGAGAATTTGAAAGCTAGTTATGTTTCATTTCACCTCACAGGAACTATTACTATTGAGAATCTGGCTCTTAAGTTCCTGAATAAAATTCCACCAAATTACAGACACATCCAGCAGTTTGTACATGACAACAATACAAAATAAGTAGTGAAAAAATGAGCTAATATGATAGCTACATTGAAGGATGGAAGCCTGATGTGGTTGTTCATGTCATTTTTGATCTAATTCAAATAGTACTCTTAATCTCTGATCCTGCAAAGTGGTCCATCTGGCTGGAAGGCTGTCTCTGTCTTTGCAGAGCCCTGCTGGTGTCAATGGGGTTCACATGCTGGGAGCAGTTTGCAGGGTAGGGCTAATTCTATAAATTAATAACTGGGCTCTATTACACAAGCATCTGTGTCAGGTTTCCCTTAAGTAGTCCAACCCAACTCCATTATTGTTTTATAATTAAACGACCTTTTTATTTTCTAGCTGTAACTATTTGCACAAATCTCAGAGTAGACTTTCTACATAGATCTGCAGAACACAATACAGAAAGCTTCTCCAAAATACTTGCCATATGCATAAAGCATATGGCACATTTCTATAATTGGGTTATGTAGCAGGAACCTTGTAAATTTTCAAAGATCAAGAACTAGGGGAGAGAATAACTTAAACATTGCAAACCCTTTAATAGATAAGTGCTGTGCTCCCAGAAAACAAACAGTAACATTAAATGAATGTCAATGTAATGTAACAGGAAACTTGAAGTAATTTTGGGCAAATTATTTCTAGATTACTTTTTTCCTGATTTAATGAAATGTAATCTATAGCATTTTATTTGCTTCTTCCATTTCTCTACATGGTGCTTTACGTTACGATTTCTATCTGAAGAAAATTACAATCTATTGAAAATTCCTATATTGAAGTGTGATATTAAGAATGAACATTGTTTGTGTGACTGAAAATGCTTAACAGACCCAACAGAATTTAGAATAACATTATTTATTCATGTTGAGAAAGAATACATGGGCTGGGGTTCAGCTGCACTAATGCTAGTAGATACTTCTCATGACCTGTGATTCTGAATGTGTTGCCACTCGACATCCTCAGGGTGGATCAGCCCAGATAGAGTCTAGGTCTGTGGGACTTCACCTCAAGTGACTCTTTTCCTTGATGTTCACCTATAGGTTCATGAGATATACAGAATTCAGTCTGTTCCCACTCTCCGTCCCCTCCCTTTTTTTCCCTGTCTTTGGAGATAATCACTCCATCAGTATAACTGCAACTGTGGTTTGGTTTTTTTTCTGTTTGGTTTGTTTTTTTCTTTTCTTTTTTTTTTTTTTTTTTCTTTTCATAAAAATCAAGTAGTCATATACTTTTTTACTGCAGGGAACCTCTGGGACTGTGGTGTCAGAGGAGAAAAAAACAGCTTCATCAACAAGTGCTGACAGGAGAGGCACAGCTTTTCATCTCATGATAGTAAAACTATCATACTCAGAAGACCAATAAACCGACATCTCTGTCCCATGCTAAACACTGGAAGAATCGTGCAGAGCTTGTCCATGTGTTCTATGTAAGAAATAAAGAGTACTATGCTTTTAATAAAGAACAGAGCTTTTGTTGTCACATGATAACCCACAGTGCTCTTTTACACTCAAGTATCAGCTCTTGTTAAAAGTACAGTATTTTCTGACAGTACTATGGGATCAAGGTGATAAAAATGAACATCATGTGTGAAAGTGGGATTTACAATACATAGGGAATAGATGATCAAATGCTCTATAACATTTAATACAGAGAAATGTAGTGCCGCACGCATTTGGGGAAGGGGGGAAGTCCTGTTTTTAAATATCTGTGTTGTAATGGCTACTACCATTAAGAAAAGGTATGTTGCAATCATGCTAGATAATCCTGTGAAAATGTTTGCTCTACAGAAAGGAAAGAAATCAAATGGTAAAGCTGCTACAAATGTGACAGGTAATGCCAGTATGCTACTGAAGAGATCTAAGATGTACTTGGAACTTGATGGTTTTGCTCTTCATGTCCCCAAAAATTGTGTGGTGACACCCTGTGTATCAAACTATGTTAGAGCTGGCCTAAAGCATCCTCTCTTGCAGCTGTAATTACCACAGCAGGTCCTGCCTAAAGGGGAATGGACACCTTATTGGAGGCTACAGGAACATGCAGTACAGCCATAATCTGCTCTGCTCATTCATAGAAAATCTTTATGACTGTAACAAGGGACAAAACACCTTACTCAAAGCTCTTATAGATACCTTAATAATTATGTTATATTGCCAAAAAAATTGTCCAGGTCCTAAATGGAACATAATGAGTAAAAGAATCCATGAATGGAGACTCTCATTTGCTTTCAGATCCAGGGGCACAATCTTAACCACACATTATTTAACAACAGCAGTTGTAATTTCTGTTTATTAACATGAAAGAAACAGTTGCTCTTTGCATCTAGGCGGTACTTTAAGATGAATATTTTCTAGAACAATTTAAACTGACTCAACTCATGAAATGATTTTTGCAAAGTTCTTTTATGAGATTATCAGGTTTGCTAACACCCTTAAGATATTGACTGAAAGCAATTTGCTCCTATTTAGCCACAAGATGCAAATTATAGTTGTTTGATCAGTTAAGAAACTGCTATCTTCTGTCACCAAAAGCTTACAGAAAAAAATATGTAACAAGATTTTTAAAAACCCCCACATTTTCAAATTCAATTCTAAACTTTTTTTTCTGTAAACCCTCCCAATTTCTTGACTGAAGAAACAAAAGTAATGACTAAAAATTCAAACTTCTCAGCATGTTTCACAGAAGTTTTTCAGATGGTGGAGGTAGTATTTAATAGTGCTAATCTTGACTCCATGTAATTGCAATCAGCAGAAGTGGTTTTGACATGGCAATTTAAAATATTCTATCTTAATTTTTTTTCCTCAAAACTCTTGCCTTATTGCCTCCTATTCTTTACATTCCACAATTCTGTTCTGTTGCTTTTGCAAGTTGGTAATTGCATGTTTTAGTATTTTCCACAAACTCTCATTCTAATCCTATCTTGCCCTACTTAAGCGCTCTTTGATTAAAAAGGTTTCAATGGATTTAAACCATATGCTGAAATTATTTGAACTTCACAAAAGGCTAGAGTTGTGTCTTCACAGTTGTTTCCACTAAAAGAATTTTAAAATATGACATAGTTTCAAGTCAGCATTGCAAAAAAGGGGGAATTTAAGGTTATTAAACTTTGAAAAAAATTATGTATAATATCTTAGAAACAGAAATAGTATTTCTTTTGCCTAATCCTGGGGGGGAGGGGGGAAGTAATCCATATAGTATACCAAGTCCCTGAGAAAATCAAGGAAGCTGCAGTAAATGACACTGTAGAATCAACTAATGATGTATTTCTTCTTGAGTCAATATTGTCTCAGTATGTTAGCACAGTTAGAAAAATTATGCTGCTGGCATAGCACAGAAAAAAAGGGTGAAATTAATTGCTAATCTGAACAAAGTAGATTACAAAATGCAGACAAACTCTAACAGAGGCAAGATTTTGGTCAAAACTAAAGATTCAATATGTCTTCTATAATTAAATTTATTGCACATTTTAGCATCTTTCTGTTGCTGCAAAACCTAGGTTGCACAGTTAGATTCTGCCTGCCTCTATCAAAAATTTCAGTAGTAGCATTCTAAATCAAAACCACCAGGGTTTACATCACAGATATCATGGATAGTTTCACCAACTGCAGAGAAATTACTATAGCTATACCTCAGCTAAGAAAAGGAAGCATAAGGTTTTTTTACAGCAAGTGTAATGTAAAATATTTCCCTCTCTCTCTTTTTCCTATTTTGGGCACAGGCACGTGCATGTGCACACACACAACAAATTTTATATGTTTGAGAACTGATATGTGAATGACTATAGGAACTGTTCATTTATCAATATAATTTTATTAAATAGCATATAAAGCCACCTGTGACTTCTATGTGTGAAAATACGAATATGCTTAACAGGAAAACACACAGTGCTCTAAAGTACCTACTCCTTCCTATATTTATCAAAAGTTAGTATCTATACCTGTTAAACACCAAAAAGAAAGAACATTTGTATCAACACATAAAAATTTCTAATCACATTTTAATAAAATAAAATAAACAAATATATTTCAGATATTCACAAAATGCAACATAAATTTAATTTATCTTCTTCCAGGTTAGCGTAAATATTCTGTGATGCAATTATAGTACAATTCCTGCCTGGAAAGGACTGATATAAATTCAACATTTGATACCCTATTTGTGATAGAGTCAGCTATTATGTAATGATTCCATATACTAGGCTGTCACCATTAGCAGTAATAATGAATGCTCAAAAAATGGCATTATATTACTTTATAACAAACTTCTGCAGTTACATCTGCCATAATTAATAAAAAGATTTTCAGTTCCAATACATTTGTCAGTGTTTAATCCTGTACATGGAAAGTAATTCCTTACAGTACAGATGTTTGTATGCCATGCAAGAGGAAGGAAATATTTCTTCATCTCTTGGAACAAGTAGAAAAAGAACGATTTGCATATTGACTAAAATGACAAAATAGCTATAATTATGGTACAAACATGCTGCCAGATAGATGTTAGGCAACTACAAGGTAAATCCTTCTTATATCATCATATCTCTAAATACAAGTTTTTAAATATAGAGTTGATCAACAAAAAGTTTTTTGAGTTCATTACCTTTCAAGATCCTATCTGTGTTTAGCAGACAGATCTTAACAATCTGGGTGAAATTAAGATGTTTTATTGGATCCTGCACATTTTAGCACCACCACTACCATCATCTCCAGCAAAAACTGTCTCACCATGTTTATAGTATTTCTTCTTTATATTTTATCTAAAGTAACCTAACCTAATTTAACCTAACCTAACCTAACCTACATTTGTCTTCTTTCAGTTTAAAACTGTTACTCCACAGCTACAGGCCCTAAGAAAAGCCTCTCTCCATCTTTCTTACAAGACCCCTTTTGTATAGTAAAAGGCCACAATAAGATCACCCTAGAGCCTTCTCTTCTCCAGGCTGAACAACCCAAACTGCCTCAGCCTTTCCTAATAGGAGAAGTGTTCTGACCCTCTGATCATTTTAGTAGCCCTCTTCTGGACAACTTTGAGTTCCATGACCTGTTTGTGCTAGGGACCTTGGATCTGAATGCAGAACTCCGGGTGGAGTCTCATGGGAGTATGTATTGCTCCTATCTATCGCTCATATTGCTCGTCCTCAGGGCCCTCATAAAGGCATTTTGAAAGGCCTAATACCTTGACCAGCTTGATAAGAACCCATGTCACTGTCTGAAAGCAATATGGAGGTCTGGAATGAACTGACCCCAGTAAGTAACATCCCATTTCATACAGCGCCAGATGGGATGAATTCTCCCTCCAGATTTCATGTGGCTTTCAGCACTGACTGAGTTACTGGCCCAAAAAGCTAGTCTGGAATTGTCTCGCTGGGTATCACACTACAGGAATTTTCAGAAATGAAACTTCCCATACTGGTTGTCACTTTATCTTGGTAGTTATATTTATTTAGAATGCATACGATTAAATCCTGACTCTGAAAATGTAGAAGGGTCTAAAAACCCCCAAAATGTAGGTTTCAGAAAGTAAGAACAAACAAACAAGGCCTTCCTTCCATGCCAACTTTTCCACCCACACTTCTTCCTCCTTTTGTCTCTGAGTGTCTGTGGCTACCAAATAAAACAGATCAGATAATCATGTCATCTAATGAAATTATCAAAAGAAAACAAATTCTGTCGTTGCTTTCATTTTTTATTTCAAATACAAAGACTTTATTTCAAGACACTCCTTCAAAGGTTGATTATTGTCCTGGTTTCAGCTCAGACAGAATTAGTTTTCTTCTTAGTAGCTGGTACAGGGCTGTGCTTTGCTTTTGGTGTAAAAACTATGTTGATGGGACACTGATGTTTTCAGTTGTTGCTGGGTGATGTTTATATGAAGTCAAGGACTTTTCAGATTCCTGGGCCCTGCCAGCCAGAGGGCTGGAGGGGCCCGGGAAACCGGGAGGGACAGGTGACCCAAATTAGCCAAAGGGATATTCCATGCCATGTGAGGTCATGCTGAGTATGTAAACTGGGGGAATAAGAAGGAAGAGGGGGACGTTCAGCGTTATGGTGTTTTTCTTCCTGAGTAACCATTACACGTGATAGAGCCTGGCTTTCCTGGGGGCGGCTGAACTCCTGCCTGTTGATGGAAAGCAGTGAATGAATGTCTTGCTTTGCTTTGCTTGTGTATGTGGCTTTTGCTTTACTAATTAAACTCTGTTTACCTCAACCCATGAGTTTTCTCACTTTTACTCTTCTAATCCTCTCCCATCCCACTGTGGGGGGAGTGAGTGAGAGGCTGCGTGGGGCTTGGTTGCCAGCTGGGGTTAAATCATAACAATTATGTACAAAAGCTATTAATTCTAGTGACAGAATGTACAAAGTAGACAGACCAACAAAAGTTAGGGTACATTATTAGACTTCCCCTATCAAGAAATACTGTAAAAAATAATGAATTACCCATTAAAGATTGGTTGCATTAGGCATATAAAAGAATCTGTACTACAACATATATGACTGAACTACTTTTCTGTTTTAACATGCTGCCATACGATAATATTTTCATAGCTACTGGTAGATGGGGGTAAGTTGCTGTTCCCACTTTAAATGTTTCTATTATAAATCCTATTTTACAAGTGCATTAACTATGACAAGCCACTTTAATAAGCATCAGACTGAACCTATGGGCCTACTCATTTCAGTTACACAGCATGTAACTCATGTTCCCATTTGCTTTGAATAATAAAGCTACATAATCCAGCTACCTGTTAGACTACAGAAGCGTGGTAGTCTCCCAGCCAAATAATTATGTGCAACTCAAATTACATTCCATTAACATGTTGGCTAGCTGATCGCAGTGAATGGAGTGTGTTCAGCCAGAAAGGGTAGGAGCAGTCCAAATGAACAACTTTAATATATTCAAAAAGTAGAGCCAAGGCACTGAAGCTGGCATTTTAAAGTGAGTAACTTACAGTGTGAAACCACAACTTTTCTCCTGAACTAACTTAGTTCTACTACTTTTAGGGGCGGATGTGACTGAAATTCAAATAAATTACTTGTAACAAAATTCAAACCTGTCAGATTACAGACACCTGCTAGTGACAACACAGTTTAAGCCAGGAAATGGGTGGTGATTCATGCATCTTCACTCAGACATGATTCTGTGACCTAATTAATCTAATTAATTAGATCTAATTAATCTAATTATTTAGATTTAATAATCTAAAGTATTATGTTTACAAGAATTTGTCTGAAAAGCTGCATAACTTGTGTAGTTTCCTCTCTATGTAATATATCACTTCAGTATTACAAAGATCGCTAGTACACATAAATGTTACGACAATTACTGTGGAGTCTTTGTACTTCTAGTTAATTTCAACTAGGACAGAGAAGCTGGGAAACAGTCCTACAGGACAAATCTTGGAAGAGTAACATCTGGGAGGAAGCTTAGGTGAGATTTTGATATGTTATTGTTCTTAATTACCTTTGAAGCCATATCCTGCAGGGAAGGAAGTGTACAGATACTAACTTGGAGTGCCTTTTGCTTGGTGTGGACTGATCTCTCTATGCAGTTATGTAAATGTACAATTATATGCATTATAATCTAAAGAACATCTCTGCTTGAAAGTTGAACTCTTTTTCCAGCTACTCTAACTCATGGAAGCCAATATACACTCTCTACCTACAAACTTTGCTTCACTTAGGTATTATTACACCATCTGTGAAAGACTCAACATTTCATGCTTCTATTAGAGGGTTACTGAGCTTTGGAACAGGTAGCAGCCAAACACCTCTTCTCTAAGAAGAACTTGACCACATACAGCATTTAGGGATAGACAAAATATGTGTGACATGGAGTGCAGCCATAACCAGTTCCAAATGAACTCAAACATCATCATAGATGACACTTCTTAATACAGCTGTCACACCTCTTGTGTGAAAACTTGACACAAATCTAGAAAGCATCATTGCTTGGAAATGTATACTTGCGTACTTAAACACTCTAAGTGCAGAGAAAGGGCTGGACCACATTTGAGCAAATTGAAACAGTTATGAGACATTGCACAATGGAAGACCAGACCATTACATAGGTGGAAGAAATGGATACCAAAAGGAAGACAATAAACTAAGCAATGAAAATGCAGATTTTGAGAGATGAGGAATAGGAATCATAGCAATAAACTCTACGTCGAACAAGGATGTTTTTCCTTTAATGTTTAATGTCACAAGTATGAAAACAAATTTTAAAATTACATCCCTCAAACCAAAATATTTTTATATATGTATTTTGAGACCATTCTTCCTCCTGTGTAAAGTTTTGTTTGATATGCCATTGCTATACTACAGGTAAAAAGCTTCTCTAAAAATTTCTTGTCTCTTCTTTTCCAGATGAGACCTGGTTTTCCTTTGACAGTGTATTCTGTTGGCATCATGTGCAGAGGAAAAAAAGATAGGAATAAAAAAGACCATAATACATGCGCAGTTTACAATTTCTGTTGCATTATATTTGAGAGGATTTCTAAATTCAGAGAGTGATGATGAAGTGGGGAGTATCATACAATTGCACAAAAAGCCTGAAAGGCATTTTTATGGGCCACCCTAATCTTATGAAATGGCTTGTACCTTGGAATTAAAAAAAATCCCTCTAAAGTCTTTGAGAAGTCTTTTTTTTTTTTTTTTTGTAGAAAGCTATATCAATTGCAGTCAGAAAGAAATCCCAGATACACCAAAACCCAGAAATATTTACTCAGTAAAGCTAGCAAATATGTGCAACAACAGACAAAAGAGAGCAAAGCAAGAAACACAACTAAACAGACAGGCTGTTGGTGGCTTATGACCCCAAATCAGCTGAAGCTTCCTAGCACACAAATGAGGCTTGATGATAACAAACTGTGAGTAGGATTTTTACTGAAGTACTTAGTAGCAGCAGCCAGCCATACAGACAATTCATCATTAAGAAATTTACGATGACTGTAAAAATTATTATTGGATATTTTTGTTACTATTATTGCTATAATTATTACTACTACTTATTTTTGGAAGGTCTAGTTGGCTTATATATGTACTCATGTTAATCTTTCCTTTTCTTGTTTCTATTTAGTATGGCAACATTCTGCAAAACCATATGATGTACTGTTTGCAAGTAGAGAGTTGTAGTTCATTAAACACTAAATCTAATTTAATTTTCTTTGATTCCTGAGTTTTTTTGTTTCTACTTGACCTTGCAGTATTTATGAACCCCAAAACTATGCATAAGCTCTACTGCTCCAAATCAACATATGTATAAAAAATGTCAATCCCAAGTGACTAGTTCCAGTGGCATTTTATATTTGCTTCTTGTAAGGCTATGAACTACAAAAACATGAGTAAACATAATGGTCATCATTGTAGTCCCAGCAATTCTTCCTAAGGTCACTCCATATTGAGTTTCAAGGGTAAAATCCTGGATCCACAAAAATATTTTCCCAGTTCTCTTTATTTCAACATAAAAATATTTCTTTCAACATTCTAATTAATTAAACTCTTTACTGCAGTTAACACAACAATATTACTTTGGCTCCAACATCTGTATTGAAGATGAAACTTATTTGCAAAATACTTTTCTCTTTGTCTGCAATACATAAAAACTGTTAACAAAGGAAGTTTAGATTCTAATATTTAATTTCACCATCCATACACCAGTAACCATAAAGAAAACCATGAATGGAGGTTTAACAAAAAGGAAATGTAATTTAAACATGTAGCTGGTAATGAGAAAAATGCAAGCTAAGAAGCAAAGAAATGAACAAATACTCGATTGGGATACAAAAACTTATAAGTTTATGGAGACATTCTATCACAAATAATATAATTCATAACCTCATCATCAACATCTATGAAAACCCAACAACAGAAGGTTTCCCGTTAGACATCCACAGTACTGGTAAATGCGTGTGGTCTGGCTGGAAATCTGTGCATGAGATCCTTAAAAAGCGATGCATAAAATTGTTATGATATAAAGACTGCAGTTGTAAGAAAATTATGAAAATCCATGTATATGAAGACCAAAAAAACCAAAGTGATCAGATAAATATGAGAGTCATAAGAAGAATCAAGAAAACAGATCTAGATCATTACAGAAGACAAGACAGAGTTTACCAACCAAAAAAGTTTCATTTACGTTTGTGAAGACCTCAAATACCAATAAATAAGATACAATAAAAATAACTAGCAAAGAGAAAACTATGGAAGGTTCCAGCCCTGCATTGAAGTTCTTTGTGTATTCACATAATTGCAAATATGAATTCATGTATTTTGGTGCTTGATGACACAGACAAAACTATCTGAGATGAGACGACCCTCATTTGTCATAGATGTCACAATCAAGAAAAATTGAAAAAAATTCACATGAAGAACTAATTTTTGAGACTATTGGCAGATATATTTCAAATTTGCATTAACTTATTTAGTGTTTTGACTTTGTAGTCATGTTTCTGGTGTTACTAATCAAGCACTTAACTTTATTGCTTTGCAAGTATAAGAACTGCTGTTTTAACTTTGAACTTATCTGGAGAAATAAAGCTGATATTAAATGAGTGTTGCAAACTAGCAACCTAGATTGACATCTGCAGTGCAAGATAGAAAAAATTAGAAGTGCTTCCCCCTGCGGTGGAATATGATAGGGACTGATACAGCTTAGTGCCAGGTAAAGAGGAGAATTTTCTGTGGTGGAAGGGAATTTAGTGTCTTCCTAGAAAGAGGCAAGGCTGGTGAAATGACCATGAGATGGAGCCTCTTGCAAGGCTGATTACAGACAGAAACCAGAATTACTTTCATAGCAAGGATACTGAAGATTTCAGCAAAGCCATGAATAAGACTTTGAAAGGTAAGGGACTGCAAATTTCTGGACAGAATTCTTGGATTCACTTTGGTCTCAAACTTGCATAGAAAAGATCTTGGATAATGATGCCTAGTCCAATAAGTACTTGCTGACAGTGAAACATTTCTTTTCATCTACCTACTCTTTTAAAAAATAAATTCCGTAATGTTGCATGTGGGGGAAGCTTGGGAAGAAAGATACACTTTAATTAATGGCATACCCCATACATGTTAGTTATATTGTACATTCCAGAAAACTCAGATAAATTGTATTAAGTTCCAGAAATCCAGGAGATCTTAATTAGAAAACATAGAAAAGGTAAACTGAAATCATAACCAAAATGTACATGAAAGATCACTTTTCATATGAAAACACACTTTTGTTAAAGTCAGCATGTTTTAAAGGAACGTGTCAATTTGACAACGTTGGAGAAAACCCAAAGAAAACTGATGCAGATTTCTCACTTCATCTTTATAAAGGAAAAGTACTATTTAATTTTTACAATATTACTGTGTTCATTTTGTTCGGAATATTAAACCACTATTTTCTTCTTTTCTCAAGGTTCATTATGAACAGAGTATGTACATTGCCAGACCTCCAAACCCTGGCAGAATGTAAAGGAGGAAATAGCCCTTTGCCCTCACTCAGCGTTCCCTTGTAGCTTGCCTTTCTTATTCAAGGTCAGGTTGATCTCATTTATTTTTAGCTGCCTAAAGTAAAGCATTCAGCCTCTGTTCATCTTCTACAGTCAACAGGCTGTCCAATAATAATCACTCTACTAATTTTAAGGCAAGTTAAAGTATAACACTTTCTCTGAGGTTATTTGTTTAATATTGTGGACCTATGCCTACCTTAAAATTTAACTTCTCAGATCAATACAAAACCCTTATGCCACAATCCCAAACAGTAAGCTATGTTGTTTGGGCCTATTGTCTTAAAACTATCTATATGGATTCTAGCTTTCTCATTAGCCCTTCGGTGAAAAGACAAGTAAAATAATTTAACAATGAAATACCTTATGTACACAATAAATCATTTTAATCATAAAAATACTGGAAAATTACTGATCAAGACAACACAATGTATTAAAAACTTCTGAAAATTATGCTTCTGGTTTGATCTTAATGTTTAATGCTTAAAGACATTTAATTGTCTCTTCACATGTTTTTTTAATTTTCTCTCTTTTATATAAGCAATATTTCCTTTTTCACATTTATTCTCTGAGCTAGTTTCCAGTATATGAGATCTACTAGATTCCATCCAAATTGGATGGACACCTGAGAACAGGAGACCAGTATTTCATAGTGAGGGAAGAGATTAGATACTGAAGACCCATGGTCACTCTGTATCTATATGGTATTGCTGTAAAAGGATCACTAAATTGTTTCACAGTAACAACTTAGGAAACTGGAATAATATGGGGTAGTTTAGGGTAATAGTGTAATGAACCTTACACCTTCCTCCTTACAACTTTGTCAATAAAGAGCAACTTTTCCTCTGGCCTATTACATGTACCAAAAATATACAGTGGTTTAAAAGTTTAAAACCAAAATTAACTGTGGAAGATACAGAATTACCCTGACCTACAATTCTAGATACACTAGCCGTAAAAACTGACGACTTCACATTTGGCAGATCTCATCTGGCTTCTGACCAGGCATAAGCAAGCAGACCGACAGACTTCTTTTTTCTTGTATAACATAGATGGAGATACTTCAGAAACTTCAGATTATTAATCTTTATCAAACAGTTTTGTTAGAGTATTGAAGGTGGCAGCATTTCTGTGTGGCTTCCCAATCAAAGGTCTGATTCTTGATATTTTGTGGCAAAACTGTAAGGAAACTAGAGGGTATCAGATAAAAAAGAGCTTTCTAGAAGTTTGAAGTTCTGTAAAATTGTCACTTTCCCAAAGGAAGTTCTGCTTCAGAGGGTTCAAGAGATGAGCATTTTCTTGAATCAACCTGTAAAATTTCAAAGATTGTGTGTCTGATCTCTTCTGATTCAGCCATTTGCTGTCTGTAAGTCAAATATTAAATGTACTTTTCATCTGAGAAACAGGTAACCAGGGAGAATTCATTACTGTCTAGATATCTGGAAACTCTAAATCTTCCAATTTCAGTGATAAATTAGGTTGCAGAGGGACTGAAATATCCATTTATCAGAAGTCCTATTCATGTAGTAATCCCCAAACAGTTACAAGTGGATCTATATTCAATAAAATACTACTTTTTAAAGTAATGGTGGGACAGAGATCAAACGCAATAGAAAATGCTTCTTTTTTAAGGGTTTGAGCTAGTTGTTTATTTATACCCCAAAATCCTCTAAGGAAGGTTTTATTTTAAAGTTTAAAACCACTACATATAGTTTAGCATATCTCTGTGCAGTTGCATGAGTATGCTACAGATTTCTTGCTGAAGACAGAAAGAAAAAAACACAAAAGCAAAATGAATTCATAGTACTTTTTTTATTATTATTAACCAACAACAGTAAGCAAAAAATTTAATCTATTATGCTAAACTCTGAAATGTCTGTTTTATATTTTATGTATATAGCAAGGATCTCTTGGAATTAGGTACAGTGATTTAGCTATTCTATTAAAATAAGATACAAATGGGACAAACTAGAGGAAATAAAGTCAAGCTTTCATAACATAGCTATTCAAACCAGCAAAGAAAATAATGCCTCCACCATCAGTGGGGATAGACCTTAGTTGTCTGGTTTCATTCAGGTTAAATGGGATCAAAAGGGATCTAAAAATTCTCCCATCTCTGGCTATTAAAAGAGGTTTGAAAGAGCAGGAAGAGCCTGCCCAGTTTGTGTCTCTATAAAACTGTCAGAGGCACATACACACAGAAGGAAGAAGATAAAAGGGCAGCAAGGGGTTTAACTATTTTTTCTTTGACTGATTTGTTTCTTTTCTCTGTTAGATAGATGAAGCCAGCATGAAGGATTTCCAGAGTTGTAGCAAATACCCTATACCCACATTTTTCATTTTTTTTAACCCATATTGCTACATACTTTGAGCCTTTGAGCATTGAATAAATAAATAATGTGTTGTTTTAAAATGTTTTTTTTTCATGTCAGAAAAAAAAGGCAAATTTTTAGTCTGTTAAACCAGAGGAAACATAAAATACAAGTAACTTTCATTCAGATGGACTTAGCATATGGATATACCTATAGAATCATTCCAGATTAGCTACAATGAGATTTTGAGTAACAGCAGCTGGGTTTATATTAACTTTCCCTATATGTTTTCTCTAAGATAGTTGCAAAGATAAAGTAAGCCTATTTGATAGAATTTAAGTTCATGAGAGAAATCAAAATAAATTTTTAATTGAATTCTTTTTACATCATTATGCTTTGCTGAATCAAGATTTTTTGCTTTGACAGAACCAGTTACAACCAATGTTAAGCCCCAAGTCCTTATCACAAACTTTAATTTCAATTTATACTTGAATTGCAGAAGAAACAAAGGTCCCAGAATGAGTTTTACTTTGCTTCTGCTCAGGAAACTGGATCATAATGACTGGCCTTTCAGGCATTTGAGTGACCCTTGGACCATTCAACATTCTGGGGCCGCAGCCCCTTCCCTCCCTCATCCCACCTCATCTCTTCACAACAGCAGGACAGCTCCTTCATATTGCCTCTTTTTCTGCTGGCTGTATCAGGTACGTTGGCGACATCTGAGTTTCCCTCCATTCTTCCTGAGAAGGTTCAGGGGGACACTGGAAGAGTAGGAAGAATGCCAAAGAAAAGGAGTAGACGTTAGTAGGTTTAAATGTATGATGACTTTAAGGGTATTGTTAATGGATATTTTTCTGTATTAATTTGAATTTTAAGTGTTAATATTATTGTAAGTTGGCTAATAATTTCACTATTAGACTGTAACAACATTCATTAGACTAAAACAAACTCGTGGCTTCACATGTGTGGTTTGTTCTCTTTTGTCCATAACATTGTTTTGAGTATTCTGGGCAAGCATGGTCATCCGTTTCCTTATATCAATTCTTCTGACACTAGTGAGTCTGCAGCTTTTACTATTACAAATTCAATCTCACAAGTTCTTCACAATTCCATGTTTGAGTAAAAGTTATCTTTGCTTACTCTTTTGGTTTCTTTTATCACTATCATCAAGTGAGAGGCTGAAAAGCTGGTAGGGAGAGGCGAACACCCAGAGCATGGTTGCTAGGTGTCAAAGATCTGGCGATAGAAAACAAATGATCAGGCAATAGTTTGGAGTAACAGTGAGAAACTCCAACAGCTGACTAACCAAGTTTAGAGATGCTGTCAGCGTATCCCAGTAACAAACGTAATCAGGCTCATGTCCATCCTGGAAAGGCCTACTTACCCAGCAGCTGCTAATAAAGTGTTTTTTTTTCTCTTCAGAACAGTTCAGCAACCCCATCAGTGTTGATCTGTGCTGCTCTACCGAACTGCTCCCATTGTAATTAACCTCTAAGTGGTGACAGCGTGTTGTGTTGACCCCAGCCAACAGCTGAATACATAGAGTTGCTCACTTCCCTCTCCTGCAGGATGGGGTAAAATGGAAAGAAAACACAGAGACTTGTGGGGCAAGATAAAGAAAGTTTAATAAATGAAGCAAAAGCTGCATGTGCAAGTAAAGGAAAAAGAGGAATTAATTCACTGTTTCCCATTGGCAGGTAAATGTCCAGCCACTTCCTGGAAATTGTGGCCTCAGAAAACATTACAAAGAAACACCGTAAAGAGGAATATCCCTCCCCTCCTTTTCCTTTTCCTAGCTGTGCACTATGTCAAATGGTATTGGATATTCCTTTGGTCACTTTGGGACAGCTGTCCCAGTTGTGTCCCCTCCCAGTCTCTTCCCCATCCCCAGCTGACTCATTGTGGGGGCAGAGTGGGAAAAAGAGAAAGTCTTGATGCCATGCAAGCACTGCTCAGCAATAGCAGAAACGTTAGTGAGTTAGCAAGACAGTTTTAGCCACAGATAGAAAACATAGCACCATACAGGATGCTGTGAAGAATAACCAACCCAGCCAGACCCAGTACAAAAAGTCAGGTTTTAAAAGAAAATGGATGGTTTGCCCATGACACTGCCAAATCTACAAAAGCCTGAGAGAGCCAATGTATTTCCTGATTCAGGTCACTGATCTCTCACTCTAACTAATCTCCTGGTACCATGCAAATTCATAGTAGTATCAAATGTTAACTTTAAAGTTCTCACTGCTTTTCTATAATAGACAAATGTTTAAGCCACTCAAACACACTGTAAGAATTATCACTAGGAAACCTGCTTGGAAAAGCTTGTATCCTCTGTTCTGCAGTGAGGATGGAGGATACTAGCTTTATGGTGATGATGACTTCTGGTAATGCGATTTCTCCAATGCTTGGAAGTGTCCTGCAAGCTATGCTTATTAACTTTTATATAAGTTTTATTTTATGTTTAATTTTATAGCAACTTCTCCAATGGACTGTATAGAATTTAGGTATGCTGCAGGCTGCTGTGCTGCTCTTTACAACATCTTAAAACTTGATTTCATATCCCTGAAACATTCAAACAATAGATGAGAATTTATATGATGCAAACATTAAGAAATATAGATGGATTTGGGGACTGGCTTTCAAGCAAATTCAAGTCTTTCTAAAAGTTTCATATGGCAATTACATTTATTTAGCTAAAACCAGCTTAACAGAAAAAAAAACAACTGTTGATTTTGTTTTGGGTTATGTTTTGGTTTTTTGTTTGTTTGTTTGCCTTTTTTTTTTGTAGCTATGCTTTCTAACGCACAACAGTTTTCACTCAAGTGGAAAGTAGTCTTAAGTGACTTGTGAGATAGACAGAGTATGTATGCCTTCAAGCTGTGTAAACTAGAATAACACTAAACTTTGGAAGCAGTGTGTGTTTATCTGAAAAATTCACTATGTGTCATCCATAGACACTTCATCAGTATTTCATTGCTAATGCCTTATAGGTGGAGGAGAATAACCACAAGCCTTTTCAATTAACTTTTTTGTCCAAAGACCATAGGTGTTATTACAATACAATTTTTAAAATCTCCTAAACCCACCATACAATGCATATTTCTATAGACCTTATTGTTTTGACAAACTGATCATCTCAAATAAAATTGAAATAGTTTTTCTTCAGTCACCAGTCTCAGTTGCTTAAAGACATAACACCAAAATACTTTCAATTATATCATAAACTAAATAACCATGTAAGTACTGCCCATAAGAACGGTTATGAGTATATGGATTTGAAAGATCTGAGAGATATATTGGGCTATGTCCACTGCAGAATGTCCTTATATTAGGGCATAAAATCTTAAATATGATACAGGATTTCATAGAAAGCAAGGGTAAAGACTATAAAAGCTAAGTAGTGCTTCTGAACATTTGAGAATGTACAAGTATGGATGCACATGTGCTTGGTATTAACTATATTTGGAGAAAACTGTAATTACAAAATCCCACAGGTAAAAAGAGGGGGAAAAAAAAGCCATAAACCAATAAAAAGCTGTATGCTGTATGCGCTAACTGCAGGGAATTCTGGTTATGTAATGCCATTTATTTAAAAAAAAGGAAAAAAAAGGAAAAAAAAAGGAAAAGAAACCCCAAACCACTTACCTTCATCAATCAAACACGTAATCAGTGTACAAGAAAACTATTCAAAAAGTTGTGAGATGTTCCATGCCACAATAAAAGAATGAGCATCAACACAGGGATTCTGCAGTTTAGAAACCTCTGTGTTTTAGTAGGCATTTCTATGTTGCTGATAGTTGACTGTGTAATTGAATACATACTTACAGAGAGAAACTAATTACCCATTATGATTTGTCTTCCCGCTCTCCCTATGAAGTTTAAAGCAGAACACATTGATCCAGTTGGTGAAAAGGCTTCCAGCACAAATTCTTGCTGTCAGTTCATGGCTAAACAAGCAGTGGTATGACATTCATTTTCCACTGACTCCTGGAAAGTGATGCTGGAGAACTCCAGGATACTTCTAACAAATGAACAAACTCATACAAATAGGAATTATCTCTACATATCAAATCAAATGCAAAATGAAAATTCTCATTGCCATTGCAGAATATGTAGATGGAAAAGTAAACATAGCTATTGAGTTGGATTTTGAGATATCAGAAGCTGAGAGTCTTAAGAACTGTATTATACATAGTATTCTATGTAATTATTGTATCTTGGATAATGCAAATGTTGATATCATCACTTAAAAAAAGTTCTGATGTTTATGGAAACATATTTGATTACTGCATCAAGATTACTTGCAACTCATAATTAAAAAAATGATACCTGACAGCACAAGCCCAGAGCATTTCAAAATGCACTACTTCATCAAGAGGCTAGTGACAATGAGATGAGACAGGTTCAGAAGTGTATAGTTTTTTTGACTGGACTCATAACATGATGGTAATGTTAACAGATTATTGTGGAGGAGGGGATTGCTCTGAAACAATTTTGAAAATGTACCAACAATAATGTCATAAATAAAAGATTGTAATTAACGGATCAATATTTTTGTTCAGTGAAATGCTACAGGATCTTACGACACAAGTGTGGACATTACTAGGTCGTTTCGATAGAGTGTTTGCTACCAGGTAAATCCAGCTTGAAAGCTGTTTAAGAACAGGTAATTTTAACTGGGACCTCCAAAAGTACAGGCACAAGAAGATAACTGGGGTCTTGAAAGTCTTAGTGCAGAATGACACCAGTGGCCCCAAGGTCATAAACAGAAATCAAAAAGGTTTTGATCATTAAAGCTTACTACTGATCACTATGGGAATGTAGCCTTGACAGCTTGGTAGAACCAGTTTTAGAGTATTAAATTAATGTGCATAGAATTATGTGGGATAGGCAGCATGGGTAGAGATGTGTCTATATTACACAAGACCCCATTGGAAACAAGGGTCTGCTCAGACAACATATTTCAGATCTGAGTATGTGGGACAGGTCACTGTTCAGATCTGTGGATATCCTGAACTATACACATGTCTACATGTATTGTCATCAAAGAGAGATATCCTTCCATTGCGTGTGTTTGACCCAGTGTTCATTGCATTTGGTCTGGCATACCATGCTTCAGGTGTGGTTATAATTTAGATGCATAACATATACACATGCATATCTACTTACACCATAATAATATATATATATATATATATATATAAATGGTTTCACATTTATACACATATCCATGCATACATATAGCCTAAAGGACACAGGTTTGACTAGGGTAGAGGGGAAAGGAAGGAAGGAGAATTACAGGACAGTAATTGATGTCATTGGCTACATCCCATCAGGCTCGTAAAGCTCTTGTGAAATTCTTTTTTGCCTTTTTTGCCATTCTTTTTCCTTTTCCCTAAACTTGTTTTTCTCTCTTTCTGGCCTGAAATTTCTCTCAGTTCTTTCCAAGAGCTCTAAGAAGGATGTAGCATCTGTTAAATCAGTGTGAATGGCCTGGATAAGGTTCAGGCTTAGGCTGTAGCACATTTTGTACTTGACATTTTCCCCACCTGACTCAGGAGAGTCTGACTTGACTTCCTTATTCCAAAAAGGTCTGTTGCTGCTGCAATGTCCTCATAGATGTGATTAATCACTTTTTCCTGGCAGAGTCCAGAGTTGTCCCTTGGACTGGGGTGTCCGTAAGGCCATTTGGAGAGGATGATGTACAGTACAGCTTGTGAACACTAAGTCAAGGACTGAGTTGCAAGGGGCTGGCTCTGGTGGCATTTGAAGAACTGACGTGTCAGAAGGATGTGGTGTCAAGATGAAACACATCAGTTAAGCAATGAGAAGCACTCTTTCAGGTGAAAAGGATTAGATGGAGCAGCAGAAAGATTGTTATTCAGAAACGTTTAGTGCAGGGAGTCTTACAGGGGATTAGATGAAAGAGTTATTACAGTCAGGAAAGCTGATAGCTGGACATCCAGACACTAGCAGCAGACATACTTAAAAGACAAGAAAGGTGACTGTCTCAAAGTAGCACAGAAGGGAAGCAGTGGACAAGGAATATAAAATGCCTGGCATGCTGGTTTACTAAAGACATATGCTTAGTCTTTTGAATTTTGTAACTGTGGAAGTATATTATTGCAAAAGCTGTGTCTATAAAATAAAGTGTCAAGTAGAATAATGCTTATGGAGATAAAATATCTAGACACCTGAAAGGCAAGGCTTGGCCTGTTGTACATTAGTAAGAAATTCTGGTGAAGAAATCTGCAAAGAAATCCAGATGCAACTGCCCTATAGTTCCTGTACTCAGAAAAGTATGCAAAGAAAAAAAAAATAATGCTGACAATAGGGTATGAGTCTTGCTCAGCAAGTTCCTAGAGCCAATTAGCAAGGCTTCCATTATATTTGGATGTCGTTTAATTAAATTAGGCAACAAGAACAACCAGCTGTCTCCAAGAGTTAATAGATCATTTTTACTCGTTCTTCCGAAGTGTATCCACAGTTATCCTCAGATGCATATACAACTATTGCAATGCAGCCTGAGTTATGCAGCACTGTATAAATATTACTTTTTCATGCATAGCTCATAAAGCACATGAACCTACTGATAGCTCCACCTACAGTACTTAACATTTTGCACTGGAAGTTAATTAAAGCAGTCCATTCAAAATGTTTAACTGTTTAAATTACATTTTGTGCACTCTAACCATTGTAAGTCTTTTACTCCATCTGTTCTTTCCTTTTAGTTTTCACATTTTCTAAGGAATATGCTGACATACTGCTTTTCACATAGCCGCTGCCTTAACCACCCTAGTGAAACAGTCCTCAAATATTCGCTGAGCTAACTGTAACCTGGCAAAAGCACAGATACATCAGAAGTGAACACACTAGAATTTTATGCACTAGTCTGGAACACAGAATATAATTTATTGGTTTAACAAAGACTTTTTTTTTTTTCCCAGCTTCAGTAAATCATAATTTATCATTATTTCCCAAAGCATGAAATCCTCCCTTAATAATGAAAATAATATATTTTTATTTTCTTCTCTGTTTGCTGTAACAGAAGTATTAGTAGAAACTATATCTTTCTGTTCACATACAAATGCAGTACCTACTGGCCTTTCGCAGGTCTCTTAGTGCTATTGCATTCAGAAAAGTGTGACCTACTATTTGAACATAAAAAATAATTCAGTATTTCTTTTTATGTAGTAAAGTAGTGAAAAAAAAATGTTTTGCAATCAAGTTGGACTAAGCAATTCAATACAAGAAAAGGAAAAAATAGGCATTATTTACAAAATGTTTAGTTATATTTTGGCACTCACAACTAAAGCTGAGAAGTCTAATTGGCATGTTTTATCATGTTTGAGTTTGGAGGGGAAAGCAAAAGCAGGAAGATATCTCCAGGTGAGAATGGGTGAGTTTGTTCATATGTTTTAAAGAAAATACTCTCCTTGGAAAATATAAAACAAAGAGTGTGGTATTTATTTCTGGGGATTTTTTTCCTAATAAATAAATATTTCAGTCTTTCATTTTTAAATTCAAAAAAGTGTCAAAAAAGTTCCAAAATTTCTCTAGCAAGTGATACTAGAAATGAATAATAAAAAATAACTATTTACACAGGTTGATCACTCACAAGTTAGAAAAAGCACATTCCTAAAATATTTTTTTCAAAAGTACTGCAGAAACCAGGACCTTATTGGTAGCTGCTTGTTAATAATTATGTGCACTAATTCAGATCTCTAAAATTGCAGAATGTCCACATGATCATTCAAAATTGAGGTGGAGAGGGGGAAATAGAGAACATAAAAATATATTTGTACAGCAAATTAACCTTTGAGCGGTCTCTGCTTCAGGATGACAGGCAAGGTAAAAAATTCAGTTTGAGGCTCATATATTTCACACTACACTAACATTTACTTTTTGAGTATTTTTGCTATGTATTTATTTATTGGTACACAAGATGTTTTCTGTTAGGCTAGAATTTTCAAATGTACTCAGCACTGCCTTTTATCACTTCTAAAAGGTCATTTTTACAGTCAGTGTAACCCATGCCTTTTTGCTGTTCCCTTTCACTTCAATGGCAGTGCCAAGTTTCACCTGCTATATATAGGTAATTAGTTTTATTGAAGCAAACTATGCTGAAAATAAAATATCTGAGATTACTTTCTGTTTTGGTGAAATGTATGTTTATTATGGCAGTAAAGTTTCAAGTAAAATATCAGACATTGATCAACATGAAACATTCACTATATGCAGATGTGTAGTTCCAGCCAGGCACCTCTTCATTATTCTGATTCCAGATGACAAAGGATGCCTTGTCAAAGAGTATCTGCTAAAGTAGCATGGATAGAGCAATGCTAGACTGCACTAGAACCAGTTTCAAATTTTTAGGTGTTAATTCCTCCGTATACTGTCTGGAAATGCTTTGAAGAACCTACTGGCGTAAAGACCTGCTTTACTTTACTAGTCTTACTTGAAACATTCACCATTAGCTTAAAATATATAAATCTGTATAAATCAAGAAGATTAGTTTCAGATTTTTTTTTACAGAAAGATCATTCAAGTGAAGAATAATAATAGAATGTAGAAGCCTATTCTCTCTATCTCTCATTCATTTCTTGTTGAAGAGAGTAATTTACAGGACAGTAATTCATCTGTCTAACAGCAAATTAGGGAAGTAAAGGAAGATGTATCTGATGATATATTTAAAAACTATGTTTATTTATAAACATATATAAACTATATTTAAAAACATGCATAAGGCAGAGAAATTTAGAGTCAGAGAGAGATGGGGGCAACTGATGCCATCCTACTTCCTAACCACACCAATATATTTTAATGAATTTTTATTAGGATTTGACTCTATATCTATTAAGGAAAAAAAAATACAAAGAAAGTTTAGTTTTCCAAAAATGCAAGTCCACATCAGCACTGCTGCTCAGGCTGAGCCACGGGATGACCCACAGCAGCAGAGAGCTGTTCTGATTTCAGTGACCTGTCTTAGTTCTGGCAAGAGCGTGGCTATTTTTTAGTCCAGTGCAAAGTGCATTAATGAAACAATGGGCAAGGACAATTGAGCCTTAAGCTTAGAATCGCTAGTGGAGACTTTGTGCCAGTGTGCAGGGGTTGTAAGGTGGATATTTAGATACACAATGCTTTATTATACCTCTAACATCACAAGACAGAGTTGCCTTGTTACTCTGTCTAAACTGACCATCCAGCCATACAGAATATGATTGTGACTAATCTTTCTGGGCTCACTTTCACCTTCCTAAACAGCACATTTTCTGCTCCCTGATAATATGAATTAACAACATATCCACCTGCACAAAGCTGGAGCATGGCCTGAAGACATTATAAATTTAGTAACCAGCTTTCAAATCACCACATTACCTCTACCTGCTGTGATCCGAAAAGTCATCTCTCTTTCAATTCCTCCATCTCCCTCTGTAGTCACACTCATTCATGTCAATGTACAGAAAGAGGCAGTAAGCAGAAGCTTATTCTAAATGTAGTCTTAGAGGTTCAGTCTGGCAGAGATGAATGATTAGAATTGCCAACTGATATGAACAAAAAATGAGGGTTTTTTTGCAGGCACCAGCCTGAGTAACATGATTAAATGTGTGCCATGGGGTAGCAAAGGTTTCTGAGTTTTGATTAAACTTTGGGCTAGGGTTAGTTTTTTTTTGATCTAATGTGGTAGGTTTAAATCTGATGCTTAGTTATTTATAGGTTTTAACAGTTTAGCATTTGAGCCTGGCCCAACTGTTGAGCAATTGCTATTGCAAGATCAAGCCTAGCACTAGAAGTTAGAATTCATGATGCTTCAATGGTGAGAACTAACTTGCAAATGTTCATAGCTTCCCAGGCTGTCTGATGGTGCTTGACCAGCACTATTACTATTGGTATATGGTACATGTCAACAAAGGCTAAGGAGATAGCAGCATAAAGTAGTTTTAAAGCATGTAATCTTATTTTAAAACAAGAATCTGTATAGACTTCCCCTTTAGATAGATTTAACTACAGCTAATATTTTCAAGGGCAGATAACTCTGAAAGCATTCTGAAGTGCTTTGGTTAAAACTCAAAAGTTGAAACCATTCAGGTGTAAATTGGGTTAGAGATCAGTCTCCCAAGCTTGTCTGTATTATAAGTACCAAAATTACACCACAGTTCATTATTTTAATTAGACCTTGTACAATTTCTGTTTGACGCCCTTTGGCACAATTCGGAAACAAAACAGAAAGATACATAAGAACTTATCTGTGGCTATACATCTACTTACCCCTGCACAATAATGCAGGCTCAGACACAATTTTTCATAGAAATAAAAATCCATGAAAAGCCTGAAAACTGCTGTCTTTTGAAGCGTTTCATATACCATTCCAGTCTGGGTAACTGATCGACAGTGAAGATGCAGAAAAATAAGTTACAAGATGACAGGAAAGCACATCAGTAGAAAAAAGAAAAGTGCTGGTTTGGAGCCTGATTAATGGGATTCTTCCCAGTATCTTCCTCTGTAATTCAAACAGCAATGTTGCATTATACCCTGAGTACCCCTTTGGCTGCTCAGCATGAGACTCTACTAACTAAACATGAGTTGGTTTACAGAGGAGAAACTAGAGTATCAATCAGGATTGGCATAATTCCTCCTGTACTTATCATTTCAAAACGCTGAAAGGTTAGAGATCAAGAAATCTGTTCTTAACAATCTGACCCTATGGAGACAAACATGATATTCACCACAGTAATTCTCAAGGTGAAATTTCTTAGTGCCTCTTGCCTTTAACCAATTGAAGCATAATCCATACTTTCTGAATTAAAATATTATTAAGTTTTTAACAAGCAAAATGTGAGTTATGAAACAACAATAATCTCAGTGTCTACTGCATATTTGTTACAGCACAGAACAAGGATCATTGGGATGTACAGCTGACGATAAAAATAACCTGTTGTTCTGGGTTACAGAGAGGTAGATACATTTTTAAGAAGTTTAGTTTTTAAATCAGTAACTTCCACAAAGAAATACTAGAAGAAATTGGGTCAAGTTATGAGGAGTTAAATGTGAAGCTAAGCAAAGTTCAGTAGTGTTTTGAAACAGCAGTGGACTTCACCAGTTCATGCATTTAATTTGACTAATGTTTATCAACTGATTTTTTTTTTTAAAAAAAAGAAAACAACAACAAAAATCCAAAAGTTTTGTATTAAAAACATATTTGCTGTAGTAAGATCTCAAATAATTTCACCATTTAAAATATTCTTATCCAGATAGTTTTAAGGAACTTATCTTTTTGTCTGTTATGATAAGGGAACATTTATTTCCTTATTTTCCGTAGCTGGAAATATTGCACTCTAGTTTTAGCCTACAATTTTAGTAGGCTGTGTTAACTAACACCCTGTATACAAAAAGGACTCATTCTATCAGAATATTTTTGAGACAAACCCAATGAAAACAAAAGAAATCTAAGAAAAAGAAAATAGAAAGGCTACTTTTCACTTTGAGAATGTTACTATACCTAAGCAATAACCTGGACTTGTCAAAATTACTATGACAGAAAAACATTTGAGACATTCCTTCAGAAATTTTCATTTTCAAGTCCAACATTTCAGATGCTAAAGCACTGGTTTATGTCAGGGAAAGAGAGATTTTCTTCAGGTGGGCAAAGCTTTCATTATATTTTTTAGCTTGATAAATAAGAATTTCTTGATCAAAAATAATTCAAGAAATATATTTTCTCACGTCAGTTGCCATTACATATGAAAACAAATTAATTGTTTTTTTTTTAATGATATTTAGTAATATGATACCAAAATCTAAGAAGTGTGATAATACAGACATGACATTTCAGCTCTACAATCAATCCATCTCGGTCTGTAACAAAAACTTACCCTAACAGAAAATTTAGAACTTCAAAACCAGATTTTTTTTGCACAGTATTTCTTGTGGAATATAAAAATACCAGGCCACTCAACTCTGTGACAACAGAAGGGTCAGGTGGATTCTCCATACAGCAGCTTAAATTATACAACACAAATTCAACACCTTAAACAAAAAAATGTTTTTTTCTAGGTGGAATAGAACTGCAGTGGGTAGATATCAGAAAACTAATAGGCCAGAGTATATAAGACATTAGGCTGCTCAGTAAGGGTTGTCTTTCTCAATCCTCCTTTTCCTATTAGGAAGTCATATCCCAAAACGGGACTCACTTTCAGATGTTTCTGGTTATGTTCAGCATTACGTTCCCTGTTAACTCACACTGCTCTGATGTGAAATGATCTCTGCAGGAGTTCGCAGTTTTTTCAAACCACAGCTCTGTGATATTTTTCTGCTGCTATAATACTGTAAATGTGCTTTACTTTAAAATGAATGATATATGTACTGATCTTGAATGGGGAGTCAAGGACTGCTTTATTCAAAAAGCATTTTCCCTACATCAGGCTCCACAGAACTGATTTCTTTTGCAATTTAATATTTAGCTGTGTGCTCAAAACGTTGTGCTAAGTAGATAAGAAATAAAATAGACAATAATAAAGTTTCATTTATGCTGGAAACAGTACAATACATTTTACTTTGAACAACTTTCCACTACATGAAGGTGGGTGCTTTCTCAAAGATGTGCAATGAGTTCCACATAAAGGATGTGGCCTGACCTGCCTTTACACCTGAAGAGTGGAGAGGGTGAAATCACAGTTCATGTTCCTTTTACAGTTTTAAAAGTAACAGAGTCCCATCTTTTCTATAGCTTTCTCTTGACTGAGAAATGAAGTGCTATCTGTCTCTGGCTGTAATGTCAGGACTTGCAGCTTGAACACTGGTTATGTTCACTGCTGAAGAGGCTCTGGGCTGGAGTGCTGGAGTGTATGAGCAACCATGGTACTATGCCAAATAACATGGAAAACTACATTTAATGGTCTAGGATCTGCATTCTTTATCTGGTCACTTAACCTGCATAAAAGCTCTGATATCATGGATTTTTTCTTTTTCTTTTTTTTTTTTTTTTTTTTCCTTTAATTTTGAGCAGTTCTTAATGTGGGTTGTGTAACTTGAAGCGTCTATAGTGAAGGACATAAGGATGCAAATTTTTCTCTTGGAGCCTGCACTAACCATTGCCTGTCCCATCCCATCTTTACCTAGGATTTAAAGCCAGCTGACCAGACAGGAAAGAGCCACAGTGTTTCCAAGAGGTTATCAGGACTGAAAAACTTGGGACTGTGGGGCATAAGTAGAAATTGCCTTCACCATAATAAAGACATGAATATCTATGGATAGAACCCAAAGATAGTAGGATGAAGTTCCTGATGGTCCAGACTCACAGAGTTCATTGATTTTATTGGGAACTTTGCACATGAAAGATCTGATTCTGGGAAATGACAAGCACTTACAACTCAATGTGAAGCCAATAAGGCCTGTGAATGCTCAGTTGGCATTTCACGCTATTCATTTCAGCTGCTCAGCAGTGTAAGGTGAATATGTGATCCTGGAAGTCTGTACACTAATGTGACTTCATTGATTTAAAAGCAATGGCTCTGAGTGAGACAAATAGGATTTGTCTCTCAGTCCTTAATTTCACACTGCAGACAGCACAATATTCTGCAAAACTAATCTTTGTAACAGGTCTGTCTTTCTGATCCTCTTATCCTGCCGTTCCTGGTTTTCAGTCAACAAAAGAAATATCACAACTACTCTTTTCTATGGCTTTTGATACTTAGATTGTGGTTCATTTCCATCCAAGTAACAATAAAGACAGAATGCACCTTAAGTATTTTCCTTCAACCAGTGTTCACCCATCACAGTTTTCCTGAATGGGCTGCTAGAACTGGCTGTTAAAAAGATTTTCCTCTTATAAAATGGAGAAATGCGAGCTCTGTAGAGGGAAAACCCAAGGAATATTACCTTTTCCAGTGGTAAAATGCAAATCAAGAGTCTGTGTAGTGATGTAAAACATTTTTGCCTGTCAAATGCAGAACCAGTGAATCACTTTAGAATATAAATGTTTTGCAATATTGGAGCTTTGTTACCTTTCAGTATGTGTAGGAAGATTCTTAAATGGTACTTTTTACCTAAAAGGAATCTTACAAAAAAAAAAAAAAAAATTTCTGATGGAGAGTTAAATAAATTTCATCAATTTTAAGTAAAGATCTTACAGATCATATATTTCAAATTCACCAGTCCAATTAAAATGACAGTAAATGTTTCCAAGAGCTATAACATGAATGGCAGTTTCTCATATGTACCCAGTGAATTTAATTGACATATATTTCCCCTGAAATGGCTGACAATATCAATTGCTATGCTTTATATATATGCCACAGTGATTAGAAAATTAACATCATTATGTTATTTCTAGTGACATTCTGACTACCTCAAAAAGGATATATATGGAGCTCTTTTGCTTTCCATGGGAGTGTTCTGAAGTTATACAAATTAATGAAATAGCATGCTTATTTTTCAAATGTTCTATCCTTTATGTTACACTTAGATATGGCCAAGACAGACTGCAATTTAAAAGTACGTCTCAAAATTATTCACCTCCAAAGGGTAGTGCCATAAAAAACCCAGCTAATATTATATCCAGTTAATGCAATGGCACAACACCAAGATCCCTCACTGGTTAGAATTTGCTTGTTAAAAAAAAATCACCAAAAAACAAACCCCAAAAAGTAACAAAACAATGACCTAAAATACATAACAGTAATTTGGAAAGCAGTCTGTGGAACCAGTCCAGCTTCCACAGCCTTTAATGAGTTTTGAAATAAAATCATGTGATGAGAGTTTTTAGCATTAAGGACTTGGAGAAATGGATCTTGAACAAACGATGCATGCTTTCTGAATTAAGAGTGCGCCTGCACAGTCAAAGTTTTGTGTGTACATTTTTAAGATTTAATGGATATTGTATTATGTGATTTGAGTTTCCCTTTATTTACAGTAACAGCAGGGAAAGAGTGACAGGGTGGTAGATGAAGCAGTTTTAATGCGTAATGTAGTGAAGTGAAACACATCTCTCTGACCTGTGGGTTTGGGTAGAACTTTTCAAAAATCTTTCCTTAAAACTTGCAAATGCCTCATGTCACTGGGAATTAACTGTAAAGCAGATTAGCTGACTAATAGGTACAAATCCTGCACTATTATGCCACTGTGACATGGGCTTTCAGACTCACAGGGTACAGGTTACTTCTCTACTTCTTTGCCATATGTCACAGAGCTTTCCAAGCTTATGTTCACTTTACCCTTACAGGGACTTATATTAACAGCTATCAAGGGTAGATGGAAAAACATCTTGTAAGTCTTTAAATACCCAGACAAATATATATTTGGTCTATATGGCTACGTTCTTACTAATAAATTAAACGTTTGGTTTGTTATTTGAAGTGCTGAGCCAGATAAAGCAGAGTCCTCCCTCTACACAATTAAACTCCCCTAACTTCTGAAATAGGATGTTCACATCAAACTCTCTACTGACAAAATATCATTTGCTGTTGCACTGACTCCTGGAAAGTACACGTAACTTGTTTCCAAGGCTTCTGGATGACATGGGCTAAAACCACACTGGGAAAATTTTAACATGTTAACAGCACATTTTGAAATTTACAAGTATGGGCACTATTTATAACAACATCCAGTATCCTATTTTCCAAGGTTTTAGCAAAGCTAAAATAAAATAATTGAAAGCAGAGACTATACTTGCAGCATAACAGATAAATAGTCTATGTGCAACATCAGCTCAAATTTTTTCCATCTACCTAATTCAGCTGACAGACCAGACCTCTGTTCAGAGCACCCTTAGCTGAAGACTCTGCCGTGTTTTTGATATAGACTATTAACCTGGGAAACCTTAGTCCCATTATGGTCCAAATACATCTATGTGATCAATCAGACTCAACAACCTCTTCACCACATTAATTACTATTTATTTATACAAACAACCTGGTTAGTTCTTCCTGACACTGCACCTTTGTTTGCCCTATTTTTGGTTTGGAGAAGCTGATGTCTCTTTGAAATGACTCAAACAGAAAATAATTATCTTCCTGCTTGGCAGAGTTGTATCAAGTTCTTTATTCTGAAGCAAAACAACCCTTCCCACTGGAATAGAAAATGCCCAAGTCTCACAGCAAATACTTTTTATGTTTGAAAATAATCACATTTTCACTAACTTGCAAAAAGCTCTAAAAAAAAATAACTTGAGTTACAGCATGTGGTTTACTGCTGATTCATTTGAAATCCAGCATAACCAATCATTCTGAAGTGGTAAGTAGCTAAAGAGCTTCTATACAACAAATTTCTGATATCTAGAGAGATATACCGTGACATCAGCCCATGTGAACTTGGCACAGAATTACTTTCCTCAGTACAAAAGAAGTAAGAAGACATTTCTACAAAGCTGTTCTAGTAACTCATCAGTAAGAAAGAGTTATAAGTGATCTCAATATTGTGGTCTATGCCAGGGATTAAATGTCACATACTAAGATTTTATTGACTCATTTTCTGCCAACTCTGCTTCAAGGGATGACTTTCTAGGCAAGATTGAATGGAGGGTTACTTGCAGGTTTCTCAGTCTCTTAGGATTCTAACCATGGCATTTATCTTTCATAAAAAGTACTTACATAAAGTAATAGCCACAGGAAAGTTGTCTTTGTGTGCAAAATATGATTTTTATTCTTACATTCTTGCTGGAAACGACCCTGTTCTTGGAAGGAATTATCAAGTCCAGAGGTATGTTTTCTTTGCTTTACACTACTTTTCAACTTTTTTTCCCCCTATAAAGCTGTTTATCCTTGTGCCTTTACGCTGTTGAAGGAGCATTAATGTTCAAGACTTACTTTAGCTTTTACTAATAGCAGCCCCAAAATTAAAATGTTTCCAGTAGCTTTGAACTTCTTTCAGTTATTATACTGTACAAATGCATCTGATACCCTCTAACCTTCAGCCTTCTGGTTATATGTTACTCGCTGAGCACCTGAGGTCTCAGACTTCTGAGATGTATTTATGGACCACAAGGGACTCAGACCCTGACCTTAAAAGGACTAGAGGTTAAATGCCACTGAAGAAAGTTAAATGCTGAAACACAGAGGTACTTAGTCTCAGAATAACCTCACATATAGATTACTGAACTGGTACGTACTTACTGTGAATTTTCTCAAGTATACAGTAAGCGTGCTTTGAACGCTCTTTGGAGGAGACTGGCACAGTGTATGGATAACCAGGTTCTTTGTCTTTTGCTGGCTGATTTTCGTAAGATAGTCTGTCTTTGACATAGAAAATAAGCACTTTCATGTTCTGTGGACAACGGTAGGCTTCTCTAAAAGGTAAGGCAAGATACCTTAGCTAAGACTCGTTGAAAATCACTCCTTAGAGGAAATTCTCTCTACTAGCTACAGAGTAAATCTAGGCAGAATGTCCTATTCACATTATGAATAGTTCCCTAAATAATTATTATGCTTTTGTATTTTTTATGGTAATAATCACTAATGAATATTTTTTGATGAATTTCAGAAAAGGAAAAAAATATTTATATGGATAGATTGCTTTCATGATAAATAAAATAGTATATGTCTAACAACATGTTTGTAGCTTCAAGTTGTCACAATAAGAAATTATCTTGTAACTATCAGTCAAGTGTAAAGATCAGAACCATAAAACCAGGAATTGATGATATTGTCATTGCTTAGCACAGAGCAGCAGATCTGTGAACATAAAAGTAATTTTGATACAAGGTTTAACTATGTCTTAACTCCAGTATAGTACACAATTTGCTCTCCGTGAAATACCGTGCTTCATTCGAATGTGCTATAGAGTTCAGTCCCAAAGATCTCAAGGGGGATTATTAGCTGGGACTAGCACCTCACTAGTTATGTTCACAAGGCTTCAATTTGACTCAAAAAGTCAGAGCAGACTTGCATTTCTTTAATACGTAGATGGATCATATTAGGTTCTCCTTTGTAAAACTCTTAGACAGAACCATAGATGATCACTGATTCCATGACATCTCTGAATTTTAATGATAACAGTTGCAATTATGTATGTTGAAAAGCCAAATACTGAGGAGCCCGGGTTTTATAAGTTTACCTTTTTTGTGAGCAGAACTTACTAAGGTAGCAGTCTAATTTTAGCCAAACTGAAAGCATATGACAATCTGCACTTCATAAAGCCTAGAAGTCATGAAGAAATTAATTTCAGCTCAAACCCACTTATTTAATTTTTTAAGCCCATGCTGGTTTACTGTCATCACTTCTGGCTTAGTAGGAGAAAGGCCTCAGGTAAATGTAGAGGTAGAAACAGAAATGTCTACTGTAAACTGAATTAGTTATGTGAGTATAATCATTGCTTTCTGTCTTTTTCCTCAATCACAAAGACTAACCCTAGCTGACTTTGTGGAAAACATGAATAATCATAGGAAAAGTTATAAGCCACCAGTTTTAGTTAATATAAGTGTCTATTTTTCTTCATACTGAAAACCACTTAATTATATTTATCATTAAAAAAAAAAAAAAAAAAGAAATTAAGGAAATTTGACATCTTACCATATTTTAAGTTATTCTGGTGCAGTGCAAAATGATCCAAATCTCACTAGGTGGCTATTGCAACTTAAAATGTTCAGATTTATTAATGGATATGCCATTTCTGAAGTACAGCATATTAGACATATGAAGTCAGTATTACAACAGATCAACACGTTATTTCAAAAGCAGGGTGTTTCATAAGTACACGTATTCTCAGTCAAGATGGCTCAGCTGAAAGATAATGACTTGGTGACTTTTGCTTATGCCACCACACCTCAAATAATGAAGATCTGAAGATGAAAGCTCACAAAGATCAGACTGGAGACCAGTTTACTACCGAATTATGAATGCTAAAATCTACAAACGTGAAACATTTTTCATATAACCACAGAATATCCTGAGTTGGAAAAGACCCATGATGATCAACGCATCCAACTCCTGACTCCACATGGGACAACCAAAAAATTAAACCATATATCTAAAGTTAAATTGTTTGTCTATCATTTTTGTGCTTCTTTGGACATATTCTAATATTTTTATACCCTTATATTGCGCAGCCCAAAATTGAACACAGTACTTGAGGTGAGGTTGCACCAGTGCTGAGTATAGTGGGACAATCACTTTTTTCAGCTGATTAGCTGTACTGTACTTAATGCACTCCAGGATAGACTTGGCCCTTTTGGCCACCAGGACACAATTTTGACTCATATTGAGCTTGCCATGAACCAAAAACTCCAGATCCCTTTCTGCAAAGGTGCACTCCAGCCTCTTGTCCCTCACTCTTGCTGTACATCCAGGATTACACCATCCCACGTACAGAATCCAGCATTTGTTCCTGTTAAATTTCATGCAATTAGTGATTGCCCAGCACTCTAATCTATCACAATCTCTGAAAGAACTCTCTGTCCTTGAGGGAATCAATGACTCCTCCTAATTTAGTATCATTGGCAAATGTCCTTAGTGTGCACTCAACTCCTGTGTCCAGGCATGGATAAAAAATATTGAAGAGATCTTTTTTTTGCCTTTATGAAAGAATACAGTAGTAATTTATCTTCAGTGTGTCCATTCCTTGTCTTTTTACTTGTTTGACTCTAGCTCACAGGCTGTCCCCTCCAAAATATCTGTCAAAAGCCTAGATTCAAATATGGCTTAACTTCAAGAAACTTCAGATCCATATCTGAACTCTTTGATTTATTTATTTGATTTGATTTGAAGTGTGTGCTTCATCTGAGTTTGAAGGAAAAAAAAACCAATGGTTTGAGAGAGATTCTTTAAAAAACAACATTATAACGGAGCTGCAATGGGACAGATGGCCAGGACACGCAGTAGAGGGAGACATTGGAAGGGGTGGGAATAAAGTGAAAGATAAAAGAAAGACTTATCATTCCTTTGCATCGTTTTTTATTAGTGCTTGTTATAGGTGAGACCCATATCTAATTATAATAACGGAATCACTGAGGCAGAAAAGGACCTCTGGAGAACCTCTAGTCCAAACCACCTGCTCAGACAGGGTCAGGCAGAGCAGGTTGTCCACGACTGTGCCCAGCTGGGTAAATAAGATAAGATTTTAATTATAAATTTATTATGGATCATCACCATCACATCTAAGGGTTATTTTTTCTGAACATCCTAATTGGATAATGATTATGAGTGCATAATTTTATATTTATTTTAGAGTCAGTCTGAAGCAGATGAGTTGCAATTAGTAGTGTACTTCATTTTACATATAATGAAAATGAAGCAACTTACTATAGAGATACAATATATAAGTATTTGTACTGATTTTAATGAGAATAGAACTAATATTCTGCATAGTAGCTTGTCTGGTGCTATGTTTTGGATTCCTGCTGAAAACACTGTTGATAACACACCAGTGCTATATTTACTGCTAAGCAGTGCTTACACCCTACAAGTTAGTAGGCTGGGGGTGCACAAGAAGTTGGGAGTGGACACTGCTGGGACAGCTGATGCCAACTGACCAAAGGGATATTCCATAGTGCATGCTGTTGTGCTTAGGAAAAAGAGAAGGGTGGAGGGACACTGATTCAGAGTGATGGCGTTTGTCTTCCCAAGTAACCGTAACACATGATGGAGCCCTGCTTTCCTGGAGATGGATGAACATCTGCCTGTGATGGGAAGCAGTGAATCAATTCCTTTTCTTGCTTTGCTTACATGTGCAGCTTTTTTTTACCTATTAAACTGTCTTTATCTCAAGCCACAGGTTTTCTCACTTTTTACCATTCTGATTCTCTCCCTTATCCCACTGTGGGAGGAGTAAGCGAGCACCAGGGTGGGGCTTAGCTGCCTGCTGAGGTTGACGAACAGTGCCATGTATGGTACATATGCAAGTATGTGCAGGTACTACTGAAATTACTATTGCAACTAAACCTTGTCTTCTTTCAGCCCTAGAAGAAGAGGAAATGATTCATCAGGATCTGACTTGGCCAAGGATGTGGCGAATTACATTCAATTACTTGCTTTATAACAGTCTGTCTACATGTTGCTGAACTGGTCTAGGCATCAGGAACCTCAGTGAAAATTTCTCTCAAAGGCTGTAATAAGTGTAAGAAGATGCTATTGCAAAGATGTTCCAAGAAGCAATGGTAACAAAACTCTCATTTATATGAACTAATTTGTCAGATGAAAGCAAAAAGGTAGGCAGCTGCCACAATACAAGCGTGCCAGAATCAAAAAAGTCCTTACTGCGTCAAACTGTAGTAATTTGGTTTTAAACCAGTATGTACTTAAAGAACTCCCAGGTGAGCTTCTAGTTAGTTCTTCTGTGTCTCTACTTTTATCTGTATATGTACCCAAAGAATTTTGTTTTCAATTACTTAACTGTAAAGAGCAATGAAAGCACATTTTAGTAAATCTTGCCCTGTTTCCCTGGCATCTGTTCTTTTCCAAATTCTCCACAAAATTATTTCTCCTTTTCTTTCTAATGTGATCATTTTCTGATTCTCCCCCAATATTCCATTGCCTTGCAGTTTCTTCTGCTTTCCCTCGATTAATTCCCCCCCTTTTTTTGCCAGCCTCAAGACTTTACAAATTATAGATGGCTGTTCATTTTCTCCCTCACCAATTATACACCAGCAGCTGTCTGTAAAAGAAAAAAGACAAAGTTAGTCACTTCCCTGTCTGTATTGAACTGTGGGCAAAAGACTGAACTTGGTGCAGGGAGGAACTGACTAATCAGCCTTTCTTTACAGGCAGATTCATGTTTAAAAGAATTCAGAAAAAATGAATCATTCCCAAAGCTGATAATACATTGCTTTGCACCTTGGGGGAAGTCATTTCAGGCTCTGGCAGATGAGCTCTGGTATCAGCAATTTAAGAAAAGATTGTGCGAAACTCTCCGCCCACCCACAGTTTAACCTTCTGTAGTAGTGTGCAGAGATGGTGTGTCACCATGCTTTACTGCTTCCACTCATTAGCTGGCTCCTCAGATTGAGTGAGACTTGAGCCTGGGAAGCAGAACAACTGAAATGTGAATACACTGCTCTTTCTCTGTTGTAGATTTAATTTTTATGCCTATATTCCTCCTTTAAATTTTGATTATAACCTGGAACAGATAAAAAATTTGGTGAGGGCTGACAAAAGTGCATTTCTGTACACATGGACACAATCAGGTTTTAAAACTTTAGATCTTTTAGTTAATTAAGATCTTTTTAGATTCATACTATGATAAATACACACAGCAGAGAGTCAACTGATGATCTGGAAGGAAGAAATGAGGAAGAACAACCTGAGAGGAAAAAATGAATTGTGAAGTTGTAAAGGAAATAAATTAATTTCAGTAATCTCCCTTTTTTATTGTATGTTTGTAGGTCTGCATATATCTTACATGACTTCTGTAAGGTTAATGTTTTATTAAAAGGTTAATTGTTAATGACTTGAGAATCTCATTAACCACCCGGCTTATCTCTCCAGATGATCTGAAACATCTAATTTGTATAAGAACCATCTAATCTGTTCTTTAACTATGGGGGGCTAAGGCTTTATTCTTATTATTTCTAATTGTTTCAGCCATCTGGTCACAGTTGGTAATTTTGGTGAAAACTGATGCAAAATGGCATTAAATACCTTGGCTTTCTCAATAAAATCAATAATTTTCCTTCTCTGGCAAGAAGACATATGATCCTCCATTTATTTCTTCTATCTCTACAATATACACTAACAGTATTTTATTATATATCCATTGCTGACACCATCTTAAACAGTGTTTTGACTTCCTTGATTTCATTCATGTAAACTTATTCTGAACTTCTGTCTTCATCCTTCCTAATCTCCATTGTTTTATATGAAGCAAATAAAGGTAGTTTATGCTTTTCCAAGTTGATCTCTTGTTATTCCTTCAATCTTTCCTTCTTAATTGAATTGGTTGCCTTTGAGCTTCTGGAACCAACATATTCTTAAAGAAATATTCTTGTTATCATCATCATCTTCTTCTTTACTATTATTTTGTCTTGAAGCAGCTTCCCAGAAGAGCTCATCAGCAAGTTTTCCAAGGCAAATGAAGTATTTTTTCCTAACTCAGTTATTTTATTTTTTGTTTGTCCTTTATTGTTCTAAAAGCTTTGAAATCTGTCACCTCCTGGCCATCCTCATACAAGTTACCTTCTATTCAGCATTATTAAAGGTCCTTCCATACTAGATGAGAAGTATATCCAGAACTCTCCCGTTTCTTTATTTCCACTTCTCCTATAACCAAGCAGGAGTTCCCAAGACATGCAGCTCATTTTAGACATGTCACAGTTTTTGAGATATGTCTATGAGACAGGAGACATGACTTTGGACCAGTGGACTGCTCTTATCCTTTCGGAGGGGCCATGATTAGGCACTGAATCCCACCAAGTCCCACAGCATCTCCCTCCAAACAGATGATTTGATTTACTTTTATGTTGAAGCCTGTGCTCTGAATGACTTTACATTTGTGCATGAAAAACCCCATCCATCTGATAGCTAAGCTGGCAATATAGGGTATTATCAGGTATTTTCAGTCTCCCTCTGTGATATACCTGAGAACAAGCATATACATCTATGACAGATGAAGCAGTAGCTATTTTATTATTCCTTCCTCTCCTTCCTGAGCAAGATATTCCTCTTCAAATTAATATTCCAATTTTGAATTATCCTGTTCTGTCTCTATTGTACCAATTTATACTTCAGGCCATGAATTAAAATTTCAAGATCCTTCACTTTCGTATACTCATATGCTATGCAGGAGACGCAGAAGGCTTACGCAAACACATAGGCAGTTTGATAAGCCAGTGTAAAATTAGAACTGCTTTTCTTCAGTCTTTTCTACAACCTTGTATTTTCTGAAGATAAATACCTGTACTTTTGTGTATTGTCTACAGCTGATTTATGAATAAAGTAGGGTTATCCCAAATGGACTTTCTTCCTCATGAAAGAAACAAATCTAGTTTCCCTTGCTGGAAGTTTCTTTTGCTGAAATGTCTTTCAGGTACCTCTGCCTTAGATCAAAGATTCTTAAGGGCACAGATAGACATTCATTTATAGTAATAAATATAAATTTATAAACAGGTCAAACTGTAAGGAATTAGAACTAGTTAGTAATGATTTATAAGCAACTTTAACATTTTCTATTTCTGACTGCACCATTTAAACTAGAAGAGTTCAAAAACCAATAAACCAGTTGAAAAAAGAAAATTAAGGGGTTTTTTTTGGGAAAAAAAAGGGTGGTGTTTTTTTTTGGTTGTTTGTTTCTTTTGTTTTGTTTTATTATAAATATAAGGGAATAGAAATACTTGCATAAACAACAATGCTGGAAACATACTATAACTGTTTATCAAAGAGAAGATTGTGTTCACTCACGTTGTGAGGCTTAGCACAGATCACCATGAGCTGTCCTCAGAATCTACAGTGCACCTTTGTAGCAGAAGCAATTCTTTCATAAAGAATTGGGACAAAACTCAGCTTATTAACATAGGAGTGGCAACAAATAACCTTGCAAGTTGTTTTTGTTTATTACATTTCAGTATCACTAAGGAAACTACCTGATGCATACTAAATTTAAAAAGAAAAATTGTTAGGAATCTGCATAATGAATACAAATGGGAGTACACTGACAGGACTAAATTAAGAAGTCATGCTGCACAGGAAAAAAAACCCCACAAACAAACAACAAACAAACAAACAAAAAAAAAACAACAAAAAACCAAAGGCATCCCCTGCAAACAACCTTTCAAGACAGTTCAGTTTCTTTGGAAGATATTATTTTTTGTGCTGTAGAAAACTGCTTTTAACTACTGAATCTGTTCTAAATTCTGAAATTTTTAATTGACTTTGTGCTTAACATATTAAAGTTATTATCCATAAAATCCAAGATTTCAGAAGAATCAAGGAGTCACATTAGAATGCTTTCTTTTCTCTTTCAAGTATTATTTGAAAAGGCCTCCTATACTATTCCCTGAATGTTACATACTTTCTCTTCCTCATTTTCCTTATTTCTTTCCTTAATGTTTTCTTTCTTTCTTCATTCCTTCTTTATTATTTTCCTTTTTTCTTTCCTTATTTCCTTAGGGTTTTTTCCTTATTGTGGGACAACTCCACTATCAAGACCAGGATTGGTGCCTCTTTCACCTTTTTTTTTAATAGGACTTGCAGGGAATAATGGAATAAGTAAAGGAGAAAACAACAAATGAAAGCCAGAGGAAATGCTCCCCATCTTGAATTCCAGAAAAAGAAATATCATAACTCAAAATAAACTCAGTCATTTTTTTACTGAAACCAGATGTCTAAGACTTACCATAGAACTAAGATGAACTGAGATCATACCCTTTCCTTGCATTATGATCAGTAATCCCTTGAAACATTAATTTGATTGATTGCTTGCATTTAAAAGACTACCTTTCAAAACTGTCACACAGTAATAAATATCTTCACAGAATCACCACAGGTTTTATCCTTAGTGATAACTAAAGAGATGCCATTTCTGCCTTCTGAGTTAAGCAGATATCACAGAAATAGATATTTCATGTTAATATTTGTTTTCTAGAAAATTATATGTTTTGTTGACTCATAAACAAATTGTAAGACAACAGTTGTTTCAGCTCAACTCTTGCTGAAGCCTCCAAAGCAGCACACAATTTTCTTCTGTATTTGACCATGTGTAAATCTTATGTTTGGGATTTCTGTCTCAGCTTATTGTAGGCTATTGTGCTCTTCCAAGGCTTGCTCCCTGTAGTTGTCCTTTTCCCTGGTCACTACACCAAAACATTTCCTTTTTTTTTTTTCAGTTCCTAGCCTAAAATATACACTTTTCTTTCCTTCAGTTCCATGACGACACCTGATTGTGCTGATGCCAGATAGCATAAAGACTGCACTTAGTTGATTGAATCCATATCCATCCCTTCAGATCTGGAGCAGGGCTGGCAGTTTATCAAGGATCACAGCCTCTCTCATGAAGTGAGAGAATATATATTAACAACCCAGAGCTTGCTCACTCTTAAAATGTAGAAATGAATTTAAATTAAAATCTGGATGAATAAAAGCACAGACAATCTGAGATGGGTAGAATGTGATCCTTATATAAATACCTCAGATTTAAAAAATTTCAACTCTGCTTGATCTTGAGTAAGATCCAAAGTCTATCAAGATAGCTTTTGCTAAATATTCATCATTGTTTATTCTGATTAACTGTGAACCAATGTTAAATTTTCATTGATACAACACAAGATAAGATGACAAAACTTATCTGTGGGCTTGGTGTATAGCAGGAGTTTAGTTTGGCTCTTCAGGAAATGAATGAAAGCAGGAATCCAATCTATCATTCACATGGATAGTCCACAAGACTTGCACCCCTTAACAGATGTGTCATTGAGAACTTGTGCAAAATGATATGGTATAGCTATAAAAATAAAGAGCAATCCAAAACTAAGTTGAATGTAGTGTGAAAATAAGTTTTATCCCAAAGGAAGAACAGTCTTAATGATAATCATCCAAGAAATCTGAATTTATCTTGAATTTATTCTACCTCTAATTCTACAGGTTCATGGGAATCAGTTTACTTAGCAGAGGGGGATTAAAAGTAGTTACAGCATATGCCTTTTACTGTGCATATGTAAATCACTCTAGCCTTAACGGAGGTTCTCTGTCGCAGCACTCTCCAAGCTATCCAGCTGCAACAAGGTCTTTTACCATCTCATGCCAGCACACTCTTCATGCCAGTCCCTCTGCTGCCTTCTCCTCATTTCTTCTCCTCACTCAAGGCATGCTGTCTCCTCTCTTGCTTTTTCCTCTCTCATCTCCTTCTGCTTCTTCCTCTCTCTCCTTCTCTTCCTTGACTGCTCCCTCTTCACTAGCTCTCAACCCCTTAACATAACCAGCCGCAGCTGCACCTGATCTACATTGACCAACTCACCACCCCTGAAGCCAGCCCACAGCTGTATAGTATCAATGCTAATTAACCCAGCTTCATTCCTCTACAGTTCTGCAGACACACCATCAAGAATACATAGTGTCTTATGCCAGAAAGCTTGCAGCAAAACATAAAAAGTATTAGTACAATGTATAGACAGTAAAATGAGTCAAATATTAACTACAAATTTCATCTTAAATGAAATCAATTATTAACAATCACAGCATAAAAAAGTGACAGAACTAAAGCCACCCTAACATTCATATATATATATATATATATATATATATATAAAGTTAAAAAAATAAGAATTAATATAAACTTTGAAATAATAGAGAAAATAAAAGTCAACTGAACTTATGAGACAACTGTATCCACAAATTATGGACCCTGAGCAACCCATGAAAGCTTAGGTCTGCAGCTGGCCACAAAATAATACTAAGGACCAAACCTACCACCTTCCTCAGTTTCATGTGACTATGTCAGGTGTTGGGAAAGTTTCAGTGCTAAGGCTTGTGAATTGATCTAGAAGCTGGTTAGCAGTGACTTCTCCAAGATTAGGATCTTATTCATTCCTTTCCTTTGGTATAATATAGACTTTTCCCAGAATGTGGCATTCCCTGAAATATGTCCTAGAACTTCCTCAACTAAAGTAAGTGACTGGAGAGATAGGTTGCTTTTTTTCTTAGTGGGTCATGAGAAGAAAATATAGTTCTTCTTATCTCAGAAAATGTTTCATTTCTTCTTAAATATCCCAAAAATCTCCACATAAACCACACATCTCTTCCTCCAAAAAACCCCAAACCAAAATAAAAACTAAAACCCAAATGGCTAGCAAAATATACTAAAGCCGGTGTTCAAAAATGACCAGCACTGTGATTCTATTGTTTTGGCATTCTTTCCTAAGCATTGTATCTTCTGCAGTAATTTCCCTGTTTATGCCAGCCTCAAGGCTTTATACATCTCTACACTTTGCTTCCTTCCAGTAATAGCTGACTGTTTTGATCTGTATTAGAATGAATTCTATAAACTCAGGCATGTGATTAAGCTCTTCCATTTGCTAGAGTGGAGTATATTGTAAGACTGCTCTAGTTTGATTGAATTTTTAAGAATTTACAATTCCTAATGGGATATGAAATAACTTAAAAAGAAAACAACAACAACAACAAAAAAAAACCCAAAACAAAACAAAAAACCACCCTAAATCAGAAACCCATATATGCACTGGTCACCCAGTGGGATATCAGCAAATGTGATGTACATGGATCAAATAAAGTATCTACTATTTTTCCATTATAGTAATTGAGAATTACCAGGGAATAGCAATTTTTGACATATTTATAGTGCTTAAATGTATCCATACATTAAAACAAACAAACAAACAAAAATCCACAACCACCCAACCCCAAAAAACCTAGGCAAACCAGAGTCTAGAACATTAATCAAGAGAAAGGCATAAATTTGAGAACTGCTTTTGAAGTTCATCATCATATCTTTGCCTATTTCTTTACAATTTAGCAAACTACTAAATGAAAAGCAGCCTCTTGGGCATGTATTGAAAAGTAACAATTTTATCTTCACAGTTAAATGTTCTGTAAATGGCACTGGCATTTTCTTGCAGCTAATCACCAAATTAAGCAGGGGTGGGTTGGTGGTAGTGGTGGAAGGGGACAAAATGCAAAAAACCTCAAACTCTTTACCTATTATTAAAATCTAGAAACATCTGAATCTAGTATTTACAAAGAATCTTTGACTACTCCAATAGAAAAGTTCCTAACTGAAGGCTCCAAGTGGCAGTTGTCTTTTTCGTATTCTTGTTACCAGTATTACAAGAAAAAGAAGAAAAAGTAGATAATAAGATATATACAGAAATCACAGCTTGGAAATATATCTTCTGTATATGGCCACGGAGTGCTTAGAAATTTCACTCGAACTGCAGATTTGCTTGCTTTTGTGGTAGAAATGGAATTTCTGCTACTTCATCCTCTTCCTGACTATTCTGTGAAAAAGTTGCACGTGATGACATTATTTGTAAGCTATGCCACAAAAATCACCTTATAAACCCCATTTCTGACAATATTTATACGTAACCCTCTGTCTGGCAATTTATCCCTAACCTAACATATTATTTATATAGCACCAGTAGCCTGCAGAATTTATTACAGGCATGCAGGAAGACATATGGGTAGATTCTTCTCTCATTTATACTAGCATAAATCAGAACTAATGCTGCTGAAGTCACTGGAGTTCCACTTGTTTAAAGGTGGACTAAAAATGCTCAGAACCAACCCAAAACTTACCAGTAACTTTTCTACCTTAATGGGATCATGTCAGGCAGGTTTTAATTCTGCTGTCTAAACCTGTCCTTTTATCCAGCCTCAGTAGAGTTATTAAAAACTTTTAAACAGCATGAAGGCTTTGTGCCATTCTCTTGCCATCTTTGACTCAGCCATTATCCAAATTTGTCCCCTGAAGCCATACTTATGTCATTGGAGTAGTGCCAAACAGTATTCACTGTGTCATTTTTTGAATTTAGGGACAATATTTAAAAACCTTGAAATATTTATTACACTCGCATATTACTTAGTACAGCAGTCTGGATGTAGTCGCATCTGCTCAGAACTTTAGATGCTCAAGGACATTTGGAAACTGAAAAGCTGTCATTGTGAGAGCATTTGGTAGTTTGTAGTAGCTTAATAATGTACCACTGTGCCATAGCTGTTCAGTAACACCTTTGATTCACAGCAATAGGGAAAATGAGCCTTTCAAGAGCTTCAGTTCAGAAAAAGTTAATATAAAATTATTGATATTTATCAAACTTAAAAAAAATAATTACATATAAGCTCAGCAAATAAATCCTTTCTTTGAAACTATTATGTCTGTGCTGTAAAGAAATTTTGTGCCTGTGTGTTACTTGGGAAGTAATTATAGTTACATGGCCAACAGGGAAACTTGAAGAATTGGCTTGTACTAAACAGAAAGCGAACAGATGCTCTTCACACCTCCCCACTTAACTCTAATGGGGCAATTCATTCCTGATCTACTTTACCTTCTTCTGTCACTTTATTTCCAAATTAATCAAACACAAAATGGCTTTAGTGAAGGAAACCTAATGCCTAGGATCTATGCCTATTTCACTGGCTACTAATACTCCCAAGGTGACAGGATCTAGCCCCAGAGCTTTGTAGCATTTTAAGGAGAGAGATTTATTATAGTGACCAAAAAGTGTGAACTATTTTTTTTCATAAATTCTTTGCTAAGGAAGAGGAAGGGGAGGGGGGAAAATAAAATATCCCTTTCTGGTTCATTCCTGTCTCAAGAGAGGTAAAATCTAGGCAAATCCTGAGCTGTTTTAGTTGCTGTTCTTGTCCTTTCTGAAAGGAGGAAAATTAAAGATAATGTTAATTGCAGTATTGCAAGAAGACCTCATTCAGAATTCTTTGGCTATCATTGTGTACACATCTATGAGTTAATAATTTGGCATTCATTATGTTGATAAATGCATAGATGTAAAGATGGAATGGACTTTTCCTTTTAACAGCTAGCTTGTTTCTTTTGGATCTGCTCACTGAAGAGTAGTAGTGAGTGTTGTTATGAATGGATATAAGCAGAGACTGAATAGAGGGGGCAGGATTACCCAGATCCCCACTGACCCCAACAGAAATTTGATCTGCTTCTGTTGTGAATCTTTACACAGGGAATAGCAAGTTCTTAGTTTTGGTGACAGTAAGAAGTGAAATAAAACAGTGTTTATTTTATAATTACAAGACCAAAAGTCCTACATATGCTTAAATAGCTTATGAAACAGGACATAGAAATGAGAAACATACTTAATCTGTTTAGAGGTTGGTTGTCTTCTATAACTACCACATTTTACACACCTCCATGTCTGGCATTTATGCAAATTCTTTCAGGAAATAATTTGCATAATCAAGTAATTTACATATGCTCACCTTAAGCAGGATAAATTTCATGCTGGAGAATGTGTCAGCCTATTTGACAGCTTGGGTGAACGAAGCCTACAGGTAAGCATCACAGTAAGCTTGTGTTCATTGTACATTCCACCATTTCTTATATTTCTTATGGTAAAAACTGGGATAACAAGGAGCTGTGAACTTGAAAACACAGGGAATCTGAAAATCTATTTTTGTTTCTTTTCTCTTTTTCTGTTAATTATAGGTGCTGCTTTTTTACACTCCTTGGATATTCTCTTTTCCTCATACTTCTCCTTATCAACCGTTGTCACCCTGTTCTTCACAACTTGATTATCATGTACAGTACTAGTTAGTCAGCTAAGTCAAAATCTTGCTAAAAAGCATGCTGACATGGATTGTTAAATATTTCAAGTGTGTAAAGCAGCCCTTCTTTGCACTCTGAACAAAATTTACCCATTGCAGAGGATCCAGGAAATGGCCTTGCATTAGTTTTGGCTCTCATAATTATGAGGTACTTGCAGTGAACTGAGACATTGTGTTGGCCTTCAGCACAGATATGAAGTCTTACCTTAGTGTTACATTAGAATTTCATGCCCTTGGTGAAAATGAAATAAGGATTATTCCTCCCGTGAAAGTGGGCATGAGCTGCTAGCCATAGGTCCACTCCCTCAATTTTTGTTTTCAGATAACAACATCTGAACTATAATTCATTAGCTTTTCAGTACATGTAGAATAAAACTTGAGATTGTTGCACTTTCACAAGTATGGAGGGATGTAAGCCGTTCGTGGAGCCTTTCCTTCATGACACCTCTAAAAAAGCCCAGGAATGGGGAAAAAAAAATAAATCCCAAGATTCCTTGTCATTCTGCTTATCCAACAGTAGATCCATGGGAGGATTTTGCACAGAACTGTGTGTAGATGCAGTGGACAAAATCCATACAAACTTGAGGATTCATTTTACTGAATTGCATTGGGATTCTTTTATTGGTTTTGTCAATAAAATTTACTGAGAACAAACATCAAAACCACTAACATGGCAGGAGGTTCAAACAGAAATGATTAGATGCTTTTCACTGTTACTTGTACAGTTGGATTAGTAGAATTTTGTAGCTGTTTGGATTTTGGCCAGAAATTACTAAGCTTCTGAACCCTGAAAATTTCATGAATAACAGAAAAGGAAGTTGCTAGTCTTTATTATTCATTTTTGCAAGGTTTCAGCTGTGCCATTAGTGAGAAGAATTATCACAAAAATAAGAACTGTGAAGCAAGTATTCCTACACTTAATCATTTAAATCTCAGTGATGCAGAATGGAAATCTAAACATCAGTGTCTACCTTTACATCCTCCAACCTTATTGTTTCCTTTTGCAGTCATGCATACCAAAACTCGGAAGTCCCTGCTGGCTTTTTAAAAAGTCAGACAATGTCTCCAGAAATATTTATACTTTGGCTTTTCTGGACTCTTTCCTGGGAAAACATCTTCAAAGCTGGGAAAGATATATGTCTTTGTTAAATATATACACACATATATATATATATATATATGTCTACTTTCTGATGATTCTAAAGCATATACCTGAAAATGTGTTTTGCTGAGCCTTTTCTATAACATCTCAGAGTTAACACAGTGAGTGAAACAACTTGCAGTCTGAATAGGGTATTCAGTCTACTTTAATTTTTTTACATTGTAAATCCAACAATTTTTTTTAAATTCTGTAGAAATGCATTGATCTTTTTCTGTTGAAGTATCATCTCCCTAAAATAGTAACAAAAAAGCAAGAAACAGTAAACCCCCACCATTTTTCCTCTGTGCCAATAAAGAAACTTTCAGAAAAAAATGATAGCTTTGGACATAAAAATGTGAATCACATAATTCTGTTTTATTTAACTCAAACTAATACCATTTCAGCCACTTGATCATGTACTCATCTTTAAACACATATCTCTGCCAACAGTCAAAGACAGCATACTAGTAAAGTTGTGTTCCCTATCCGTATGGCATCAATAAAACAATTCCTATACCCCAGGAAGTTCTGCAACACAACATTAATTGTCTGTCTCTGAGAACAAAGTTATCCCCTATGTGACAGTTCTTACCCAGAGTAGAAAACCCTTCTCTGACAGACAAATTAGCCACTGTCAACAAATTGGAAGCTTCCTTAAAAGCAGCAAGGTCAGGATGAGGACGGACTGCAAGATGTCTGTGCTTAGAAATGTTGATGTATGATGCTGTGCAAAGCAAAGGACAGAGGACAGGCAAGAATACATGATGCAAAAACACCACAGTACATGACTACAGTTATTCTTAATAACTTAAACCAGCTCTATAGAAGTAAATTACAACCTACACTTCCACCCCAATAAAGGGGTTTTAAATTTTTTCGAAGATTTAGTCTTGACAGTTTTTGTTGATGATGACAATATATAGAATATTTCTACCTAAGGATGCCCAACTTCTTTCTGAGACAGGACAAACAGCTTCAAGCAGCTTTCTTCCAGGGATGTATGGCTTTTCCTTAACTTGGATGAGATCAAGGATAGACTCTAAATTGAAACTACTATGAACAAACAGTTATCTTGGAAGTTCAAGATGAGTTTGGCTGAGGTAAAAAAGGAATGTTATCTGGGAGATAGCTAATTAAGATGTAGAATAAGTAATTGTTTCTTCTGGCCTGGCCCAGAATAGAATATTTTCTACAGGAAAATCATGGTTAATTTAGGTGAAACAGAGGTTGCCTGTTTTAAATACTTAAATTAGTGAATTTTGAATGTGTTCCTCTTTTATCCACCCTTTAAATTTGTAATATTACATCCAAATCAAGACATATGGCTGTCTTCATACTCTAATGATTTCAAAGTAAAATGGAAGTGCTACAGAAACTTAAAAGTCAAGTCCTAAAATAATTTGATATGAGATAGACATGATGAGAAGACTCAGATAATATTATCTGTTGAAAGGTTCTTAAACGGAATAATTACATTAAAAATACTAGCCTTGCAACCAGCTCCATAAAGCAGACTTGATGGCATACATTTGAGTGTAACAGCTTCTGCTGTGGAAATGATGAAATTGTATGTAAAGAAGACATTTATATCAGGTGCCCAGCGGCTGGCAGGGGGCTGCAGGGGCGGCCTCTGTGAGGAGAGGGACTGCCCTGTGCCGGACACAGCCGGTTTCAGCCGGCTCCAAGACCGCGCACCGGGCACAGCTCAGGGACAATGAGGGCACCTCTGGGGAGGTCTGTGTGGGAAAGGATAAAAAACTGCCCAGCAGCCCGGGGTGGTGGTGGTAAAAAACTGCCCAGCAGCCCGGGGCGGGGAAAAACCAGCCCAGCCAGTGCCAGGGTGGAAGGAGGAGGGGAGAAGGTGCTCCAGGCACCCCAGCAGGGATTCCCTGCAGCCCCTGGAGACAGCATGGAGCAGCAGATACCCACGCTGCCGCCTCTGGATGTCCCCATGCCAGAACAGGTGCTGTGCCCTGAAGGAAGCTGCAGCCTGTGGAGAGCCCAGGCTGAAGCGGGTTTACCCTGAAGGACTGCAGCCTGTGGGAAGGACGCACGCTGGAGCAGGGGGAAGGTGTGAGAAGGAAGGAGTGGCAGAGAAAAGCTATCATGGACTGACTGTGACCTCCATTCCTAACATCCCTGCACCACTTGTGGGGGAGAGATGAGGTGGAGGGGTGAGGCTGAGCCTGGGACAGGGGACAGAGGAAGGGGGAAGGTGTCATTTTAATTTTGTCTTTGTTTCTCACCACTCAACGCTATTCTAATTGGCAATAAATTAAATAATTTTTTTCCAAGTCAAATCTGTTTTGCTCATGACAGTAATTAGTATGTGATCTCCCTGTCCTTATCTCAATCCATGATCTTTTTCATCTTGTTTTCTCTCCCCCTCCCAGGTCCTGTTGAGGAGGAGTGAGAGGGCAGCTGAGCAGGTGTGTGGCAACCAGCCAAGGCTAACCACAATAAACAGTAGGAATGATTCATGTAGATGCAGAAATTGTTGCAGATAATAGTCTTATATACACGGATGAGATATTACAAAGTTACTTTATATGTAAGTAGGATAATTAATAAAGGTGGATGGTGCGTATGCTGGGGTGTCTTATAGGACCATGGTCAGATGGAGAATAAGAAATGAGGAAAACAGCAGACTGGAGAGTCTTGCACAACTAAGCTGAAGGTATTGCTGTCAGCAATGGAGACACACATCTACACTCAACAGTGAGTGATCGTCCTGTTCAGAAGATCCGACTCTCCACGTAAGCGTTATCTTATGCCTAGGTCTCAATAAATCGGTTTCTCTTTTTAACAAACCCTCTGTCCCTGAGGGTTTGTGCAGCAGAAGTGTTAACATACAGCTATTATCTACAGCACTAAAAGAACCTACAGAAGCCCAAACACTTTGTGTAATCACCAGCTGAGGTTAAAATAATCAGCTGTCAATGTCCAGAGAAGGAATGTACAGAACTGAAATAACACCCTGGATGATCCTCTACAGAGCACTGGGCTTCAGATTTTTTTACATAGGGTGGCTCTGTATATTTGGTTTGCATTACTGATTTTCTTTCGTTTTTCTGATGTGTATGAAATGAAGGAATTAACCAACTTTTTTTACATTTTTTAAGTAACAATTACTCAGTGGTAATTTTTTGTTAAAAACAGAAGAAAACACCCTCCCACATCACTACCAGCAAGTACTAGTTTAGGATTGAGTGAATATTTTTGGTATGTTCTGGAAAGCCCACAGGATGTTTCATTGTTTACTTTGCCAATCTTTTAATTCTCAATTTACGTATTACTTACTTTGAGAAAACATAATGGAAAGTGTAGAGGAGTAAACTGAACCTCCCCGTGGACCTGGGCAGAACCTCTGAGTTCTGCCAGGTACTGGACATGGCATGATGTGGGGGAAGGTCATTTCATTTCTCTTGGTCTTTTGCTCCCATGCCCTGCCTGCCCTGCCCATAATCTGTCTCACCTATTAAAACTACAGGCTAAGAAAGAACTACCCCCTACTACATACATTTTAAATCCTTAGCAGAGTGAAGCAGTAATTTAAGACAGAGCCTAAAAGATTGACCGGAATAAATATTTATCTCAAATTGTAGTGATTCATGTCTTACACAATCCCTGATGTGTAATGTATTAATACACTTTTTGGATATTGACAGGAAAATATTTTTGTATTTGTCTTGAGACTGACTTAAAAAATACATCAACGGTTTCTTAGAATATTGCTGCTTAGTGTTTAGAATTAAGAACACAGATATAAAAGTCAGTCTTTGAAAGCAAAGAGTTTAATGTTATTTTATATGAAATTCTAAAGAAAGAATCTTCCTATTAATTCTATATTCTGAAGTATTATTCTAGTATTAGCAGCAGTCTAATAAAAAGCAAGATCCAATTTGAAGAAGCACAAAGGTTTGGGTTTTTTTTGATGAAAAACAGGGGTAGTGGAGGTTATGGAGAAATAATTATATGGTGAGATAATATAAAGACTGCAGGTTTGTGTGTCTTCATATAACTCTACCAAGTATGAGATGTGATGTTTGTTAATTAAAGACTTTTCTATTTCCACTAGATGGCTGCTTCTGAAAGACTAGCTTCTTAGCATAAAATTAATTAACCTTCAAGAGACAGTCCGAAGTATTTCAATGACCCCACTGCTGCCAAAAAAAATAAATCACATTACAGGATCTTTCTACAAATCTTTTAAAGGCCTTCTACAATATGTGTGGTGAAAGAGTATAAAATATTAGATACCCTTTTATTTTACATTATGTGCTAGTGGAACACAGAAGGCAATTATTTCTTCCCATATATCAGACCAGTGTCTCTTCTCACATTTTAAGAGGTATGAGGACATTATGAGGAAACATGTAGCAGATATCATATCACTTTCACTCTCCTTGCTCCTTATGCTATACACCTAATCTTCAGCTCTGTGACCTCCATCCCCTTCCAACCATAAAAAGTATGCAGGTACTAAATATCAGGAGCTATTTGAGCAGGTCTGTTTTTAATTCATATCTGAAAACCATCATAACTTTGGTCCAGATTTCAAGTCATTTAAAAACACTTTGTTTGAATCCTCCTTTGCAAGGAAGTGAAGTGAAGGATGCATTCTAATCTGGTAGCAAAGCTGAAAGAAATGCAATGATTTAATTTCTAAATCCTCCTGACTTTTGACAAAGAACTTTATATGTGGTTAAATAAAAACACCTCTAACATCACCAATAACCCTATTGAAATGTTATTTTAGAATCTGTTTTGATTTTTACAGCCTTAGTGAATTAATTTAGGAATGAGGTATTTTCTCAGACAATAGAACTTATCATGGCTAATGATATGAAGTTACTCAGTGGTCTGACTTGCGTGCATGAGATTTGTATCATATACTTTGGAGTACTATAGGAGAGACTAAAGTGTGGATAACAGTGCATTGAAGCCACACAGACAGAATACTGAACTGACACTCAAAGTCTAGGCTTCCCTGCACAATCTGTGCTTCTTTTCCTGTATGACTTTGGATAAGTTGTTCTGGCTTTGTGGTTTTAGTTTCCCCATCTGTAAGTTGTGAATAATAATGTTGCTTCTAAAACAAGTCTTAAGATCAGAAGTCTTAAAAGTAGGTTTTATTATTATACTAGATGTGCTATATAGAGAGAATTGCCTGCTTACATAATAGAAAAGACGTTTCCATATGTTTTGCACCAAACATTGTCATACCCCAGTTCTACATCTGTTGCTGCCAGACATTTGCCAGCTTTCTAGGATGTTTCTACTTAAGCTCAGACATAATAAGAGAAATAGAGAGTGGAGAACGATAGGATTTGATCAAGTCTTGTGTGCCCAAACATACTCCTTTCTGGTATAGTGTCAACTATAATAAACCACTTAGCAGTACTGCCTCCTATAATCTTTAGAAAATTATAGGACTGTTTTAAAGGAATTTTATTTTTATAGGACTTATTATAAGATAAAGACCCATTTGCTTGTTTTATCCTTGCTACATTTTCTTTGTAATGGAAAATTCTATTTTTTTTTCTGCTAAAGCTAACTGATTTAACTATAATGTAGGACATATATAGGTATAATAATGTATAGTAATTTATAATGTATAATAAAACAGGATCAGGATGCTTGTATAACCCTTTCCTTCCTAAATCACTGCAATTTCTTCTCACCCAGAAAGGGATTTCTACATCTACTTTTGAAGGATCCAAGGCCCGGCACTGATATCACGGCTCAGAGATCAGAGGAATTTGCTACATTTAAGAAACAGCCTGGGTAACAGGGTCATGCAAGATAAGAAACGTAAGAAAGAAGTAGGACTGTAAGAAAGATATTACTAGTACCTCAAAAACTTCAAGGTGGAAAGCCAATGAAATGGACAGGTTTAAAACCCTAAAGGGGAAATATGGAAAAGTATCAGTGTCAGAGGATTTGCAAGCTGACAACACCGAGGACTCCTTCCTGTCTGATTAATGCCTGCCTGGCCAGCAAAGGCTCTTCAGATGTCATACTGGGGTGTTGAGCTCACTGTTGCTTAGCCCGGCAGTTTCTTAAATCGTTGTGATCTTGAGTGTGTATTAGCCAATATATGATTGCCTTATACCTTTATTTCTTTTTATGTGTGTGTGTGTACACATGTCTGTGTGTATGTGCACATATATAAACATGTAACTATGGAGATATCTATTGATATTCTACTTGCAAAGACTCTTCCTGCTCAGCTAAAAGACAACCAATTACAGTGACCCCAAAAGAGAGAGTAATAACAGTCAACATTTAAAGTATTTTAAAAAGAAAATGCAAATTGAAGAGGTCACACAGTCTCTTTTTAAATATTACAAAGTAGGACATTTAAAACCATGGAAATAAAATCACATCTAGACAAATGGGTAAATGCTGTGCTCTTCATCTCCCCTGAAGAGAGTTATTGAAACTCTGGAACAGTTTAAAACAAACATAATTAATAGTTCTCCATCTATTCGCAGTCATTCTGACACTCCAGAATTTGAATATGAAAGGCTGACTTTGCTGAAGGATAGCGCTGGGCATTCTAAATCGCCGATTAGGATGCAAACCTGAATTCTACCTAGTGCTGAAATACAGTCCATTTGCATACAAAAAAAGAGTCAAACAAACAAGAATGCTGCTTCTGGAATCTAAAGCAACTGAGACATAAAACTGGCTTTAAGCCAAGAAAAGAACCTTTTTTTGGGGGGAAAAAAAGGTCATGAGAAAATTTTCTTATTTCAAAAGTTGTTTGTAGTGAAATAAATATCAAGTCCTTCATTTTATCTGGTCAGTCCATACATTTCTGCATCCCAATTGAAAATTATTTATTTGATAGAACTTGTTTCATTATATGAATCACAGAATTAAAACCAAGCAAACAAACGAACAAACCATCCACAATATAGTGTGACTTACAGATGATTTAGCTATATTTTGAGACTCATGCCAAAAAGTCAGTTGGCAGCCATGTAAAGTCAGAACAGTTTACAGTGTTCAGACCACCTCAATTGGTTTGTCTTGCAATTATTCAAGTCCTAAATTTATGCTTCTGTGACTTATAACAATAAGATATGCAGATAACAAGAGCCTAAATATAGTCAGGATCTAAAAATCCAGCTTTCTTTATGGTACTCCTTAAGACAAGAATGAATAGGTGAATCTGTGTTCAATAAACAGCTTCCCAGATTTTTCTTATATCATCCCAAGTACTTGTCACCACTTTCTGCTTTGTAAATCATACATGGGCAGAAGTAGCTCACCTGTAGATGTTGAACATACCAATTTTCCTGTCATTTTTTAAATCATCTTCAGCTAAGCAAAACAAATATTTTCTAATGGAGCACCACACTACTTTTAAAGTAGTTTAATTCAACTCCTTCTGGAGTTTGTAAGTGAGAGGAAACTGCTACAGTGGCATGCCACATCTACACATTTATACAAACAAAGCTATTAATAGAATAATAGAGCTGTAAAAACATACACCCCAAAGTAAGAAATGTCAGAGCTAAATTTATTCTTTATGAACTTACTCTTTTTCACTGAATGTTCATTATGATATAGGATCTAATTATATAATCATATACCATGTTTGTGTTTCCTCAAAAAATCTCTACAGGTTACTTGAGAAATAATTTACCATGATAAAACCCAGGAAAACAAAAATCTCTTGTCACAAGTTATTCAAAGAAATCACCTCCAAAACCAAAAGTATACTCCTAAATCAACTGGCTAAAGTAAGCGTGGTAAGCATATTCATTCTGCTAAAATGATGTGACTGTGTTCTGTATAAATACAAATATTTTTTTGTTATTTAAGTAAAAAAAGAAACATATTTGTAACTCAAGTATTTCCAGCCATATATCATGGTGAAACATTTACTTAGATATGTCTTTGCTAACCTTGAAAAAGAGAGACTGGGATTCTGTAAATGGTTCAGAATCTAGTAATGCAGTTTGCCACTCCCTTCAGCATTTAAAATATTACTCCTAACTAGGTTCAGTTTATGTCAGCAAGGAATAGCCCTTAATTGCAAAATTAGATATAAACTATGCAAAGGAAAGAAGGCAACATTGTGATTTGCAACATGTGGCATAACGAAACCAAAACGTGGGTTTTTTTCCTCAGTAGCTGTTTGCCATTCTTTATATATCTAATCCCACAGTCAGAGACTCAATTCTGTTCCACGCCCTGTGTGATAGCTGTTATGGAAAAGAAAATCTTTCCTGTCACAGTCAGCACATACATTGCTTTTAGACTCTTCCTCTCATATCAGCTCCCAAAATTAGTGATCTTGAATTCTGGAGTTTTACATTCCTCCAGACACAACGCAAATGTCCTCTTGATTTTATAAATGCTAACCCTAAAAATGATCATGTACTATCTAGTGGACTTGTTAAGGTATTACTGAATTTATTGCTTACTGAAAAGTAAAATCAAAAAGTTGATTGGTGGCTCTCACTGTAAATTTCAATTGCTTATTTTATATTAATAAATATAGTGGCAATCATAAGTAATGCACATAGATAGATATATGGGATTGATATGTGAATCTTGGCTGAGATCTTGACTGGATCCCGACTAAGACCCCCAGAAACCACGGTACAACTGAACCCAGCATCTTTTTTTGACTGCTATGCAGTTAGAAAAATATTTTAAGAAGAGTTTTTATAGTACATATAGCAGCAAAATAAAATTATTTATGGAAGGAACTACAGATACCGAGAAGAAAACAAGCTACACTGGATAATTGTAAACTAAAACTTGATTAGTGATTCTTACAAGGCTACCTTCTACCACTGGTTATTTCTTATAAGTAGACTTTGGAAACCCTATTCACTCATTTATGAATATAGCCATTTGCTTTTTGGGAACAACTGAATAGGCTAGGATTTCCTTAACCCAACAACCAAGCTCACTTAGTGTTTCCCAATAATTATTATTTTCTGAGAAATAATAATACAAACTATTCATCAGAAGTTAGGCAGAACATGTAATTTCTAAATTATTCTTCTGTATTTAGCAAATCAGAATCTGACCTTGGTTCTTATATTGCCGTTAACCTTTATAGCTTTTTTAAAAAAATCCTTCTTCTGTACTTTTGAAAATACAGCCAAATACATCTCCTACTTTCATGTGGGCACACACTGAATGAAATGAGGGATAAAAGAAGTTCATTTAATGAAGAATTTGTATCCAAAGCTAGATAGAAAGTGTGTAATCTGATGGAATTATTTAAATAAAGTTCTTGTGGAGGCAAAGTCTGCAAAGGAGTGGCATGTAGCTTACCAATTTATAGATAAATACAAAGTCTATCTGAAACATCAGACACTTTTCTTCAAAGATCTTTTTCAGACGGTGAAAAGGTCCTTTTGCATTTGGCTAAAGGGGCTTTAAAAGTAACAAACATATATCATCTTTTAATCATAATTGTTTTCTACTTTGGTAATAGTTATTTTCAAGTAATGTACTCATAAACTCAGTTAGCTTTTCCCTCAAATTCTTGATCTTCAGAAATCTTAGCTTTTGACTGGTAAAACTTCATTTTTTTTCCTAACAATTTCTAAGCACATTTCCTACAATAACATTTCATTTGGCACACTAAACTTTAACAACTCTCAGTAAAGCAAAGAGAATCTCAAATCAAATACTGTAATACATTTTGATTGACATCAACAAAATTAAAATTAATCCAAACTTTCAGCAGATCTTGTTTTATTCTGTCTTTTGCACCCATTTAGTCTGTCTACTTTAACATATTGTGTTAAGTCCAGATAGCCTTGACATGCCTACAGATGGGGTAGTTACAATACTAGATTGCTTTTTCCTTGGTTTCTGAAAACTGTCTACATGGTGCTGTTATCTCTGACTTTTCTGAACTACTTAAAACCTTGGTGAAATAGCACCAGACAGCTGTTTGGGCCCTTAACATTTTTATTATCGCTTGCATGTTTCCCAGTGACTCATTTCTTTCCTTACATTCGATGTCCATAAATCTGGATGGTTTTGTAGTGCCAGGTCATGACTGCTTCAGTTGTTATTCAAAAAGCTGTCGGGTTTTTTTGTGGACAACATAATTAGACACTCAGAATCACTCTTGTCAACAGTTATCTATTGAAAATGTTGACTGCCACTGTGAGATAAAAGACCCATAATTCAATTTGATCAAAGTGCCTTAAATAACTACACACAGTGGTGAAACTCTATGAAATATTGATCAGTTCTTTCAAGTAATACTGAAATAACCCACTTAAAACCTTAAAAACATACACAGGTCTGCTATCTTAATAGTCTGAAACTATGAAAGCTTTTTTTTTTTTTTTTGTTAATAACTGAATGGATTCCATAATGTTTACAAATAAAATTATCTTAACATTTTGATATCTAATTAATCAGCTATTTAATTTATTTCTAAGACTACAAAGAGACTTGAAGGAGTTTTAGGTTAATTGGATAGCCATTATTTCTTTTGAAAATAAATTTTCTTTCTTCTGAATATCATGAAGATTAAATAAAATTACTGATCTACCTTCATATAAAAATACATTACTTTTTATTGTTCATTACCATAATAATAGTGCTTAAACTTTATAATACCCATTTCATGTTCAAAACACAAAGGTTAAGTAATTAAACCTTACCAGTCTGCTCGTGAATGAAGTGGAAAAACATTGTCATCTTCATATCATGTTGATGACACAGAGGTGAAGAAGTAGAATGGCTTCCCCAAAGCAGTGTAAGGGAGAAGGGATGGTGCCAAATCATGAATTGATGGCATTTTTTGATGGTATTTTTATTCAAAGATTACACTTCCTTCCCATGATAAACTAATACTTACATCTACTGGAACAATGTCTTCCTCCTCTCTAGTTTTAATGGAGCATCCTGTAAAAATATGTTTCTATCTGTAGCAAAATCATCCTGAAAACTGTGATGATTTTGCTCAAGGTTACATTTCACTGTCATAAATTATATTATCTCTTCACACACCACCCCCCCACCCCCCAACTTTTTTGTATCCTTTTAATGCCACTTGTAAAGCCTGGTGTGCCACTGGAACAATGGAAACAATCTCACCTACTGCACTCAAAAAGGTTGTAGTGTGCTTAGCTGTGTACCATGGGGTTCTGTATTCATGTGCCTCGGCACAAGGGTTGACATTGACTGTCATTTGGGAGTACATGACACCATTTTGGGACTGACTGTACACTCCAAAGCAGTTATGCTGGATTTTAGGAGGCAGTAAACTTTGTATATTTTCTCCCCTTAAGCCATAGCATAGGATCACAAAGATTGATAATCAGTTTATCACTGATGCTCACTGCGCCCCAAATATCTTTCCTCCTCTGCAGCCCTTGGTGCCCACCTGGAAGTGGTACCACACTACTTTATTCATATTTTTATATCCCATCTGTCACTTTTTAACTTCTCCCAGTCTTATATTCTTGGTGTGCTGTAAACCATACTCTCTTAATTATGGGAATGACTAAAATGTGGAAGAAGCTAATGAGACAAACACTACCTGATTTGTTTACTGTTTGGTTTTTTTTGTCATACTCATACACAAATACTGTCAAACCTGTCACTGTGTGGAAAGGACCCTTATTTACTGAATAACATGAAAATAGATCAAATACCCCAGACTTTCTACTGAGTAGCTCCATAAGTTTGGGATATTCACACAGTACAAGTCAGTCACCATAGAATTAAATGATAACCATTCATTCTAGTTTAAGTGAAGATTTTATAGAGCATGATATTAGAAAGGGAAAAAATAAAAAGAGAGAAAAGGGGAGGGGGGAAGTGCTTTTAACCTACATTAATATCTAGCTTGTAATTACAAGAAATTATAAACAATGGATGAAGAAGTCTGTGTGGTATCAAAATAAGAGGCTGTCATACAGATCAGAGGCATGTTTGTTTGCTTAGCTTCTACATGCTATGGCTGAAAAGAAGGTAACATAACTTTGCAAGGATATTATTTGTACTCAGGCAGGTGTGGCAGTTGTATATGCCAACAATAACAATATCAGTTTATAATAGTCAATATCCTGAAATGTTTTTGAAGGTTGATAATAATTCATTATTTAGATCTTTAGATATGCAGGATTAAGATTGGACATTTACGTATGATAAATTATGTCACATCCATTTGCTGCATGATATTTCCCTTATATGAAATGTATTTAGCTACTATTGGTTACAATTACAAACAGGATAGATAGCTCAGAAGATAGACTTTTATTCAGTATAGCAAATACTACTTTTATAATGACTAGTGTAGTACTTTAATTCCTGAAATGAAAAAAAATTAAATAGATGAACACTCATTTTTGTTGTTGTTGGGAAAGACTTCCATCACACACAAAATTTAAAGTAAGTCCTGGTTTCAGCTGGGATAGAGTTACTTTTCTTCTCAGTAGCTAGTACAGTGCTGTGGTTTAGCTATGATGTGAGAACAATGTTGAGAGGACACTGATGGTTTTAGTTGTTGCTGGGTGATGTTTGTATTAAATCAAGGACTTTTCAGTTCCTTGGGCCCTGCCAGCCAGAGGGCTGGAGGGGCACAGGGAATTGGGAGGGGACACAGCCAGGACAGGTGACCTGAACTAGCCAAAGGGATATTCCATACCACATGATGTCATGCTGAGTATATAAACTGGAGGAAGAAGAAGGAAAGGGGGGGACATTTGGCATTATGACATTTGTCTTCCTGAGTAACGATTATGCGTGATGAAGCCTGGCTTTCCTGGGCATGGCTGAACACCTGCCTGCCCATGGGAAGTGGGGAATGAATTCTTTGCTTTGCTTGTGTGTGTGGCTTTTGCTTTACCTGTTAAGTTGTTCTTATCTCAACACTTGAGTTTTACATTCCTTTCTGATTCCCCTCCCCATCCCTCTGGGTGGGGGAGAGTGTACAAGTGGCTGTGTGGGGCTGGGTTGCCGGCTGGGGTTAAACCACCATGACATTAATTCCATTGATTGCAGTGCAACTTCTGTTGATAATCATGTGATAAGTATTTTAAGACTATTATTGCAGGTTTTTCCCTGTATTTTCTATGGTGCCATAGCATTCATGCCATATCTGTATTAACAAGGAAGGAAGTTATCGTTTCATTTACATCCATGCAAACCTGCTATCTGGGAAGTTAAAGGAAAGCACTGAACAATATACATCTGAAGTTTTGAGACAGAATGATTATGTAGGTATAGTAATTACTATTACAAATCCAAGCCAAAAGCTGACTGTACTGAAGCTGAAAGGGAACTGATGACATCACTACTGCAAATCAGAATCTGCAAAAAGTCCTCTCACATCAACCCCGTCAAGGGTCTTTTGCTAGTACAGAAAAGAAACAGAAGCAGATTTGTTGTAAAAAATTCCAATTTGCTTTTTGAGTATTGACATGTGTAGTTCTTAGATCTAGGTATCATTGCTGTATAGAAGGCTAAACAGGAATGCTTCTGGGACTCTTGGTTTTACCTGACAGGGAGTAAAACATCTTACTTTGCACTGGAAACAGCAAAAATTGAATCTGTCTAAGATAAACAGAACTTCTGTATATGGAAGAAGACTTCATAGTATTATTGCATTACCTCTGATTGCTTTGGAGATGGAATGGTCTGAGTTATGGAGTGTAATTATCATCTAATAGTTTAGTTGGAGTTTATGTGATGTTTAACAACAGAAAGGGGGACCTTCTATGTAACAAGATGGACTTGGTTCAGTTACAAATTAAGTGATCCATTATAAACCAACAAGTGGTTGATAGTATGCCCAATGCAACGTTACACATCACTTCAGAAAACGATTTTGAGATCCTCCACTAAAAGACTACTAGAACACTTAATTCTAACTTTCATGAGAGGCAATAAAGCAACTAGGATTAAAATCTCTGAAACAGTTTTGGTTTACTCACTTTCTGTTACAGATTAAATCCTTGCTTATTTTCTCTGAAGTGCTCATAATGATTAAAGGTAACCCAGAGGAAATGAACATTTTGATACTTTAAAAAAAAATGAGCATCAATGTGAATCATGATTTACCCAGATTAAAAAAAAAAAACAAACAAAAACACAAAACAACAAAAAACAAAACCCACAGAAAACAAACAAACAACAACAATAACAACAACCCCCCCCAAACCCAACACTAAACTCCAACCAACAAAACAAAAACCACCTCTAGAGAGAAAATTGGGCTAAAACAGCATTAATAATTTTACCAAGAAAAGCCATAGGCTGGATTTTGGGTTGTATGCCCCAAATGCCCATTGTAGATAGGGGAATTCATTTCCCACTGAACTTCAAACAGAATAAGTATTTAGAATATGAGTAACATTATACAGGAGACAGGGTATGATACAGAATGCTGCAGTTTTCTTTTAAAGTATTAGAAGTTATCTGTAGCAGATATTTGATCTCTTTTTGCAAAATCAGGTTGTTATCAATTGGGTGATGTTATAAGCTGTAGTTTGTCTGACACTAATGGATGCTCCTGAAAGAGCGTATAAGTAGTGTAAAGTTATATTCCACCAATTACAGATCCTTTGCAAAGGACAAATATCTTGGCAGTCCTTTAAACAGCTGCCTCATGAGAGAACAGGAAATACGTTTCCTCCTAGAAATCCCACAGGCACTAATCACTTCAAAAAGGATAGAGGAGACACAGGGTACTGACTTGATCATGCACGAATGTAAGTTTGTAAATAAATAGTATAAATAATATGGAAGTTGATACAGCTTGCAGTTTTTCACTGCTCCTCTGGGAAAAAAGGTAGTTTTGCCTCCATCTGGAAGTAGACTTTCACCCTGTGTGCCTAAAGAGCTTTGAAAAGACCTGGAATTATCCAGAGCTTTGAGGTAGATCTGCCTAGCCTGCCTCGTATTCTGAAGTCCCTAAATAAGAACAAAGGTTACTTTTTGAAGTTACTTCTCCGCTTAAAAAAAACAAACCAATCCATTGCAAAATCCTTCTACAAGGAAAAGGACAGGTTTTATCAGACTAGATAATAAAAAGACTTAACTAAAATGTACTAGGTCAGATACAATGGAAAAAATAACAAAAAAATCACACACAACTCTCTTTTTGCTCACTGAGTCTTTGAAAACAGTCCTTGGTCCACTTTTGGTCTGAATTAACTCACGACTGCAAACCGTACCGAACTCCCCACAATCTCCAAGAAATTTTTTGCTGTTATTTCCGATGCCTGGCCAGCTGCTCTCCATTTCTCAGCTGAATATCCTGATCCTTAAGGCTCCTCCAGCGTTTTAGTAGCTTTCCTCTCTGCTATATCTTACATTCTGTGAAATCATGTGAAATCTTCCTTGAGCCTGGCAAGTAGCTCCCTGAGGAAAGCAAACTCTCACCCATGTGAGAACCATGACTTCCAGCATGCTGTGAAAAAAACATTATGTTTTCATTAGATCATCCATACACCATGATATTACACCATATTAGCTGAAAAAAACCCAACTTTATCCAATATTTTAACTTATTCATGCTTAGCAGACACGTAGCATACTTAGTGACAAATTTTTAGCAGATTGTGTTTTCATAGTGCACAGAGGTTTCACACTGCTCCACTCCTCTAATGAAACATAACGCAAAAAGATCGCAAATAAAATACGTGTCTGCCTTTAGCACAGTGTAGCATCCCAGCAATACAAGTTTATCTAACCTTCAACAATATAACAAAACGAAGAAGTATCTGTGTTTGTGTTTCAGGAAAAGGTCTATCCAAACATATTAACTCAAGAGTTAGACTTGAGTAGTATGTGTTCAAGTAGGTATGCAAATCTGGGTGAGTGAGATTACTTTTGTTAACTGTAAGGAAATATCCTCCCCTGTATTACAGCTCTTAAAGCTGAGGGACAAGCATTTAAAGCAAACAGTATAACAAGGCCAGAATGCCGTGGTTAAGTGTAAGAACAGTTAAGTGTAAATTGGCTGACTTACCCTGGTAATGGTAAGATTTGTCATCACCGGTAGGAATGACTATGAACTATCTTGTTTACACAGTATAGAAGATTAAGTCATATTTCTGACCTTTCTCTCTTGGAAACACAATATGTTTGTTTTACAGCATTTTGAGAAGTCACACATAAAAGTTGTATTGATTTAATCTGGATCAGAAGAGGCCTCTATCACTTCACGATTAAAAGACACAAAGTAGTTAATTTTAATTTTCAAAGGTTCGTGTTCATCTACTGTTTATTTAATTTTCATAAAAATAGTAGTAAAAACATTGTCTAATAATGACAAAAGAAATGCAAATGAGATATGTTAATATGAGAAAATACTATATTAAACATAACTACAACATATTATGAAATATGCAACAGTACTATGTTATCATATATCAGCTTATCATGCCCATGTATCAGCAGATTTTGCATATTTATATATAAAATTTGTAACAAAGTAGTTTAGCATGCTCTCTATACAAGTTGTGAGTATGTCACCTAGACAAAATGTATGTAATTCATGTTTCAACAACAGAGGTCTGATAATTTTTTTCTATTCTAGAGAGTGAGTTGCTGTACAAAATGAGGTCAGGTTGTGGTACAGGCTGGTAGAACAGTGCCATTAGGTGCAGAAGTTGCAGGAAGAGGCAAACTGCACCATCAGGGTGGCTGAGGAAGATTGCCGGTGTCTTTGGTGAGACTGTGCAGAGCCAAGAGACTGAGACCCATGGTTTAAGGAAAGATCTAGAAATTACCCTCAGATGAGCAGTAGATGGAGATTCCCACAAAAAGAAAGGCTGGAGACTTGTGACTTCTGGCAAGAGGAGGAAGCGCTTCCCTGCCGGCTGCAGATCTGTAGCATTAGAGCAGGTATAGTGCCCTGACAAGCCAGACCCAAATGTATGTGTGAGGAGGAAAAAGTGGGTGACAGATGCCAGAGATTGCTCCCTGAAAGGATGGAAATATCCACCTGATGGGCTCTAACTTACATGTCCCAGGAGGCTTGTTTCTTTCTGGGTGCCCTGTGGTGGGTAAACCTCAGCTGACTGGCTCAGGAAGACAGGGGACAAAATAAAAAAGACTTTGTAGGTCAAGATAAGGACAGGGACATCACTCAGGGATTACTGATATGGGCAAACCAGATTTGACCTGGGGAAGATGAATGTAATTTTTTTCCAATTAATAACAGAGTAGAGTAGTGAGAAATAAAGACAAAACTGAAAACACTTTCCTTCTCACTCTCCCAGCTTCTTCCCAGGCTCAGCCTCACTTCTGGCCCTTCTATCTTCCCACCACTGAGGAGTGCAGAGGGATGGGCAGTGGGGGTTGCAGTCTGTAACGCTTCCTCTCTGTTGCTTCTTTCTCTTCACATTTTTTCCCTGCTTCAGCATGGGTCTTTCTCACAGGCTGCATCCTTCAGGAATAAACCTGCTCCAGCCTGTGGTCCTCCAGGGGCTGCAGAGTTCATATGTACTCTGATGGAGTCCTCCATGGGCTGCTGGAGGACAACCTGCTTCACCATGATCTTTCTCATGGGCTGCAGAGGAATCTCATCTCTGGTGCCTGGAGCACCTCGTCCCCCTCCTTCTCTGACCTTGGTGTCTGCAAGAGTTTTTTCTCTCACATTTTTTTTTTTTTTCACTTCTCTTTATCACAGCTTCTCTGCAGCATTTTTTACTCTTTCTCACGTCTGTTATCACAGACGCACCAGTAGCAGCACTGACAGGATTATGTTTGGACAGCAGTGTATGTGTTTTAGAGTCTGCTGAAACTGGTTCTCTCTGACAGGGGAGAAGCTCCTGGTCTCTTCTTACAGAATTCACACCTACAGTCCCACCCACTACTAAAACTTTGCCATGTAAACCCAATACACACCCAAATCTGGGGTGTTTAGAGAGACTACCAAGTCTTACCTTTTTCTTGGACTTTTAACCTCTGCTGTTCATCCATCTGGACAGCAATGATACTGCTGGGTCAATCCCAAGCATGTCAAGGGATTCTGGCTAAGGAGCCCTAGAGGTGAGGGTCAAGGGACTGAGGGACAAGGGATTCAGTCCTGCCAGTGAAGAGAGAAAGAGTTGGATACATACCATGGATCAATTCCTGGCTCTGTGATCGATGACACAGGGAGAATTTGCCTTGTAACATTGTTTGTTGGTGTTGCATCAGTCCATTGGCATATCATCTAGAAATGCTTATAGGCAAACAACCAGGAATAAGAATGGTCTGTCAGGCAGCACTTTAGAGGTGAGGCAGTGCTCCCCCAAGCAACGTAAATGCAGAGGTTCTTGCCAACCAGGGAATGCTGAGCTGTGTGCAGTGCTGAGTTCAAAATCACCAATAGTGCAGCAAGAATAATAACATGCATGGGATGGAATATCCACAAAGCATTTGCCACTATCACAGTCATTTGTAACCCCTACATATAATTGCTACCTGAACTGGGCATTATGACATGGCTGAGCAAAATATCTGACCTTTATGCAACATCTCTGCTGAACTTCTTTTGTCACACAGCTGTAGTTATCTTAAATATATTTCATAGATCATTGAGGGTAAAAAATCTGTGAGGATGTGTGCATTCAGTGTCCTGAAATTCTGACTCACTGTATTTGACATCTTTAAAAAAACCCCTTAACTTAGTGATTACAAAGGGAGAAGAACGCTTTGTCTAGCTTGACCTCCTAATTTCACAGCTTTTTTTGCCAGCTCAGCAGACTAGCAGCAGTTATAGCCTTCTGTAGCATTGTCTGCTTAAAGCAGGGGCTTTCTCTAATGGGAGGTGCAATTATCTCTTCTGCATACTCATCTTGAATCATTTTGTCAGCCATTACCTAAACTTAAAGCCAGTTTGTACTGACAATGTAGTAACATATTGATTCAACCAGTTCCTCTGCACTGGTGAAATTCTTAGCAGCCCACTGCATCTGCTGCTTTAATACTAATGGGTCTGACATTCACATATAGAAGAAATACAAGATATATGGTGGATTTCTGCTCTCAAAGACAAGTCTAATCCACACTTTCGATAGCTATTTGCCATTAATTGCAGGTGCAGCTTGCCAGCTCTTGAGTTCAGACATTATAGCCCTGCCAGAATTTTGAAACATGGAGCAGCACAATTCAAGGGCTCTGTGGTCTTCCTGCTTGTTAATTCATGGTCTAAGGGAAGAGGGTCAGCCATTGCCTAAGATGGTTTATCTTATGGAATAGCAACTGTAACACGGTAGCTACCCCTGTTATAGGGCTGATAGAGACCAGTATCACTTAGCACTTGATTTCAGCTTTTATTGATAATTCCTATTTGATTTTAGCTGAATTTGAACTCTACTCGAAGTTACTGCATATGGTCTTAATATATTTATACTTACAAGCTTAAGAATTGTGGATATTTTCATTCAAAATTTTCTGGCTTTGGCAAGCTATTCTTCTCAACCTGTCGTATAAAGCATTTCATTTGATAATTAAAATATTAAAGTAGTGAGCCTGCATGTTTAATCCTTGCAACTTTAGCTGTTTCAAGATCATATTTGCAGACAGACTTAGGTTCCATTTCTGCAAATACTGAAGTCAGTGAGAAAGTTAATGAACTAAAATTACTTGGCAGTTTAACAATACTGTCCAATTCAGACTGTACTGAGCAATGAAAGAAACAAGCACTGCAAGTATTGTGGAAAACCCACCAATGACAAAGGATGACCTGATTTATCAGCCTCTAGTAAAAAAATCTACTTACTTTATAATTAAATTTAACAGTTTAAGGCAACTATCATTCTTAGTTGTAGGCAGTCATATTGGTTAGATCATAGTTACCTTTTCTGAGGAAAAACTAATCCCTCTGAATGCAATTGCACACAGGTTTCTTCTTCAAGATTCAGTAATTGAGCTAGAGGAAAAGAAATCAAAGATGTATTCAAAATCAATTGCATGTCTAATTTATATTAATTTTTTTAGAAGCTGGATATATGAAATAAGAAATTATCTGTGAAAAGCAAAGAATTTTTTTACACCCTCAGTTATATGAAGTGATAAGGTTAGGTATCAGGATTAAAATTTTACTCAATTAAAATCTTGGTAAAACAGAACAAAGTTAAACACAGACTAGCAATGCAGTGCTATTACTTCACATGTGTTCTCATTTAATTTTCAAAAAACCCAAGTGTTCTTTATTTATGCACGTGTGTGCATATGTACATACAGTGAGGAGAGCAAACGCTGAAGAAGAATAAATATATAATATATCATGTTACAATAATTCTTAGAGTTGCAATACTCTTATTTTCTCTGGAAGTACCAGTCTATATTATGCAACTTATTTAGCCCTTTCTGTGTTATGGGGTATTTTTTCAGATGTAAATTTGGGGCTTGCTTGAGTTTTAGACAGTTTTATTTGATTTAGCCTCTGACATTAAGGGGCTGATAAGCTCCTTGTGGAGCTGCTGAAGGAAAGCAATTCCACACTGCTGGCTCTAATCCATTGCCCACAGACAGCTCCTGGACATACCTGGTGAGACAGAATGCACTGATGTTGCAGCCTTAAGGCTAAGCATAAATTTTACTTAAAGGAGAACCACTCATTGACTTAACATCAAGTTCTATTTAGGAAATCTTCATGACAGTACTCTAAGAACATGCATATTGTGTCTTATTCTTCACCATTCTACATTTTTTCTAATATTTACATCAATTTGGTGTGTAAACTTATGTTAGACTGGCTTGCAGACACATGGCTCGCATTCCTGGCAGTGTTCAAGGCCAGGCTGGATAAGGCTTTGAGCAACCTGGTCTAGTGGAAATGTCCCTGCCCTTGGCAGGAGGTTGGAACTAGATGATCCTTAAGGTCCCTTCCAAGCCAAACCATTCTATGATTCTATGATCCTGAAATGTACAATTATCTTCAGAACAGTTTCACACATTTTTTCAAATAATAAAAAACACTTTAATGTGCATTCTATGATTTGTTGTGTTCGCTTTCATTAATATTCTATGAATCCTGAATATTAAAAGAATATTGGGACTCATATGAAAATTCTCAATGAATACATTATTTAATGAATATATAATTATAATACTCTCAATTAATACCAATGGGAAATGTAGCTGCAAGAGTATTGCTGAATGGCAATTTTTATTTTATAGATATGTGTATTTGCACTTTTAACCTGAAACATAAAGATGGTTTCAGTGAAACGTCTTGTTTATTCATCAAATTAGAATCAAAGTCAAGTGACTTACAGTTTGTAATTTACCAGACGATTTGAAGTAATTTACATAATAGTTCTGAAAGCTTGTGATGAACTATACACAGACAACATACTAAAGACCATATACACAGAAGTCTAACCCCATAAATGATCTGGAGGAAATTTATGCCACAAGAAGAAAAAAAGGGTCTAAACCAATCAAAAGTTTCATGAAATAGTAAATTCTGTCTGGTAAACTTGTTTTTATTCTTTCTGATTCTTGTCATTTAACCCAGGCAGTTTCTTAGTGTTCCCTGTGTAAGGATAAGATAATTAGCATATTTGCATGCTGTCCATTCATGTTGTAAACTGCATGTTGTCCATTCATGTTGTAAACAACCTTAGGAAACACTTCCATGTACTGTGTGTATATGCAATGTTTAAAATAATGGCAAGTTGGGATCATGAGATACTAGTACAGTGCATTACTAGATAGTATTATTACCATTAATATTTATTTCAATTAACTTTTTAAAAATTTCAGCCAACAAATGGAAAGATCAGAAATCAGGCAGACTTCTAAATTAAAAGGTAATTTAAATTGTTCTTTCCAAAGAGTTGATCATAGAGTTTAAAATTTAAAGCAATTTTCCTAGCTTTCCAGTGGGGAAAAAAACAACAACAACCCCACAACAAAAAAACCACAAAAAAATAGCTTGATGAAACTAAAAAAGAACAAGGTCTTAAAAAAAAAATAAAATATATATTAGTCGGGATGAGTTTGGTACAGTGCTCTGGGTGATGCACTCTGTGTGTTGAGAAAGGAATGTACTCTGAATAATTAGAAAAGATAAGGTGGGCACCTGAAGGAGATAAGGAGACCATCAAGTCAGGTAATCGTTGAACAAAGAAAATTGAAAGGTCTACTCCACCTACATCGCACCTATTGTGAATAGAATGATTAGGTGTCAAAATTAAATGAATATGTATATAAAGATGTTGTGTAACCTCTCACGAAAACTGTATAAACTACCTAACCTTTCACTGAAAACTTTGGAGCTAGTTTGTGCGGTGGGAATCGGCTAGCTCCCAACGTTGAACGAAACGAATACCTTTGCTGCTTAAAGACAGAGTTGGTCTCTGAGCAGCTACTCTGTGCCATTTTGGCATCACAGTGGCAAAGAAGAAGAAAAGAAAAAAAAAGTAGACAAATATTACAGGTTCAGACATGCCAAACACACATACTGACTGTCTTTCAACACTTGTGGTGTACAAGCAGAAGGAAGTTACATGTCTAAATATTACTATTTCTACTTAACATTTCAGCTTGGATTAACTTGTCATGATTAGTATTGAAGGCACAAAAATGTGGCCACTACATTGACAGTCTCTTTAAGTATATTGTTTGATATGAAATCAAACTGAAATCCCAAGTGTTAAGCTTGAAATAAACCCCACAATGCTATGGAGGTTCATAAGAGGTGTAGTGAGAATCACCCCCTTGCCCAAACACAAGAGCATGAAGGAACAATAAATAATAGTTGGGATAGTCTTTGCAGTTTTACTCCTTTGCACATTGCAGAAATAATTCTTTAACTAAAATAATTAAACACATTTGAATGTTATCACACTGAGGATTCCTAAATCCAGTTTCTACTTGATACAATCCTAAATTTCATTTAGATCTTATATGGAATAAGTTTTCCTCCTAAAGAAGAATGTGAATAACAGATATTTTTTAGGGATTAATACAATGATAAGTTTATATCTGAAACACTACCTATGGCTTAGGTCACAACATTAATAAAAGGGCATTCAAAATAAAAGATGTGCAGTAAAAGACAACAAAAATTACTTAGGAGTTTGGGGACTGAAGCTATGATGAAATGTCATTCAGGCATGGTTAACATAGTTTAGATGCAGAGGACTTCAGAGGTAGCTTAATGTGCTGTTGATGTTAACTTCAAGGCTACATGTATTTTAAGATGCATGCATTAAAAGTGAAGGAGTAGTACATATATTACCTATATAAATTCTCTTTTTAGGGAATGCAGTTTAGCTGCATGTTTAACTTGAATGCTCATATTTAGACATAAATGTGCTAATGACACCAGGAATATAGACCAATTGCCTACTTGCTGCTTAACCTTTTAACAGCTGACATTCTTGGGCATTTCTTGGGCACTATCTACTCAAAAACATTATTTTTGGCATTGCTATCTGAAGTATATGAAAGATAGAAACCCTCCTGAAAAATTCTTTCCAAAATAAATGTGTTTTAAAATGTAATTTCTCTGAGTATTTTCTAAGCACTTGCTGTATTTCACTTTCTACACACATATTTTGATTAATTTTCTTACCTATTTTCTTTCATTGATGAAAAAAATCTATTATGCCTAACAAAACTCTTGTCTTCACTAAAAGCCTTTGAAATATTGTCATCATGTTGCACAACTCTGAAACAGACACTATTATGAAGCTCCAAAATCTCAGCTGATAATTCTAAAAAGCTTGTGACAAACAGTCTAGAGATTCCAGTTACTTCCGTATTACCAGATGAGATGAAAATGGAGCCTAACTGCAAGGTGTATAATATCACAAACTGTAGGTGGATATCTTTCTTTCATATTTCATCCATTTTGGTCTATAAATCTGCACTGGGTTACCATGGATCAACAGATGAGTAGTGTCCTGTTTGTTTCTTCACAAGCATAGTTTTAGGTGGCTAAATCACACTTCGAAAAAATCTTTCTGATATCTGTTATGCTGTGGAACAGTTTTACAAATATTAATAGTTTTTTTTGCTTTAATTTTATTTTTAAATTATTTTCCCTTTATTAAAGGCTGTTCTCATGTCAAATATGCATTTCCCAGCCTCTGATTTAATCCGTGCAAAGTCAGCCAGAAAAACAGCATTTTCACAATAAGAAAGGTTTGAATTTTTTCCTAGTTAAAACCTGATTATTTGTTAAAGTCTGAAGATTTACAACAAATAAAAACCTTCCAATCAACATTCTGGAGAATGCTAACAAAAAGGGTCAAAAAGATTGACAGTCAAGGATATATTTAGAGAGGTGTCTGAGCATAAAAGGATATACAGCTTTAACTATTTTGCTCTGTATTTCTTCCATTTTACTAACACTGAGATAAATTAGGTCACATAGTACTTGAGAATGTGCTTATTACTGTAAAGTACAATGCAATATATCATCCTAGCTAATGTCCCTTCCCAGAGACAAACTAATAGCACATCAGCAGAATTCTGTTGCAAATCCTCTTTATTGATGCTGATTACTGTCCTGTTCAAGAAAAAATATTTGTTGACTCTTGCTAACACATAAAAAAAATTAAAACTTCCTTTTTATCTCTATCTTATTCTGTTTAAATGAAAGTTTAGAACAAGCATGAACTATGCAACTAAGTGATATTTAAAAGTATTGTTTACATGTCTTAATTTTTCTTTTCAATCAGAACCAATATTTTGTTAAATAAATGAGAAGAAAGGAAGAAAAAAGGGATGTTTTTTTCTGTCTAGCATACTAAGGACTGACAGAATTATCACACTGGTGAAGACTTCTGATCCCTCGAAGAAGAAATGGCAGAGCTGAGCATAAGCCAGGTACTCTAGTGGGTTTGAAGTGCTGTAATCCAGCTCATTCCTTCACCACAGTCAGCCAAGAAAGGTCCTCTTTTCTGTTCTTTGACATCACTTTGTCATCCTTAAAAGGCAAAGGTTCCTTCCAGATGGGTAATAAAAGTTTCATCTGGTCCTACAATTAGTAAACTGTGAGTACATCCATGAAATATGCTTGCTAGTAATGGAACTGAACCTCATTTAAACATAAAAGGACGCTATATGAAAAAAACCTATTTAGTTTACAAGCCCTACTCTACAGGAATTGGGACTTAACATAAGGATGTAATATTCCAGTTTGCCTCTGTGAGCTAACATTAAATATGGTATCTGAAACACTTCATTGTATTTTCCATGATCTGTTTCTTAGTTTACACATCTTTTATTTTATTATTATTATTATTTTATTATTATTATTATTTAATTTTATTATTTATAAAGTAGCAATAAAATTTTTAACACTTGTCAAGCAAGTAATGGAAGAATTAACTATAATTTATTTATTTTCTTATTTTCAAAGTGTATAAATTTAATACTTAATAAACTTGCATAAATGTAATACTTGTATGAATGTAACAATTAATAGCCTTGATAATATTTAATAGCTATTGTTAACCTTTATCTAAGGCAACACAGCTTTTAATTTACTTTCTATAGGAAAAGTAAATGAGAAAAAGAAAATCTGAAATTTTGTTCTTTTGAATTGGGATTTTTTGACTCCACTTCCTTTATTTAAACTTTCCTCTGGTATCTTCAGTTTTTCTAATGAGCATTTGTGCACACTACAATAAGCAATGACATTTCTAAATATAAGCACAGATGCTGATACTCAACTCACAAAGACATAAACTATTAAAAATCCTAGCTTAGAGTTGAAAAACTGAAATCTTTCCATCAAAGAATTCAATACAGAAAAAAGTGCCTCTTTTCCCTCAATCAAAAAACACTTGTCAATTTGAAAATGTTTTCAATACCTTAAATCTTCTTCAAAAAAATGCTCATTCTAAATTCTACAGCTGAAATTATACTGAAAAGTTATACTGAAAAGCTTTTGAGAAAAAAGCATTTTCCCTGTGGCTGACTGAGGAATATTTGAGAATGTACATTATGAAAATTACTATCTAATGTTTTAAGGAAGATATTTCTAAGGTACTCTGTACTGGAAAACAAGTAGTATTTTTCTTGTTCATTGAAGACCTCCATATTTCACTAATTGGGAATAGGCAGATGACTGATGCCAGTGGGAAGAGTTGTGGCTAAGAAAGCTTCCAACAGACTAACAGAAATAAGACATCCTGCCGTGGAAAGCAGCTGTTAGCAGATAATTACATTATTAAGAATTTGTAGTATTCTTGAGAAAGATGAAAAAAATCAGACAAAATGAATAGGAATTATTTGAACAAAAGTACTATGACATGTGGTCTAATTCTGTAGGCCTGAAAGACTTCAATCAAAGATGATCTATTTGAGTGTACAATTTTTTTCACCCCCACAGAGTTTTGTCCTTTTTTTCTGTTTGTTTGTTTTAAAGTTAACAAATCTGTGATTTCATCCCAAGTAGTGATGGCTGAAGTTTCCTCTTTATTTCTTCTTTCAAGCAAAATATTTGTTCCTGACAAATAAGGAAAGATGGGATATGATTACTGATTGAAAACAGCAACCATAATCTGATGTTACCTTATGCTTTCGGAGGATGTTAGAACCTCTGGAGAGGAAATGTGGGCAATCATCAAAATAAGAGAAGGTTTTATTAGTCACCTTTTACAGACTTAGAAATACTAGGCCTCTAAGGCCACTGACTGAAAACTACCCATTTAGATGCTTTCTAGAGTTTTGGAATGTCCAAGCTTTGTTTGGAGGAGCTGGGAAACAAAGGAACTTGTCTGCAACCAGCAGGGTCTTACTCCCTTCCCAATCAGTAAGCAGCTGATCCACTGCTTAGTGCTTTTCCTGGCCTCCCAACCATTCATTAGTTGTGGGGGATTCATAAATCAGTCTGTCACAAATCTTGAAGAATTACAAGCAACAGATCTAGAAATATTTTTTTTTTTTACTAAGAATATTACTATCTTCAAAATAAAAATCACTCTTAAAATTTTTCACAGGTAGAAGCTTGTATTTCATACAGTGTCTATGTAAAATGAAAATCACAAAGCTTTTCTAAGGAGAATAGTTTGCCAGACTACTTACTGGATTCTTCTGTTAATTTCTGCAAACATTTATACAAGCAAATTTTTGTCTGCAAAAATGTTTGCAGAAGAAGATTTTGTAACTAAATATTTGCACAAATGTTCACTGGAGTATTTACTTTGATGACCCTTGTGGATTTTGGTTTGCCACATCATTAAGGAAAAAGGAAGAGTTTGTAGTTTAACGCCTATCTGTTTTCTGTATTTCACAAATCTGAAAATTGGCCATAAATCCCTAATGTATCTAAGTCAATTTAATTTTAATGTTAAGACTTACATATCACAGAAGTGTATTAATAAAAATATAAAAATTTAGATTTTTTCCCCAAGAAAACCTTACCTAAAAAAAAAAAAAAGGATAGAGATTTCAGAGACACCTTGAAACATTATTTATAGGATTAAATCTCCTTACATTAAACAAAACTGGAATTTATTTGATACTGTTTGCATTAGCTGAAGGCACTTCTCCCAAAAGCTCAGAGACTGAGTATGAAAATATGAATAAAGTCTTCCTCACTGTCCTTCTGTCCTTCATTTTCACACAACTCTCAGCTCCTCTCCTAAATGTATATATTTAACCACACACATATATGGATATACATACACACACATAACCAGTCTCACATTGCTTTCATTTCTTGTTAAGTTTTATTCTAACTATTGTATTTTTCCAGAGAAAGTTTCATTGAGAGAAAGAGAAACACACCTGGACTATAAAGACCATGAGAGCTATATATATCAAGGAATTTGTTTTATTACAAATGTTAAAAGATTAATCCAGCTAAATCTTGAGATATACAATGTAAATGGAAAGAAGATGGACTGTTGTTTAGGGGTGGGGGGAGGGTGTATGTGCATTCTGGAATATTACTACCATAATTACTAAGAGTGGGAAAACATGTGTAATACAGCCTCAGAGATGAGCCAGGGACTATAGTAATGTAAAACCACAGAAGGCAGTCAAGAATCTGGAGAGTTTGAGATATGTGTCTGTATAATTCAGATATGGCAAATATTACTATTTTGGAAAACTATTTAAAAAAAAAAAAAAAAAGACCTAATTTGATCTAATTTTTGCTCTATCTGTTCTTTGTATATGTGTTTGTCATGGTTATACTAATTTTTATTGAAATAGCATAGAAAAAATGTGAATTAGAACATGAAGATAGGCAGAATTTGTCTTCCTTTAAATAAGTCTAATATCTGCAAACAAAAATAGACATACATGTGTCTTAAAATACTGGAATTATTTCTGAGATTTCAGAAGAATTGGTCACTGAGTGTACATGAGTGTCAGTGAGGGTCAGGGCCTCAGTTTTGCCAGTAACTCTTCAGTAACAAAGTTCTATAAAATCATTTGGGTTTTATCCTGAGTTTTTGAGCTGTTTTTTGTAGGAAGTGGTGGAAGTCAGTGGAAGTCAATTTGGAAAACTTCCTAGGAAAAGGTAGGATATGGTCAGTCTGGATAAGTAGCCACAGGAATAGTCCGATAAACAATACCAGGAAACAAACTTAAAAATAAGTTACCATAATACAAAAATTACAAAACTCTCACTAGGAATTGAAACTTTTAAGTGATACTTTTTCTATTCATAATCAGCAAACTGAAGAATGTAGTTATTTTTGACATATGTAACTAATAAAAAATAATTAGGTCTGGATCTAGCTGTGAATACTGCATGCTGGGGAAGATATAAATTCTGAATAACAAGAATACCAAGAATGGCTTAAGCTATGCATTTTTTTCCTATTATGTTGACAAATATCTAGTAAGAATTTTCATTAATACTGCAGCGTTGGTTTGGGATTTTGAGGTTTGGTGGATTTTTTTGCTGGGGAAGGGTATTGGTTTTTGATTGCATCATGCTGTTAAAGGCATTCACATTTAGAATCATAGAATCATGGAATCATAGAATTGTTTGGGTTGGAAGGAATATTTAAAGGTCATCTAGTCCAAATGCCCCTGCAAAAAGCAGGAACATCTTCAACCAGATCAGGTTGCTCAGAGCCCCATCCAATTTGACCTTGAATGTTTCCAGGGATGGGGATCTACCACCTCTCTGGGCAACCCATTCCAGTGTTTCATCACCCTTATTTTAAAAATATTTTTCCTTCTATCTAGTCTAGGTCTGCCCTCTTTTAGTTCCAAATCATTGCCCCTTGCCCTAGTGCTACAGGTCCTATGAAAATGTCTGGGCCCATCTTTCTTATAGGGCCCCTTAAAGTACTGAATGGCTGCAACAAGTTCTTCCCAGAGTCTTCTCTTCTCCAGGCTGAACAATCCCAACTCTCTCAGCCTTTCCTCATAGGAGAGGTGTTCCATCCCTCTGATCATTTTTGTGGCCCTCCTCTGGACCCACTCTGACAGGTCCATGTCTTTCCTGTACTGAGGACTGCAGAGCTGGACACAACACTGCAGGTGGGGTCTCACCAGAGCGTGGTAGAGGGGCAGAATCACCTCCATTGAAACAGAGTTTGTTTAGCTGATACGCATCTTGAAGACCCCAATGTAGTCATGAAAACATTGCAAAGAAGGAAAATGGAAAACATTACTAATTAAAAGACTTCCTGTGAATTGTAGAAAAACAATGTGTAGAAAAAGGAAACACTACCTGAGTATGTTTTTGTGAAAAAAAGTCACAATAAGATAACAGTAATGAAACTAGATTATCACAGTTTGATAGTACTGGAAAGCCACCCTATTTCTCCTGTTACTTTTGAAAGATTACATGGCCTTTCCTTACCTGTTAAAAGAATGCTTTCCTAGTACTACTTCATAAATTTATTTTTGGCTAAGTTTGCAGTCTGTCAAAGAAAATCTTAAGAAACCATGTTGTTTTGAGGTAACACAAGAGTCCTAACCACATATTTTGAAGAGCAGGACTAGATTTTATTACAGTTGGCCAAAATTTACTTCCCCTTTGTCTCCCTTTGGGCAGCTTACTGTTTGTGGCTGTTAAAGTAATCAAAAATATTCTTTACAGTTTGGGACAAAGGTCCTTTTAAGGATTAATGAAATGAAGCCTGGATTCACAACAGTAGATTAAAAACATCTAAGGCAATAAGGATCAATAAAAAACTTACTTTCATTTTTTAAAAGAATTTTTAGTAGAGCTAAAGTTCTTCATTCTTAAGATTTCATTGATTCGTTTAATTATACAACTGTTCTGAAATAGAAATACTTAGTCTGAAAAATCTTGTTGGTACATTTAGGGCTCACTGTTGATGGATATTATGATTTAGAGAGTTAGGCATCTGTTTAATCTCAGACCTACAGACCAGTGTAGAAGATGAAACATATGGTGAAAATTTCCCTCAGAGCCACAAACTACCGATGTAACTGTAGAAAAAACAGAGCTTGGGGCAGAAGGGGGAAGTAAACTCATCTGAAATGCTGAACTCCATGCAGCTATGACTACGTAATTACCAATAACTAGGCCAGATACATAGAGGTACCTTTGGGACCTCTGCTCTGGCTGTAACCATACTTTCCAGTGCTATCAACAGTATGCTATAGAGCATATTGAACAAATAGTGCTGCTCAATATTCCTGCATTTATACTGTGACCAGGAAGTAAAAAGCAACATTTATGCAGTACTACACAGAAATTAAACGAGCCTACTGAAAACCAGCGTGCATTAACTTGCTTTTCAAATGGATTAACGGGGCCTCATAGTTTCTGATCATGCTGGAGCACAGGCACAGCAAGTGCACAAGTGCACACAGAAATCCACGCATATTTACTGAATCTAGAGCACAAGCTGGCTCACCCATGGTCAGGTATAAAATACCCTTGTACATGGCACTAGTATTTAGGTGTAGCATAACTCACAATAACTATGTATGTTCCATGTCAGTACCTACTAGCAGAGTCAATGTCAATAAAATTCTGGCCAATAGTTTGGCATTTGAACTGCCCTTTCTCTGTTTTAGTCAGTGTTTGTTTAGGAAATTAAGTAGTTTTTAACAATGGAGATGGGGAGTAAAAGTATTGTCCTTACTTTTGGTAGCCCAAACCCTAATTTTCTTTAAACGAGAAGACAAACAAATCCTTCATGGCAAAATTTTCAATCCCAAAAACATTTTTGCTGTTTTCTTAAACATTATGCCATTTGAACTACTGCCCCTTTCTTTTTTATTCTGTTCCATTTTGCAATGTCTTAAAACATAGATACTTTGGTGAAATAGGTTGTGTGAAAGAGACAATCTGCTGCTAAAAGTAGATGCCATGACAAGACCTATGTAACTGTTGGGTGGGGTTTTTTGGGGTTTGTTTGGGTTTTTTTTTCCTGTTAATATAGCATTAATGCAGGGATTTTAGATTAGAAAGCCAACAAGAGAGGATATCTGAAAGCCCTAAACCCAACACTTTCCTAAAAACAGAAGTGTTTTATACATTTTCCTATGTTAGATCATTTCCAAATAAAGTGTAAAAAACAACAAAATCAACAGAGACAAAGTGAAATGCCGAAACGCCGAAATGCTGCAGAGAAGGAGATACCTTCAGCAGCAATGTTCAGACCCAAGAGAACAATACAGGCTTACAGAAATAACATATATAAACCAATAATAGCTGAAATGATCCTGCCTAAGGGGCTCAAATTGTACAAGAATTAATTGTGGCTGTTGTGACTTCAGAAGCTCCAAAGGAAGGACAACAGCTGTTTGTCCAGCAGAGAAGCAGTGGCTGGATGTGGGAAAGAAGCATTCCCTGCTCCAGACACTGCCAGAGGAACAGAGATGCTGGCAGGTCTTGAGAGCTAAGGGACCAACAGTCACCTTCCTCCAACAGACTCAGCTGTCTGTGTCCCCAGGCTGGGTTTGGTACATTACAGTCCTGTGACCTTGTCTCAGTGTTGCTGGGAAACTGGTTTTAAAGCATGAGAAAGTATGCGATCTACAGCCATACGAAATAAGAAAAGTAAAAACGCAGAAGTGTCATTGCTGAAACATTACGAGCGGCTCGCTTTCAAATGGGAAAATACTGACATGAAAAGTTATAAACCCCTTGGAGTGGCATTTGAGAAACAAGACAAGGAAGAAGATGATAGTACTTCAGCAATATCAAGGATCTCCAAGTAGCAACAGAGGCCGGTGATTGATGGCTGACTGGTCAACAGACACTCATCAAGTCTTCCATCAAAGCTGGTGAGCCCATTAATACTTAGCCTAGTAGCTTCTTCATCAAAGTTATCTACTGTGTATGTGTTACACAATAAATAATTGTGCTTCACTCCCACACTGTGCATATATTTTCAAATTGCCTGACCTTCGTGACCCAGAGAAAGAGTGGAAAGGAGGGTTACTGAATGCAGGAGTAGAGATGGACCTGAGGCAGTGCTGGCTGCAGGCAGGAGAGAGTTGTGCCCATTCCCTTAATGCAACTGAGACTGAAGCATCAGCTTTAAAAGGGAAATTAGCATTTGGCCTAAGACATACTTTCATGCTCCAGATTATTTTATTTAATGTAAAATCATGATATAAAAGACATTCATTATTGGAAATTCTTAAGTATGAAAATCTCAGGACTGGTAATAGTGTTCTCTCCCGTCCAAAGAGACTTTATAAAAATAAATGTAATGCGAGTGTCAAGAAGAAAGAGGAAGAATAATTAAGAAAGGGAAAAGAAGACAGGGATGAAATGGAAAAGAGATAAGCAGCAGTAGCAAAAAAGGGGAAATAAAGAAATAGGCAGTAGAAGAAAAGGATACATTACAAGGAAAAATAATAATGTTGAAAATGAATGTTTTAACATTTTTGGTTGTTGGCTGCTATACTCTTATATCACTCTTTCATTCACTGTAGGCTTTCAAAATCACATTCTCTGAATATTTTGCAGTACAGAAGATTTTTAATGCATAAAAAAAAATTAATGGAAGCTATCTGCAATTTACTGAGGCTTATGAATTCTGACAAATGACTCAATAGTAATCATACAAATGAGTGCTCTACAAAGATTCATCTCCAGGAATTCCATGAAAATGTATTTCAGACATGAAAGCATATCCTGATGTGCTTATGGAACTCTTTTCTAAAACTTCCTTTGGAACAATTTTGTTCCTGTATTATTTATCATTCTATTGTCTCTGATCTATAATTCAAAAAGAAAAATCCCTTGGTTAATATATGTATGCAATATATTTCCAAATCAATGATGAAAATTTCAGCTGCTAGGTGTCCATTATTGTTATCAGACACAGATATTTGAAGGTGAGGAACACTGATCAGGTCATTCTGTCCAAATTCCTGCCAATAAAGGACATACTCCACCTATTTAAAGTGCTGTTATCATAAAATATCAAGGAATGCAAGAATTGCTATATTTTCCCACTACACAGCTCTAACTACTGAAATGAAAAGTCATACTCTCCCTCTGTAAACTCATCCTGTCCTGCCTGAGACATGAATTATTTCACAATTTGCTCCAGGGTCAGTCTCCAATCAGGTAGTTCTTTCAGTCTTCTCTGTGATTACATCCATCCATTACATTACAAAAATTCCATAAAAATGAAGATAAGTATTCGTAAGTACACTACTGATGAGTTGAGCTCTAACATTCTAATAGGTATCATTATATTAGATTATGATATATCGCTTCATGTTTCTCATTAAGATTTCATTGCAAGTTTCTAATTATAATGGTGCTCCTTAATGCTACTAAAGTAAAGCATGTGCTACAGCTAAAAAGCTAAGTTTCTATAGGAGAAAAAATTGCAGTCACAGATGTGCTTAACTTGCATTGAAATTCAGGAAGACTTAGCCACCTAACTGCTATTTGTCCATTAGGAACTTAACTAAAGTGTAAATATTCTTTGCAGTTGAGCAGTTTGGGGGGTGGGGAGTTATTTTCCTTAAAAAAAAAAAAAAAAAGAAAAAAAAAAAAAAAGAAAACAAAATCCCTGACAATTATATGACAGTAGGCAATGACATATTAATAACTCATTTTCTAATTAAAAAGCACACATTTTTTCCCTTCATTGTAATTCTAGCTTCATATATGTATGCAAACTGTATATGTTTGGGAATCTATATTTATCTGTATAGACATATTTGTGTATACATATATATCTACATACATGGACACATAACTATGAAATAGGTCTATTATGAAACATGCATGACTCATATTCCTCATATAGTAGCTGAAGATCTTTCTACACAACAATTTAGAAAAAAAGGTTTACATCTCTTCAGCTGTGTTGCTCTTAACCCACATTACTCTTAAAATGGGGAGGGTGAAAAAAATCTATTCTGGGGGGATGAGGGATATAAAAAGAAGATGCTAATGCATGGCTGATTGATAGGAAGGTTCTCCTGAGGACTGTACTTTCCCTCTAAGATAAAAATAATTAAAAGAGGAGATGGGGTGAGAAGCACATAAGATTATGTAAGCATTATCCTGTCACAAAACATGGCAAGTGGGAAGTGATAAGGAGAAATAACAAAATGATAGGGAGGCTTAAAATCAAGGACAAATATGAACTTTGGCCTTGTTTGGCCAAAAAGTCACATGAGGCATGTGGGACGACAGCTGTGTGACAGCAGCACAGTAGCAATGGTCATTGTGTGCCACAGTATAAAGCTGTGGCACAAACACTCTAACCTGGACATGCTGGGAAATATTGCTGTTCTCCTCTCTCCTGTAAGGGTAGTTTAAATAAGAATAGAATAGTCTTGTCTTCTTGCACAAAGGACATTGCTTGTATTTCAGCCTTGAATTTCTCTTCCTTTTCCATCCATAGACACTCTCTTACTTCTGTTTGATATGTATGTGATGATTTCTATCAAGTCAGAAAATCTGGATAATTTTACAGGACAAAATCTGACAGAGAGTAATGCATGCTGCTACTGAATGATATCCTACAGGCTTCTGGGGAATAAGAGAAAAATGTAAGTCCTTTAACAAATAACTGGGAAAAATATTATGAATTTAATCTTCTGTATTTTTAGAGATATTATGTGCTCAATTATTATTTTTAATGCTTTAATATTAAACCTTTTGCAATTACCTAAGGCTGTTTTTCAAGTGTTCTAGATGAAGTGAGACAATTCCTTTTCACTTTGCATTATCCACCTTTCTTTGGCTAGAGAAAAACAACAGACAAATAGCTTCATCAGTTTTGCACAGCATGTACATTTGCTTCATTTCTACCAGTACTTCACTATATAACTGACAGGAAAGTGATGACAAATTAGAAATCTTATGCCTGCAAATGCATTTCTTTCTAAAATATAACAACCAATATACTTGTTAAAAATACTAATGAACGATCACATGACTTTTGCCCAGAATAAGAGTTTTAAGCATATGCATGTACTATTTATGGTATATAGTATAACATATAGTATACATATAGCATACCCGATGTCCCAGTGGAATCTGGTTCACTAAGAAAATTAGTTTTATCATTTAAAATAATTTATCATGGCTTTTCTTTCCTAAGTATGTAATCAAATATTAAAATAATAAGTATCCTCAAATACTGAAAAAAAAAAATCAGGACATTTTATATGTATGTGAAGTTATGCACATGAATGTATATATTTAGGCAGCTGCATGAAAAACTTGCAGCTATCGAAGTCACAACTTTTACTGATAACAACAATCTGATATCTGAGGGGGGACAAATGTACTAACTTTTATTGCAGTGCACTTCAAAAGATTTTTCAACATTTTATTGCTACATACTCATAGAATTAGAAGTTTGTGATAAATATCCTTATGTGATGTAGATGGGGGTGGCGGCAATATTTTAGACTGGCCATTTATCTTTAAATCCTCTTAGAAATTACAGGGTGTAACAGTAAACATCCTAACTTGAAATACTTACACTGGTAGATTCTTCAGTGCAGACTAATGGAATGTCTTTTCAGTTCTCTTTGTGCTGAAATTAGTGAGATTTTTAGGAAAAGCTTTCAGAGGGGATAATGCTACATTGTGAATGTGTATCATGGTAATAAATCAAATTAAATCAAATAAAAAGATAATTTGGCCTAGTTTTTGTTGTTTTTAAAGCATATGTCATGCCACAGCCTTTAATTATTTTGCTTCAGAGAGGCATCACAGTTTATTAAACAAGTGACTGACTGATGACTCATGAGATCTTTAATCTAGTCCTCATATTACTTCTGGATGACCTTAGGCAGCCAGTGCACCTCTCCGTGTTTTAATTACTGACAAAACACAGTGGAACACTCAAACGCTGTTGAAGCAGTATCCTGGCAAAACTCTTGGATTAGCTGCTTTGATTAGCTGTACTTTCTCTGGGTAATGTTCACGCCACGCAAAGATCCCTTTTTGTTACAGCAACGCTTCCTGAAGGAAGCTTGCTTGGGCTCTACCAGCCGAGGCGATGGGGTTGTGCTATAGCTTTCTCTCGGCACCTTGCCCTTTGGGGATCAGCCTGCAAAGAAAGGAGAGAGCACAAAGGTGTCTGAGCCAGAATACCTCCACGTGAAGTGAGCAGCTGCAGCAGAAGCCGTAAAAGGTATAAGAAAGAGATGGCAGTAGCAATCCCAAGAGGATTAATACAAAAAGTAGGTGAAAATAGTGATGTGCATGATGGGTTGTGGTCAGCTGTTTTCTGGTGTACAGCCTTCCCATGCTTTTGGGGGAATAGATAGACATGCACCTTTGTGGCAGTCTAGGTACTATAGTCTGGTTCTTCTGTACCTACATAAATGATTTTTGAATTAATTGGATGGTTATACCATGCTCAAAATCTGTCTTAAGATGAAATTGGTATAATGTTGAGGGTAGCTTGAGTAGGAATTCATCTTTCTGCAGGTAGCTACATCTCAACCTATAGTTACCTTTATATTCTGACATATTTTAGGCTTCTGTTTCAGGTTGCAATTGCCTTTTTTCTTACCACAGACCTTAAAGAGTGCAGGGGTGGCTAGCCGAATAGTAGATTCCTATAATTCCTGACATGAGTTCTGTGTACCTAGGAAGCACTTTTAACAGTGGTCCCTGAACATGGGTGCTGTGCTCTAAATAACATTGGCACTGCTCTCTCAGTTTATGTCACAGCTCACCAAAAATCATTTTGTTTAAAGATACATGAACATGTAGTCCAAAACATAATTTAGGGTTTTGACTCTTAAGACAGCATAGATGAAAACTGAAGAGCATCAGACTTTTAAACCAGCACTTTCACAAACCCATTAATTCCTATTAGAGATAAAGCCTTTCTATTCAAAAGCAAAAAGCATAAATTTGGAATAAGAAAGATTAACAGCTTGCAGATACAGCAGCTAAGGTAGAGGGCTGGGTAAGGTATATATGAAAACATAATATATATAAGGTTGTCTGCACTGTAAGAACAAAATGAATAAACAGAAAAACACAAACCAAAGTGATATTTTTACCACAACATTTATCTTAATATCTTTCTGAAAGCTTTTCCTCACATGAAAAAAACCCTGCTTTTTGTCAAAGATCACATTAATTAAGAAGACAGCCAACACAAGCAGCAAAAAGAAGCAACATTTGTGAAATATATATATATATTTTTTGAGAACATTACGTTTCCCAATTACATTTAGCTGCAGTCCCCCCTGCTTGTGTGTTCCCATGAGTTCAAATCTGCTGGATGTTTTAAAATCCAAGGTAAGAATCCACAGGTTTTTATATTCCTATTTCTTCAGATAATATAATAAAAACTTGTAAATCCAAACCAACATTAAGGAGACAGATTGATAACATAATTAATTATACTCACCGCCACCATTAAGTTAGATTAATTGTGTTCAGATGCAAATTCTGTCAGAAGAATACTCATGGGAGCTATTGTAACACATACAGCAGGAGAAATTTGTTCTTTGGAAGAGAACTATTTTGTCTTTTTATTTATGTGTATTTAAATGTATTTATGTGAAGCACACTGTTGTTACAATCTCAGGTGGTGTTCTTTGAGATAAATTATTATTGTCCAAGATACCCCGCTCCCCACCCCCATATTTAAAGACTATTGACTAATTGTGGTGGGTTGACCCTGGCTGGATGCCATTTGCCTGCAAAAGCCACTCTATTACTCCCCTCCTCAGCTGGACAGGGCAGAGAAAATGTAATGAAAGGCTCATGGGTCGAGATAAGGACAGGGAGAGATAACTCACCAATTACCATCATGAGAAAAATAGACTCAGCTTAGGGAAATTAGTTTAATTTATTACCAATCAAATCAGAGTAGGATATTCAGAAATATAATGAGAAACTAAATCTTGAACCACCTTCCCCCAACCCATCCCATCCCTTCTTCCTGGGCTCAACTTTATTCCCAGATTCTCTACCTGCTTTCCCAGGCGGCGCAGTGGGGTGTGGAATGAGGGGTGCAGTCAGTTCATCACACATTGTAGCTGACGCTCCTTCCTCCACAGTGGGAGGACTCCTCACACTCTTCCCTTGCTCCAGCACGGGGTCTGTCCCATGGGAGACAGTCCTCTGTGAACTTCTCCACTGTGAGTCCTACAGGCTGCAGTTCTTCATGACCTGCTCCAGCATGGGTCCCTTCTGTGGGGTGCAGTCCTTGAGGAACAGCCTGCTCCAGTGTGGGTCCCCCATGGGGTCACAAGTCCTGCCAGCAAACCTGCTCCTGCCTGGGCTGCTCTCTCCATGGGGCCACAGGTCCTGCCAGGAGCCTGCTCCAGCACAGGCTTCCAACAGGGTCCCAGCCTTCGAGCATCAACTTGCTCCAGTGTGGGGTCCTCCACGGGCTGCAGGTGGGTATCTGCTCCACCGTTAACTGCCACGGGCTGCAGCGGCACAGCCTGCCTCACCGTGGGCTTCATGATGGGCTGCAGGGGAAACTTCTTTCCAGTGCCTGGAGCAACTCATACCCCTCCTTCTTCAATAACCTTGGTGTCTGCAGAGTTGTTTCTCTCACATATTCTCACTCCTTTGTCTCCTGACTGTTGCTGGTGTTGCACAAGGTTTTTTTCCCCCTTCTTAAATATATTATCCCAGAGGCTCTGCCACTGTGGCTGATGGGCTTGGCCGTGGCCAGCACTGGGTCTGTCTTGGAGCCAGCTGGCATTGGCTCTGTCAGACATGGGGGAAGCTTCTAGCAGCTTCTCACAGAAGCCACCCTTGTAGCCCCCCTACTACCAAAGATTTGCTTCCAAACCCAATGCACTGATATATAGGACAGTCTTGAGTCCAAGGCATCTATAAAAGTATAATTAATAAAAGAGGTAGAGATAGATGAGTTATAACAAAATTTTTGAGATCATCAGACTTGAGATGATAAGATTTACTTTTTTGTTAAATTAAACCAAGATTACGTGTAGACAAATGGAAAATATACATACAAAATCATAACAAATATTGAAGTCAATATACAACAATGAAAGCAATACTATGGCTACAAATGCAATATTAAATATTTAGGAACAGTGTGCATGCAATACATAGAAGTCTGCTTCACAAATATGATTATTTTTCTAAAATAAGGTTGATGCGAAAAGCAGGATTAAGATTATTTCTCAGACGAAAGATTATTATGTTCAACTGAAGCACATAATGGAACAATAAGCACACATTCACAGAGGCATCTTTCTAAATCAAGTAAGAAAGTCTAAATTGTAATGGAAAAAAGTGCATAGAAAAAGGAGATGTAGACACACTTCGCTACAAGTTAATTTTTACCAGAGATGAGAAAGAAAGAAATGAAAGGACTAAGAGACCAGTTTATGTTCTGAAACCAGAAAACCAAAGCAAAACAAACTTTTGAAGGCAAAATGCACTAAATTAAACAGAATATTTTTTTCTTCTTGAGAATGATATAATTCTGGAAAAAAAGAAGGTATTTTTGAAGTGAAAAATATTGTTGGGTATTTTTAAAATATATACTATTGAATTAATATCAGATTAATGTAAAGGATGTATTTTGTGCTAAACCCCCTAACTCTTCCAAACCGACTTTTAAATAAGAACAATAAAAATTAATATTTTATGTTTAGAAAAGGACTTTTAAAAAGGAAAAAATCTGTAAAAGTTTCAGAAGTTTGAAAAGCTTTGAAAATTTGTCAAAATCAACCCTGAAATATGTTTTCACAAGTCAACAATTTCAAAAGAAATTTTATCCCTTCCATAGTTTTCTTCTGTAAGGTCTCTAAAGAAGATATTCAGGAATTGTGTTTTTACAAAATTACCAGACTTAAATAACCTGTCATCAAACCTCTAGTCACTAAAGGAGTATACAGACTATTTTTAGTATGCTATTTGTTAGAATTATTTAAAACAAGAAATTTAAGGAAAATATTTAATTTCATGTATACAGGACATGGTTCAACTTCTGCTTTTAGGTACCTATATATGAAGTGGAAGCAATTTCTGTAGTGGATTGCTTCAAGATAGCCTTGACCAATATTCCAGGTTAGGTAAGAGCCCAGTGTACTGGCTACGATGTGTATTAACTAGACTCGAAAATAAAACAAGTAGCAAATAACTAATTTCAGCAACACAAAAGCATAGTCAATCTCCTCTTCAATTACATGGGTTAAGTTAATAAAAAGAATAGAGGAGAGAGGCTGGAGAAAAAAAAAAAGATTATTTTGTGTTGTGGTCAAAAGCAGATTGCAGAGTTTTCCAGATTAATACCTAGCTTTTCATATTTATATGCTCTGTCAAAAGAGCCTGTGATCACCTTCTTTTACTAAAGCATAATCACAAGGAGTTGTTTCAGATTTATTTCAGTTTGACAAGGACTGCTGTCCTAACACTGCAGAAATATTGAAGAACTTTGAAAAATAATTAACATACAATGTACAAGCAGCATCACAGTAACTGACAAAAGGAAACAAGGTGCTTCAACTATAAAATACTGAAGAAGTGCATGAGATAACCTAAATATGCCAGCAGAGTCTTCTATTATAGTTTTTTCAGGAAGTGATGATTTTATACATGATTCACATTCTTAAGATATTCACAAAGTACTGGGAAGTAGTGCAACTAGAATTACATTGCCAATGATCTTCAGAAAGTGAGCCATGGCAGTTGGGATCCATATTTAGCTTTACTGAACTTGCTTTTATCACAAGAATAGACTTTTCAGCTCATTTGGAAGAAATCTTTCTCAAAAAATACTTATCACTGTTAGAATCTGTGACGACTGAAAGCACAAATTTCTTCCTATGGCATTGAATATGGCTTTGCCAGCAGTTTGAACAGTTAATTTTTACAGCTTTTGTTAGCTTGAAGGAAAATCTCTAAAGTGAGGGAGAGCTGATGTGCTACACAATTCAAAAACTTGCACAAGATTTTAAACCCAAATATTTCTAGAGTATAGGAAGGTAATGCTCATAGTCAGAAGTCTGCTTAGGGGCAACATTCAGCAGTTCATTGAAAAAACAGAGCCAATATTGCTGTTTTGTTGTTCGCTAATATTTTCCAACTATTCAACAAGATGATTCTCACATGCAGGTTTTTCCCTTTCTGACAGACGGAAGTGTTACTACTCTGTAGGTTACATAGTCACTAATGAAAAATGGGGGGAAAAAATACCCTGGCAAACAAACCAGAACTTATCCTTAAGCAGCTTATCTGAGAAGTTACCACCAGAACAGCAGGAGACTTGAATGTGTTCTGCCAAATCTGGAACTGCTTAAACTCTGTTTCTTTAATTAGTGGCAGGGAAATAGAATTAAAATTAAAAAAAAAAAAAAAGAACAAAAAAAGGAAACCCAGCTAATAATATGTCAGAAATAGATTTTTTTATGAGACACAATGGCAGGACAGGAGAAAATTGCAATACACAGGAATATAAACAACTCTGTCAAGTTTAAAAATGAACATTTGAAGAATAAATACATTTTTCTAAAAGCATACAAAGAAAACCTAGTGGAGATATCTTCAGAAGTAAAGGCTTGCTGAAATTAGGAATAACAACCTTATAATTAAAATAAACATACATATGGACTTTTGGTTTAAAATCTTTATCTCTTTAATTATTTTTATATATTGCTAAACTATTCTTTGATGCAGATCTACAAATAGGTCATTGACTTCTGTGGGGAAAACCATCTGCAACAAGCTCATTCTAACTTGCTGCTTAAGATTCATTGGTGCAAAGTGTCCTCTGCTTCAGTGAAGTCATGAAGTCTGGCTTGTAAGAAAATGAATTTTATGAAAATGGAAAGAGGGAGGCTCTTTGAAGAGTTCTAACTTGCTGGGCTTTTTTTGTTAATCTACACCATGTTTTGAAGAAAAGAAATGAATGCCTAGGAAATTATTTATATGAAACAAGTATTTTCTTATGCAGTGAAACCGTGAAACTACTGACACATAAAAACATAAATTGAAATAAAAAAATACTTTAAGTTGTATATCAGCTTTTTGCAGAAAAGAAAGCATGATCTGCCCACAAAGTATGAAACATTATTTTTATTTTTTCTGTCTTTTAACTATATAGATTTTTATTTATCCCTGGTGCACCCCCTACATTTGACATTTTTATGTATTTCAAGAATTTTAAGCTGCTACTGGTTTCAGAGGTGAAGAGGTTTTCACTTAGGAAAACAGGTAATATCAGGCATGTGCTTACTGAAAGTACAGTACAGTCTTGATACATGACTATAAAGTTTAGATACACATTTTTTCTAAACTATAGACTGTCTTTGAAACTTCTGGCCATTACCGATCAATAGTATTTATGAAATTTTAATTAAAGTGTGTGTGTGGGAGAGTATGACCTGATTCAATAGATTATAATGTACACTTTAATGCATCTAAAATAGTCATTATATACATGCTAATGACTCACAAATCTAAGATTTTGATAGGACTATCAATGTATGCTGTAGCAATGAGTTCACATTCTTAGAATTTTTTAAGAGAGAAATTGAACTGTTTTCATCTAGATTGTATTAAAAATAAAATAGAAAAATACTTTTCCAACTACTGTGAAAACTGGAAATGCTTCTGGCAATCATTTATTAAGTTTGTCACTAGCTGAAAAAAATAATTCCTTGCACTATTTTTTTTTTTTTTTAGAACACAGTAATTGTGTACTTTCCTTAGAATAACACTATGGTTTCTATATACTAAGAAAGATTCAAAAAGAGTTCATACATACATTTTGGGTTTAAAACTTTAAAGGATTCTTATAAGAAATTTAACACACAATTTTTGGTGCAATGTAACATATTTATCAAAGCACAGAAATCTAAAATTGCTATAAAAGTGAAACTGTAATTATTGTGAATGCTCCCTCTGTAACAATGCCAAATGAAGCTTTAAAACAGAATATATCAGACTAAAGTGAAATTAAAGAAGGGCAAAGTAATAATTAAGTCATTTGTAAAATTCAACTCTGACGGCTTTTTATCTTGAAGAAAATCAAAATGTGAAGATATTATTTATATTATTTTAATCAAGGAATTACATGTACACAATGAAACTTCATAAGGAATTTGTTATCCTTTATGTATCCACATTCTTCAAATTCTGACAGAACAAAATGAGCAACAGATGTTGGTCTTGGGAAAGCCTCCACAAAATCATTGATTCAAAAATTGTTCATTTCAAAAATCATTTGTATAACCCAAGCCATCTAATTCATATATTAACCAATGTTAAGCATGCATCCCATGATGTATATGTATCATATTCCTTTGGGTACTTTTATTTACATGATTTCCGCAATAATAACATATTTATATCCCATTAAAATCTTTGTGGTTAAAGTGGTGCCTTCTCTTAAGTGTCTTTTCAAGGTGTCCTTATTACACAAAGATAAAATATACTCACTATCATGTATATAAATATATTCTAATCCCCAAATATACACATTTCAAGGTTTACTGCCCATGGTAAATAATAATAATAGTAATAAAAACAATCACTCTTCTGCCTCAAAGGCAGCTAATTCCTATTCACATATCTGTTGTTCCAACCAAAAATGCTTTTATTATTCCCTTCTGGGAACCAGTTCCCTTCTCTGTCCATCACTGCAACTTTCTGCAATCAAAATATGTCATAGATTTTAATACAGAACAAGCTGAATTCCCTCAAATTGTTCTTGATAAAAATGTGCCTCATGCTGCAGAGTTCACAATTTTATTATCATTGCTGTTATTTAACAGTTTAACAATACCAGCTTTGGCGGTAGCAGCCTGCGGTGGAAAATACCACTGTCACCAACTGCAGATCCTGGTTCTGTGCCACTCTAAATATTACTTGAAAGTGGTTTTTGCACCAGAAGCATTGGCCAACAAGGGGGCTCGGAATGCTCATATGAGCCAAATACATTGGCGTTTGTGGACTAACTGCTAGCATGAATTTAACTTTGTTTGTTAACTGCATGGTTAATTATACTCAGCAGTAGTAGCACCTTCTGTCATCTCTCTAAGTATACACTGCAATCATGTATACCTTGTCTGATATATTCGTTTCAGTGTCAGAAGTCCTAATGATAATGGAACATAGCCTTGGAGATATAAACCAGAATATATTTCATATGTAACATATGACTCACAACGTAAAGTTTAACAAATCAAAGATTTCTTTTTTATTCAGAGATAAATGGCCATCTCCTTTCAACATCAAAACATCTTACCTGTGTCTTAAATTTAGGCGCAATGATAATGATACTTTAATTCTAAAACTGTTTTGTTTTGTTTTGTTTTTTTGTCAATGTGAATTTAATCCAGAAATCTATTTAAATAGACAAAAAAGGAAAGAAAAACTCTACAATATCTTAGTGAGAAAATCTTTTCTGACAGAAAGGAAAATCAATTCATTTCGTATAACATGTTGACTGCAACTGCTGAAACTAGAAATAACTATTTGAAGATCTGGATCAATCCAAACAAAATACACATAAGTCTTGAAGAATTTCACATACAATACTCTACACCTGTCTCATGGCAAATCATTTCTATCTAGAGCATAAGGAATCATTTGCAGAAGAAAGTATTCCCTGTATATAAAAGTTTTGGGGTTTGCTGTGTTGTTTTGCTTGTTTGTTTGTTTTCACAGTTGCTTCTCTACAGTCAGCATCTTCAGCTTTTACATTTTTTTCTTCCACTCCCCTTTTACATCACCCATGTGCTTTGCTGCTTGGCAGATGACCTTCTGCTGTATCTGGCATGCACACCCTTAAAGTTCTTCCCCTAGGCTACTTACTTGAGCTACCTACTGTGATTAATCCCTGGCCATTCACCCCTCCTGACCCAAGCTCTTTTATCAATGATACCCCATGTCTTGCCTCCTGCCCTTGTTCCTTAAGTGCTGATTCAAAATCATTTTCAAAATGGCTGTAAACACAAGGTGTTTACATGTCATCTCACATGAACAGCCTCTAATTTTTGTCTAACTTCATTACAGCATCTGTGGTGAATTATAAACTAAACATAAATCCAAGGAATTAAAATTCAGACATAAATCCAGGCGAGTTTTTTCTTAACTGTAGATTCTTTGCTTTCAAAAACAGCCATATAAAAATAGTGGTAGCTGGTAAGTATTATGAGGTAAGAAAATAACTACAGAAATAAATTGATTCATGAACCCAAATGATGTGTAGATTGCTTTCTGTTTGTTTGTTTTTAATGTGTGTGTGGGGTTATTTCTTTTGTTTTCAGATGATGAAAATGACCTACAAACAAGTGCAGAACACATAATGTTTTGTCAAAGACATGCAAGAAGGAACTATTGGAAATCAATTTAACATGCCTAGTCATTTGCAAAAACATTTCAGCTGCCTGACATACTTCTAAGTGAATTTCAGTATCTTGAAATCTATAAAAATTGTCATGTTAACTTTGCTTCATCATTTCTCAATCTGTCCCAATATTCTTAAACTTATTTTCATCAAAGAGAATATTTAAAGGTTTCTGTGCCTCATGTGGTTTCCTTCTCCTATGTATTGTCAGAATCAAGAGAAAATATATGGTAACAGAAAAACTGCTTATTATTCAGCTTTTAGAACAAGAATTGTAAGAAGAATTTACAGAGAAAAACATTTCTGTCATTTCATTTATTTCCAAAAATTACTAAGAAAAACACTCTTATGTCTGAAAGGAGAACAAAATCTGATTGATAAGCAGCATCTTTTTAATATAAACTGAAGGCAAAAAGGAGATGATCTAATTTGAGCTATTGAAGAACTAGACTTGTGGTCAAAGCTAGTCATTAGTTTAACAAGTGACTAGCCTAAATCATCCTCTAAGGTAAATGGGGAGAGATACCTTTTTTAGTTCAGCAGCCTACTGAAGTTGGAACAGAATATATATTGCAGATGCCCTCCTAAGTACAGAAGAAGCCTGGATGACTCGACTAGCTATAAACTGATAGTGAGAGGTGAGATGAAGTGAAATTATCCCATCAAAGTCTATAAAGTAATTAGTTCATATAGTGCAACTTCAGGATATCTTTCCTATAGATTTTCTCATCTTGTTACTCTGAAATTTTTACTTACGAAAATGTGAAATGTTTGCTGATGTTATTTAAATTCATTACTTTGGAAAAAAAAATTGACAGATGTGACCCTACAGTCATTATTTTCTGTGGCATTTTTAAATAAATATACCTATTAAGTACAAATTATTCATGCTTAACAAGAGTGATATGGCAGGTTTTCAAGTGTACTTTCCTGTCATAGCAGATAAAATTCAAGGTCTTCAGATGCTTATACAAAACATGTTTGAAGGAATATGTATTTAGTTGTCAGGTATCAGTACATTACATATGCCTGGCTATTTAAAGAAGACAGGTTTTTACTGTTTCAGTTAATATCTGACCGTCCAACCTGACAGACAAGTTACTGTATAATTTACTGCACTCGTGGTAGTAAAATTAAACCTTATCTTTGTGTATAGCAAAATCAGAAATACCTTTAAAGCAGTACATTAAGCCTTTCTTTTCTGAAGTGTTTTTGAGACAGAAGCAGAAGATAATTTGGTTTTCTTACTTTGTTCCTAAGATTTATATGAATTAAAAAATATGCTGGATTTAGCTGAGGTAACAATTGAAGATATAGTTAAAATCTTTAAATTGTTTAACTCTTCTAATAATACATCAACATAACCGTTAACATTAAATTCTAGTGTAGACAATTGAGTATCAAGGTTTATAGAAGTGCCATAGTGAAATGTAAATGCATGATTTCTGATTTCCTACTACCATATAAATTCGGGCTCTTCTGCATACACTTGAAAACAAGTAGTCTCTGGGATTATTCCTAGTTGCTATCATAAACACAATTGTAAATTCTTCTAGGACAATATTCCTGAGTGGCTACCAAGACACAACCAAATATCTTTTGAAACCTTTGTTTAGCATATGAAATTTTAAGAAAAGGAATGTTGAATACCTGTTTGAGAATATTAAATATTCCTTCACTTCCATTGATGCAGAAGATGTTATTTTAATGCCAATTGCAACAGGAGAGAGAGTTCAATGCTGTCTATGAGGACGTGAAGGGCAAATCTGCAGCCGGGTACACAAGTAAGAGCAGCTGCTCTGTTCTGCTGCCTCTGTTTGGGAGTACAAGATGAACAGATAATTATAATGATATACAAACTCAACAACAACATAAAAAAAAAAAAAGAAAAAAAAAAAAGAAAATGCAATATTGACCTTAGTACAGTAAAAACACAACAGAAAAGTCACGCTTATGCCTCTGTGTTTTTCTTTTTGCCCTGTTTGGAGCACTGATTCTTCTTCAGCCTCATAGTCATCAAGCTGACAGTGCTGCTTGACAGTACTTCCAGAAGTTCTGAGTCTCTTATGAAATACCTAAGAAGTCATATAAAAGTACACTTATGTTTACCATTAGCACCATACTTTTAACAAAATACTCAGGTGCCTGATGACTCATTGTAAACTGCTTTCAACTTTTGTTCTTTTCCAACTTATTGAGGAAAACTATATCAATCTTAGGACCTAGATGAACATCAGAAGGATGAACATAACACCCAAGAGAAGATAAAGACACTACAAAGTTAATGTATAGCAACATTAGGAATGTTATGGATATTTTAAGTGTGCAATGGGGATTTTCTGTAATAATTAGATGATTTGGGCTTTGACCATTCCATGCTAGCATCCTTGTAACTAGAGTAGTAATAGTAACTTTCTTGTCTTTTGGTTATCCTGTTAAAACATTAATCATACTAAAAATTGATTCCAGACAACATATAGCATGTGGCATGTCTTTTTGCTTATGGTAAGATTTTTAGTGAAGTATTTGTCATACCAATGCTTTCCAGTTCTTTTTGTGTAACTTTTGCTAAAGAACTTCCATTGTACAACTTGAAAGACGATACTGAATTACCTTTTACTAATAGCTAAAATACTGTTTTGATAAGAAATGAAGCTTTATGTGTTACATGTAATAGATAAATAATGGGTCAGAACCTTGCCCCACATGCTCCTCCTTACATACATCTTTTCTACAACATGTATCTGCATCAGTGGTGTCTCACCTAGGATATATGCAAGGTGCATTCAGAACAAGTTTTGTTTAATCCATCAACCGCATTCCTGGCATGTAGTTCCAAAGCATTCTTTCTTGTGCCACATATTAGTGGGAATGCTATTAACTTTGAATGTACATAGACCAATCCGGCCTGAATGCAAGAAACTATTCATTCTTCTGCTGTTTTGTGTTTAAGACATACATAGTTTCTTATAAAAATTGTTATAACAGAAATAGAGAAGCGTGTATGTGCACATGTTGACATGCAGACATGTTCACATATTTGTATGTATTTTATAACTGCAAAAAAGGAGTCTGCTGTGCTTTCAATTGCCTGTGGAACTGTCATACTGCATCAACAACCTTAATATTGACTTATGTTGTTGATTTACTGACTTATTCCTGCAGCAGTTCTTTTTCTAGCAATATCTTGTTCCTTTCAGATTCTTTTACATTACATTTCAAAAATAGCTTGATGTGGGCAATCAAGTCAGCAGAAACCATTGTTGGACATGCAACTTAACATATGCAGTATGTATCACTATTTTATATAATTATACACACACATATATGAATTTTCTGCCATTATGAAATGTAGCTGTTACGTAACAATGTATATAGAAAGGTTTAAAAGTTTGCAGTACTAAATGACAGTG
>JAVJGJ010000014.1:104540756-104569307 GCA_035590215.1 Microhierax caerulescens
CCCCTTAAAGTACTGAATGGCTGCAACAAGTTCTTCCCAGAGTCTTCTCTTCTCCAGGCTGAACAATCCCAACTCTCCCAGCCTTTCCTCATAGGAGAGGTGTTCCATCCCTCTGACCATTTTTGTGGCCCTCCTCTGGACCCACTCTGACAGGTCCATGTCTTTCCTGTACTGAGGACTGAAGAATTGGATGCAATACTCCAAGTAGGGTCTCACCAGAGCGTGGTAGAGGGGCAGAATCACCTCCTCTAACCTGCTGAACACACCTTTTGATGCAGCTAAGTGTATGTTTGGCTTTCTGAGCTGCAAGTGTACATTGCCAGCTTATATCTAGCTTTTCATCCACCAGTACCCCTAAGTCTTCCTCTACTGGGCTGCTCTGAATCCTTTCATCCCCCAGCTTGTATTGACACCAGGATGTCAATCCTGGTCCTGCTTGGACCTGGGTGCAGGACTTTGCACTTGGCCTTCTTAAATCTCATTATGTTTACATGAATCCACTTCTTGATATTGTCCTGGTCCCTCTGGATGGCATCCTGCCCCTCAGACATGAGCCGCACCACTCAGCTTGGTCTTGTCTGCAAATTTGTTGAGGGGACACATGATTCCACTGTCTATGTCATTGATGAAGATATTAAACAGTACTGGTCTCAGTACAGGTCCCATGAGGGACATCACTTGTCACTGACCTCCATCTGGACATAGAACCATTGACCACTGCCTTCTGGATGCAACCATCCAACCAGTTCCTCATCCACCAAACAGTCCACCCATCAATTCCATATCTCTCCAATTTAGAGAGAAAGATGTTGGGGGGAGGCAGTGTCAAAGGTCTTACAGCAGTCCAGATAGATGACATATGCAGATCTTCCTTTGTCCACTGATGTAGTCGCTCCACCATAGAAGACCGCTAGGTTGGCTGTAGAAGAAGAGGAGAGGAGAGAAGAGGAGAGGAGAGGAGAGATGAGGAGAAGGCAGAAGAGGGACTGGCATGAAGAGTGTGCCAGTATGAGATGGTAAAAGACTTTGTTGTAGCCGGCTAGTTTGGAGAGTGTTGGGACAGATGGCCAGGCAGGATTTGCCCTTAGTGAAACCATGCTGGCTGTCTTGAATCACCTTTCTGTCCTTCATATGCCTTAGCATCATGTACACCAATAGAATATATTTATTTAGGAAATGCACTCAAAAGGAAGTTGACTGTGGCTTCAAAACTTTAAAACTCAAGGTGAGGAAAGTTTCTTTGATTTATACCCATCTTAGGTGCAGGAACAAAGAAAAGTGACTCACAAGATGTGTTGGTGCTATAAATACAAGATTTTAACACACTCCCTCATCTGAGTACCACATGCTTCTCACTTTTTTAACCTTTTGTCTTGCCTTGGCTGCAGTCAATGTGGTACACAGCTTAAAGTAGAACGAGTGAAACACCTGATGTTCTAAAATCACTCAGGTTAAGTTTTCTCCTGTAAGTATATCTCACATTCACTTCATATTGTCTTAATAGTATTTCTGTAATTATTTTCCTATATTCTCTTTCTTCAGCTGCATTAGAACTAAATATGTTGGTTATAGCTCCATAAATAATCAAGTTACACTTTTTCCACATATACTTCTCAGGTTTTTAAACCCTTTTGTTTATTAGATCTCCTCCTAGTTACTGTCCCTTGTGTCTTTGACCAGTGCAGTTAGGTTGATAGCCTTCTGTTTTGGAACTTGTCTATATCATTCATCTTTTTTCCTATTTCTTTCCCGCTTCATGAAATGAGCTAGAAAGCAGCACTTAAAAAAAAACAAAACAAACAACCCCAACAAAAACCAGAAAAGAAACTAGGAAAAAAAAGAAAAGGAACTAGGTTATCTAAGGAAACACGTGTATATCTGTGAGCATTTGGGGCTCTTTTTGAAGTCCCATCTGGACTACTGATGTCATACAGAAGGGGTAGCAAATGACAGTGTTAGTGGTCTCTTCAGAAAGCTTCTGGGACATTCACTTTCTCCTTTACCTTACCAATCATCGCCATATACATGTTACTCATCATTGTTCAAAAAAGAAAGGACTGTTTTTCTTTAGATGCACTCCTTTTATTCCATACAGGAAAGCCTTTCCCAGGGGGACTTTAACAGAAAAAAAATATTTAACAAAGGGTTTATTTGTTTAGTAAGCCAGACTAATACTTCTCAGACTAAAACCTACTTAGGTTGGATAACAAATTAAAATTAACCTGATCATTATTAAACACTGAGCAATATTTCCTACCTCTCTTTTTTCCCTTGAAAAACATGCTGCAAACTGCTGACTGCAGCTTGAGAAATCAGTGAAGCAAACGTTAAATGAGTAATGTTTCATATCGTTAGTCTAGCTCGTCTTCAGGGCAAAGATAGCAAACTAGAATATCATGGTTTCTTTAAAATCTTTCTTTTTTATGAAGACTGGCATATGACAGCATTTTCAAACTTGAATAATAGAATGTAATTGATGGGAACAACAACAACAAAAAAACCCAAACAAACCCAAAACAAACCCAACACCAGAATTGAAGACCTCACAAAGCTCAGCAAATAATGACAAAATGTCTGAGTCAGCTGTCTGCTTTATGTTCAGCACTGAAAGCAATCACAAATGTAATTTCCATATATTGACTGTTTACCTTTAAATTAATTGTTGCAGGCAAATATATCTTTAAAGAACATGTATCTCGCTTAGTGAACACCTATCTTTTGACATGCGACACATTTCTATACATTGCACTGTTGAAGTCAAGTAAGTGGATAATCATTTCTACCACACACAGAGTAGAAGTACCCTTACATTAGGAAAAAAAACCCCAAACCCAAACCATCTTTTTTTTTGGTATTTTTAAGTAAAAATATGTAGGCAAAAGAAGAACTATCAGTGAGCAATATTCCTAAATATGGTCTAAAATATTTATCTGTCAGAGGTAATAATTTATAAAATAGGACTGTAGACGTTTTCCTGATAGATCTGAGGGGCATGTTAATGGAGCACAATGAAGACAGATAGCTCCATTTTAATACTATCAAGCAGACAGCCACCTCATGAAATGCATCTCTGCCAGTGCCCATCAATCTTTCCATGATGGCTGCTTAGATTAGACACAGAAAAAGTACTCCTGTGAATCTTTAAAAGGCTATTCCTGTCTTTTGTGAAGTTCTTTAACTTTGTTTTCATTTTATGGATTTGACTGGGCTTTAATGCACACAGGAGCTTGCAGATTTAACCTTATAAAATCCTATTAAAAGCATTGTTTGAGAAAGATAAATCACTGGTTTACCCACTTGAGCTTGTCCTGCTTCACATTATAAAATATTTTATTGTTGTTGAATCAGTTGTGTAAATCTAGATAGATTTTAGATACAAATATGCAAAATTAAACTTTATACGTCCATGTTGTTCTTATTGCTACAAATGGTCTATCATTTGGAAAAGTTTAAAAATCAGTGTCTTTATAAAAAAATATAAACCTACACTTTGTCAGTAGTTTTGAAATTACTTTCCTTTTCAGTGATTTCTCCTCTTTTTGTAGCACCAGGAGTTTCCTGAGTTTCTTGTGAAGACCTAAATCCAGTCGTCTTACTTGTAATGTGTAACAGAAAACTCAGCAGTGTGGTATAAAGTGCCATTAAATATGATGGGTTCTAAGTCAGAAAGCTAACTTGTTTCATGGCATTCATATGAGAGAGGAGTTTCAGACTAGGATTTTTAAATCAAGTTAATTAACTTTAACAGAATTTGGCCAAAATGCTGTTTTATCCTTATTTTTAAATATCTTTAACTTTAAATATGTGGGTCTATTTCTTCTAGTATTTTTCAGCTAAGTCACTTCCAATTTCAGGCACATCTGCACAAATAAATTAAGCTTTCCCTGGACACATTGTCTGTGTTCTGGCCAAGGAAATGTACTAGAAAACTTGTGTGCCAGGGCTAGCCTATAGTTTTGTCAACTTGGAAAAATATTGCACACTAGTAAAAAAGGTGCTGTGAATGATATAGGTAATTTTTTTTTCCCCAATTGACAAAGGAACTTCTACTGAATAAAGTCACAGGAAAGAAAGCGAGCATGATTTCCTCCTGGGTAGGTTATCAAATAACCTGTATCTATACAATCATTTTAAACCCTCAAGATCCTGAAAATGGTGTGATTATTTTGCTTTTGTATGTTAAAGCTCTGTAATATTTATAAATCAGAGGATCGGTATCCTAGCTTAGACTCTCCAAGAATGCTGGAAACAATGATCAGGGCCAGATTTTTGGTATTTCACATTTTGGAATTTAAGTGAAAACAAACATGCTTTGAGCTGGTCTGTATTGTATGGAACACACTATGGTAATCTGACAGTTGGCAAGATAGCTACTGCTTTTTTAATTTACACAGGGAATTTTAGTTCTTGCAGAAATCTACATTTATTTTTTTTTTTAAATATCAGGAATAAGTTTACCCATTCTTCAGAGAATACAAACCGTTTGCAGTGCAGAAAACTTTGGTGTTCAGTTGTCATGGCCTGCAACAAAGCTGCATGCAGTCTTTGACTTCTTTTGCTTTAAAAGGCCATCAAGAAGACATATCAGCAATTGATTATGAAGAAGACAGGAAATACTGCCTGGCATCTGGACAGAGTTAACATAGAAGACAGACCTGGATTTGTGATGATTGATTCTATGTCAAGTTCAGAGTTTGAATTTCAAAATTACCATGTAATAATCTTTGGTTTAGTGGCCATTTTGAAAAAGTCTTAAACCCTGCTTTCATCCAGCTTCAGCAATTCCTTCCTATTTTCCAAAGAGCTTTATTTCCTTTATCTCTTTGTTCTGATCTGATACTACACATTGCAGAATTCTAGGTGTGTATATTTGTAATGCCATTTGAGTTAGTGGAATGAGCCTCTTTTCCACTTTAAAGTCTAAGAAGTAGTGTATAATGACTTCCTCATCTTCCTGAATTTTGCTGTAACTTAAGTCTAACTGATGGTGACTCTCATTGTATTCTGAAAGCCCATCATATCTCTAGAGAAATGTGGTGAGATGACATCTATGGTGGTGTGATTGTCATAAAAAGAGGTAAAACAGAAATTATGAATGGTCATGAGGAAAAAAATAAAATAAAGTTTAATGACACAACTTGCCAGAACAAGGTCTTCTCAGGGGAAATCAAAGAAAGGAAGAGGGGAAAAAAAGCAGCACTGTAGGAATCTGAAAACATTATCAATATCATGATTACATCATGAGCACCAACTGAAACACTTCCTGCAGGGACAGAAGTCTGGTCAGCTTTGCTGCGTGGTAGCCTATCTGTAATATTATCCAGCATGTCTCTTGTTCACAGTAAAACTAAAGCCAGGCCAGCTGAGCTGCTATCATATTTTACTTGATCATTTTAACAACAATTGTAAGAAAAGGAAAAATTCTAAAAATAATAGCAATTTAAAGGTAACTGTGTTTACTCAGCTTGCACTGACAATTCATTTTCACCCTGTGCTGCAAAAGTACTGCTGGGTAAAGTGTCCCTTTAGGACCGAAGAATAAAGAACACTGGTTTTGGTTTTGTTTTTTTAATTTTATTTTCCTAATGTAACAAGACCTCTATTAACATAACATTTAATCACGTTTAACATTAAACAAGTGATCAGAGCCAGCAGTGAAATGGATGCTGGAATGTATTATATAGGGAAGGGTAACTCACATTCAGATATGGAAAAGGGAAAAATTAATTAAGAAAGTGGATCTGCATGATTTATACTACAGAGGATGAATATCAGGTGATTTCATTGCTCTTCATAGAGACAGTCCTTCAGGTGGTGTAGCAATTTTACTTTGTGTGAGTTTCTCAGGTTTCAGCATGTTTTCTAAATATCCACCTCAGCGTATTAATCACTATGCTAAGATTTTTATAGTTTAGTACATCTGTTTTAGCAGGAATATTTAAGTCCCTCAGGTACTTACTGAAATAGGTTTTAATCCAAAATCGATATTTTGAAATATTTTTGGGAAACTGTTTATTATTATTATTTTTTTACATGTAAGAGTCAGGCAGACATTCTTGCCTGCTTCATGGAGACTCTAACCCAAAATCTTAGAAGATACTGCAGAAAACAATAATTGTCTTCTGGTCATCTTTTATTTTCTCTGTGTTTATGTATGTGAGAGATTAAATAGTCAATAAATCTTTCCAGCAATTGAGATTTAATATGTTTATTTGCCAAGTTAATGATTGCTTCCCCTTTATGAATATAAGAACATTCCGATTTAAAGGACAGAACAAAGACATCTCCCCAGTCCCTCCTGCTTGTGTCAGTAATACATCTTGCAGAGGGGAGGGGTGACATGGAAAGGTTCATATGAGCTAATAGAGGTCTCCAGCTGTGCATTACATTGTGTTTTGAAAATATAAAATGACTGAGTGTTAAAATCCTTACTTCTTTGAAATTAAGAGTGTTTTTTATTCCAACTGGAATAAATGAGGACATGCCTGGAAGAAGTCCTTGTAGGACAGGTGGAATGATATGCTCCAGAACAAGGACAGAATGAATCAGCTGTATCATCAATTTCCATTGGCTGAACAGTGTCTTAACAAACAATTGGTTCTCTGACATGAGATGTTTGTCTTCAAATTGTATACAAATAAATAGTGACGCTAGGTTTTATATGAGTAAAATCAGCATTTCCCTATACAATTGAGCACTTTTTTCTTGCTGATATCCAAACACTTTACAGCTATATTTTAACATGAATGTCTGTGTAAAACCTCTGGGGCAGGTACATCTCACAGTTCTGATCTCTTCTACACAAATAATTATTAAAGTATACTAGTGGTATAGAGACAAATTAGCTGTAAGAACAAAGAGAGACACTCCCTATTATTATCCCTAGAAAATAAATATATTAATAATTATAAATATATTCTATATTTATGTTTTGTAAATACAGTATTAGTGCCAACAGACTAAAAATCAGCTGTCATCATCTCCCATTTCTTCTCTTTAGTTCCTATGATAAAGTTGAAAAATATAGTTGCAGTTCTCTGGAAGTTGTATTTCCAATGAGGAAAACCCCCTTTGTTTCTTGTCACGTGCCACCATCCAGAAGCTTTCAGACTCTGAGTTGCATTATTGCTGGGAAACCAACTTTTTGTCACTGCCATTGAACTACTAAATGAAAACTTAGATCTTCTGCTTTACATTATCTTCTGAACAGTTTCCACTTTTGATTTATCATTGAAAGAAGAAACTAAACCCACAGTGATTAGAAGCTTGAGGATTGCTTGAACAATGTCTGTTAAGACACAAGATGTAGAGAAAGGCCTGGCAAACTGCACAAATAGAATGGCCGTTTCCAGAGATTTATCTTGATTATGGAATGGTGATGCAGTGTATACTCTTCTCTCTTTATGTAACTCCTTCATCACTGTTATTATATGAATTTTACCCAAGTATATACAGTTTGGCTACATCAGATTTCACTGTGCTTGGCACAGTGAAAGAGGGAGTGGTAGGTCTTTCTCCACCACATGACAGATGAATGGCAGGTACAAATAGATCAGGATGACTGCAGTAGGATAATGGTAACAGGCAAAAGCGGGATCTCATTGAGACAGCAATTATACCACATTACATGCCAACAGCTTTCAGATGCACTGTGGTTATCTGTTACAGATCTCCACTATGAAAGACGGAGAAGCAGCATATGGTGGGGTGGAACACAGGTAGGGGGAATATTGAAGAGTATAATAGGGTCACCTCTGTTACCCAGGAAAAACAAATGTGGAAGAAAGATGTTAAAAGCCTAAAAATAAAAACAATACCTCTTCTATCAGTCAGTCTTTGAAATGCTGTTAAAATGGTTCAAGGCTTAAAACATGGATATACAACAAAACATACACATTCACTGGGAGCCATATCAGAGCACAGGCTAGATGACTGAAAGGAGACAAGTTATGTCATTATGGTGGGGGAATATTATAACTGTGTACATTGATATGTGGATAAACAGAAAATGTTCAACTAGCAGCAACTAGATAAAAAAGGGCATCACTATTTTATTCATGTATTAACTGAAGCTGGGCTAAATACTAATTTATTCTATTTGGAGAAAAATTATTCTTTTGAAAATATAATTAATACCGTAAAAGATAAAAGTGCATCTGAAAACTGAAGATTTTAATACAGGAAGAAACTCCTCAGATATTTCTAAACCAGAAGAAATAGGAATACTATGACAGGGTTCCATCTGTTTCCACATCTAAACATCTGTTTCACAACTGAGTTTTCCAATATTAGTCAATCATAAATGTAATTGCAATTGTCATCAGGAAACTGGTAGGTGGGTTCCCATGGGAAGCAGCTCTGAAACACAGAAGTATTCAGGAAAACTGGCATGTCTTTAAAAGCTGTATGCTCCAGTTATAATAGCAGCTAATCCCAATAGTCAGGAAAATAAGTAAATTTATCAGAAAGCTGGCTTGGTAAAAAAGACAAGTCAAGTCAGAGCTCCAATGCAAAGAGGCAGCATACAGAAGACAGTAGCAGAAATAAGTAAAAAGGAGGAATTTAAGAACAATGCCTGGGCATGAAGAAGTGGTGCTATAATAGCCAAAACTCAGCTGCATATGAGACCTGCAAGGTAAATTAAAGTCAAGAAGAGTTTCTACTACTACATCAGTAGTGAGCGATTGAACAAAGAAAATGAACAAGTGTCAGTTGCCAAATAGGTTTGGTGATTTAGTAACAGCAGACACATGTAAGGCTACCTTTGCCTCAGTCGTCATCAAGAAAGTCTCTTGCACTTCTGTGCCTAGAGGCAAGGTTGAAGCAGTAGGAGAGCAACCTGCAATGGATGAGGATCAAGACAAGGAATACTTTTGAGAACTAAGTCTGTAAAAGCCCATAGGACTGAACAGGCTGCACCATAGGGTGTGAAATCAAATGTCCTATGTCCTTGCCACTTTTGTAACCTGTGAAAGGTCAGGGAAACTGGAGATGAGCTAATGACTGGACAAAAGCAGATCTTTATGCATTTTCAAAAAAAGTCCAAGAGTGACCCAGCAAAGTACAAGCTGGTCAGCTTCATGTACCCTGGGCAAATGTCTGAGGGAGTCTTGGTGAACATTTCTCAGTACATGTGGGAGAAAGAAGCAACTGGCAACAGTCAAGAGGGACTGATCCAGAAGAATTAATTCCAGAAGAACCTAATTGTTTCCTAGGATATAACAACTGGGTTTGTGGATGAGGGAAGAGGCAATGAATGTTATTTACTATGATTTTTACAAAGCTTTTGACACCATCACCAGATATATTCTTGTATCAAGTTAAGATGTTACAGTCTCAATGCACAGACAAAGTAGATGGGTAAAAAGCCCTGACTGGACAGTGAGTTGCTAGTGGGTCAGACTCCACTGGAAGCCAGTTACATGTACAGTATTGAATAATTCTAATTTGGCACTTGTCTTGTTGAAGATTATTGTCTGGAAGAGGTGACAGAGTGTATGCTTGCATAGGTTGAAACCAGAAAGGCCCGGACTGGACATAAGTAAAATATTTTTTCCCTATGAGGACAAGCAACTAGTGGAACTAGGTAACTAGGTTACCTAGTGAGGTTATGCAGTACCTGTCCTTGGAGGTTTTCAAGACCCAACAGGTTAAAGCCCTGAGTAACCTGGTGTGATCCCAGAGCTTATCTGTTTTGAGCAGGAGTTCGAACTGAAGAGCTCTCAAGGTCCTTTCCAACCTGAATTATTCTATGATCCTATAATCATTTATAGACACCACCACATACTTGTTTTGGAATCTATCAGCATTAGTGAGATACTTCCCGTTGATTTTAATGGACTTTAAAATAGTATTCTAACCTGATAGCTGCAGTATGTGTTTTATTATTTAACTGGTTCAATAAAAGTAAGTGGAGAGATCAGTAGAAAAAGTATTTATTTCATTAGAAAATGGTTCAAGCCTGCTTCCTGAGGCAAATATGAGATTATTAACCAATAGAAGCCAGCATAATATATATAAACTGATAATGAAGATCTGAGCAACACTAAATAACCCATAGCTTTCCTACACAATGAACTTACCAGCATCATGCATTTTGAAACTCTGCTAGACAGACCTCTGTGAACATGCTTCAGTAGTATTTCACCCTTCCTCAAAAGGTTTTTATTTTGTGTGCTTTGCTTTATTTTTTTTAGAGCAAAGGGGGCTTAGCTGAGTGAACTGATGATAGTATGAAGAGTTGGTACAAAGGCACTCAGTTGTCCTTTTTAAGAAGCTTATCCAGCTTTCAATAACTCATTCAGAATTCAGTCAATAAACACACTTCATACAAAACTGAGTTTTACCCGTATTGTCTGGAATACTCCATTGAGTTTCCCCACACAGATAGTACCAATAATGTCTTTTACTGAATTATATTGTGCTTGTTCCTGAGCACTGATGGGCTGACACTCCATATGACTTCCCTGAAACCTTTGGCACTCTCTGCTCAGTGTCTAAATGAATGTTGGACTTACTGTTTGCTGAAAGAAATTTCTTTTAATGAACAGATAAATGTGTGCTCTTCAGAGCACATAACAAATTCAAACCTGGTTCTGTTTTATAATGTGTTAATTACATAAAACAGGCTACTTCAAGATATTTAAAATATTTGGAATGCTTCATGTGATATATTGTTTTTACTATATCATTCCATATTTATATGTTTGGAAACTAATATATTTTGGTTTAATATACTTAAACCGAATACTTCATACTTTTATTAACTAATAAACCCACTACTTTATGCTTTGCTGGATGCTCCAATCTCAAGATGTGTTAATAAAATATATTTAATCTCTTTCTGATGTTTCTCATGGAAAATTAACTTTAGGGTTCTTATTCAGTTGGATGTTACTTTGCATAATATAACTAGTACAGTGCTACAAACAATTTATCTAAGCAAAACACTCACTTTTTTTTTTTTTTTTTTTTCCCTTTTCTTCCTATCCTTTCCCTAAAAAAATACAAAAGACAAGGCTTTGCTTGGTAACAATTTTTCAACAATAAATCCCACATCACTAATCTGTAAAATGTTCAACTTATGTGTAAAACATGACCATATAGGAGACTTGTACAAAATTATCATGAATTGTAGATGAACAACATATTTTCTGTTGTATCTGAGTCTATTATCAAAAAATTTGCAACACTTTTCAATCTACAGCAGTGCTCACTTGATACACATTTGCAAAACCATATAATACTTTTTAAGATCCTAAGAGTACTAAAGGAAGCTGAAAGCGTTACTGACTGACAGACAGGGATTGTTCATACAAAACTTATTTTTAAGTTTTATGTGGTCCTTTTAACTTTTTTGCCCGTGTCTAAGTGTTTCCACTGATTCTGTCCCACCTTTTGACTTCTGAACTGTATGAATTCCACATCAAACTTGGTAAGTGAAGCAGAGCCACTGCAAAATCAGCAGGGCAAGGGCCTAAGGAGGGTACTCTTCTAAAGAAATAGCATTCATAGTTTTGAAGACTTCCTCTGTAGCACAAAAAAGACTAAGAAAGAAATCTGCAACACACAATAGACATTTTTTCTTAGTACCTCGCTGTGTTTTTCATGCTGTGCACTGCTTTAAGTTGTTTCCATGGGCACAGCAAGTTACTGTCTTTTTAAAGAGCAAAAATATTTTCTTACCCTTTTTCTTATGCTTTCTAACTCCTGGGATTTAAAGCTTTATTTTTCTGTTGTTGACAAACCAGGAATTTAATAACCCTTTATTTTATAGATATATATATATATGTATACATGGACTTTTATTGAAGTTTGTAGTTGGTTTTGATACTAGATCTATTGACTTAATTATCCTTTGCTGACTTTGAAGTTTTCAGGAACTATAGTTTGCCTTTAAGCTACATCTGATGTAGTTAAGGAACAAGCACAAATATTCTCTGCTCAGCATGAAAACCATTCTGGATGGTGATTGTTCACACTGAATGATCTTGTAGAGAACTTCGAAACTTCACAGAATATCAGGAAACTAAGATTAGACTCAAAGTTAATGCCTGGAAAAGATAATAAACATGAAAGAAAATACTGTCAACTGGGATAAAAGGGAAAAAAGGAAAGGCAAAAAAAAAAAAAGGTGTTTTTATCATGTAAAGCAGACATTCCTCCGCTGGATCTGGCTCCAAAGACATCTGTTGGAAAATTCTTAAACACTTGAAAGCTGCTACAGTGACAAGTCCTTTGTCAAGGACCAAGCATGAAGCATGCTGGACTTGAACTGCAATGTGGTCATTATGTCCTTACATTCAACTGCTGTCTCATAAGCAATTATTTGAAAGTGTAGAGATCATCTTACCTTGCTATAATTATGAAGAATTTACTTATAATTATTCCTCAGTGGGATCACTTGGGTAGGATTTATTCATATAAACTAAGGCTACACACATAATTCTTTCATACAATTCTTTTATACAGTAGCTTCCCAGATTGGATATTAAACGGTCACTTGTTATGCTCTGAAATTTACAAAATTAAGTGAATGGGCTACAGTGATTCTTCCAGAAGGAAAGAGTCCATATTACTTTCTTCATTCCTCTCTTCTATCAAAGAATCAAAAACGGAAAAGGATTTTCTAACAGTTCCATAGGAAACAAAGTTGCACAATTAGCAGGTTTGTTTTTTATTAAAATATTTATATTTTTATTTTTAATTGAAAACAGGCATTCAAAAGCTCTTTGCTACATTACATAGGTCATGCAGTCAAAAAGGAAGAGGTCAGGGGAATACTCAGTGATATTCACAGGATTTATAATAATAGCACAAGTTCTTTAGTATGAGTTAATTGCAAATGTCCAGACTTTGAGGAGTCAGTTATATAAATGGGAACGTCTCTTAGTACAAGTGAGATTAAGTGGATTTAACAGCTGTGTTTTAGCACCATATTGCAAGCAGCAGCTGTAAAATTATCTTCTTAAAGCAGTCAATAAAATATCTAGTGCTTTTTTATGTACAGTTCATTTAAGATATTGCATTTATAAATGACAAGAAAGCCTATACTTTCATGCACATAACTGAATGACAGATTTTGATGAGTCTTTTGCAAGACCATGAGTGTGTGAAAGCAGAGAACAGATTTCTGATGTTCAGGTGAAGTTCTGCAAAAGCAGATCAACACATTTCTCCACTGAAATTATTAACAAGAAGAGGAGAATATAAGTGTGGTGGCATGACAGAAACCAAGCATACATAAATTATGAGAATATTTGATTGCTTTTATTCCAAACATCTGCAATTATGTTCTTGGCTGTCTTACATCCAGAAGAAAATTATTTATTCAATATTTTTGTTGTACTTATAAATACAATGCCTGATTCAACAATCAGTTTAGGATGTTGCCTGACGTATCAGAAACATCAGTGTAACATGCCAACAAGAGAATACGTATGTTATCAACTGCAGTGAAAAGTTAAGTGTAAGCTCAAGAAGGTATTGAACTCGGTGCAAGTTCTATGTATATGTATGCTGCAGCGAGTGAAGAGACGGGACACAGCTCGATGCAAGCAAGACGTCAGCTTTATTGTACACCATCACAAGTTTATAGATGTTTTCAGAGGCCACCAGCTTTAAGCAGTTCTGTTCTTTAGGCTGAGCATTAAGTACTGGGCAATCCCTGACTGGTTAACAACAAACAAAGAACACTCTAAATTAATTTCTAGCAATTAAATCATTATCAGCAACTTGTTACTTCTCCCTGGGGCCATCTGTTCCTCTTATTTTAGCATGACTCAACAGTTGGAATCCTGTGGGCTGCTATCTATCCACCCTCCTTGTCATCCCAAGGTTTGTGGCCGACAAGTTCCAGCACATCCCTGCTTATTAGTTGGACCGTACTTGGAGACTTGCCCTTCAGGCCTTGTCCCACAGCATGCTGCACGACTGGAGAGACGGGGCTATTTCTACTTACTGTCTTCTACTAAACAAAACATTTCTAATGCTAATGTGACTCTTCATATGGCAATATATCTGCTAAAGGTTGTCTGACTTTTTTCTTTTCAAGTCTTGCAGGAAAGACCAATTCTCTGAGAATAAGAAGAAAGGAAAAATTCACAGTAGCTCGTTGATGTGAAATGTTGTATCTGATAAACTGCACCCAAGTTCAAAATTAATGTATAGGTGTTTTGCTGGAAAACAGGTATGGGAAGGGTTAATGACTAAATTATTTTGTTTGGAGGACTACGGCAGCTGCCAGTCATTCTAGAACTAATTATTAAGTGGCTTTTTAAAATAAATAAATTTTAAACTGAATAATCTATTTTCTAAGCAATAGAACTAAGGAAGGCTGAACATTAAAACCATAAGAATACAGTGAAAAAGGAGAATATGGTAACACTTATAAAACCAAAGGTATGCCAACAACAACCTCTACATACTTTTAACTACAATAAACTCTACTCCATAGCACATCCCACTATCAAGAAATCTGACATTCTCTTACCTTCCTTAAGTTTCTATTTATGATCTCCTGCTTCCCCAATCTCTATCCCGAAATACTCAAACTCTCTCATATAATCCTTCACATATATTTATGCAAAGTGAACACATATTTAGATGATCTAAAAAATAATTTTTTCAGGTTTCCATCACAATTTAAAATGTAGTTAGCACTGATGTCAGCTTAGGGTTTCTTTAAGTAGTTTTAGCTTACAAAGAAATTCTGAGTGCCTCCGATAAAGTCTAGGCAGTGCTGGCAAATCATTAACATATAACAGTAAGGAATTTCAGGCTTTCTTTCTACTCAAGTGTAGACCCAAGATATCTTTTAGTCTTTTATTTTGCAGATAGTCTCGGTTTTAGATGTATATGTAGTCATGAGAACTTAAGAAGAATTGATTATTCAACTTGTCAAGTTCCATGATGGTTTAGAATTTAGTTCAAATATTTTCATGATTTTTGAACACACACAGGTAATCTAAATGAGGCAACAGTAACTAGCAAAAATGTGGGGAGTTATTTTTTTCTGAGAAGTAATCCTTTAGATAATACAGTGTTCAGTTGGAAGACAAATGCTAAAACCCAAATTTAGCTCCCTCCCAGTTTACGAAAGGAATCCTAAATCCAGATATACAAGGTCAAGGTCTGGCTTGGGTATCAGTGAAAATAGGTTTTAATGTAAGATTGAAACAAAATTAAGAATATTATGCAGCAGTGAAAAACATATCTAAAATTTAGATACATAAATAGGTTTGGAGAAATGAAAACTATATAATAATTATTGATTTGTTTTCTATATGAAAAAATCTAATATTTTTGGATATTAATGAACATGGTCATTATTCCCCAAAATATAACATTAACATAAGGAAATATCATTTGCTGTTCATAGAGTACTATCAATTTTCTTCCAGTTCTTTTTAAATGTCAATAAGTCACTTAAGAGTAATACCATAATAATCACATGCTTCAGATGGTCAGACAGGTTCTGGAAATAACAGCCTAAGTAGATGGAACAAAATGACATTTAAAATATCAGTATCAGAAAAATGTCTGGAAAAGAAATGCCTTTGAAAATATCTAGCACAAGTTCAGCAAATCCATTACTCAGATAAAAATAGAATATAATCATAAAATATATTTAATTAATAATAAAATCTGCAATATTTTTTGTTTTTAAGAGAATTTAATGTTTACTTATATAATCAAATATTGCAATATAGAAAATGACATAAAGAACTTTGCTCAGTCAGAGGATGTAATTGTAATGTTTTGAAAAGAGATAAAATTTCAAATGTGGTAGCTTTAGTACTGGACACCTAACATCGTTTAAGTAGGGACTGAAAAGCTCAGGTAGGTACCTATTCCGTGTGGATGATAACGTATCTAGAGAATTAATTAGGTTATGGCTACTTTGATGGCTCAATGGAATAAAAAAGTAGGAGTATTGGCAAACATTCCTACCAATTACTGGGTCATCACATGTAAGTAAAGTTATACATATACAGAATTCTTTGCATAACTTCGTAACTTTTGCTTTTTAAAAATTAATGTGAAATTAATATTTTAGGAAAACACATTATCTTGGTGCTACAATAGAAGCATCTTTTAAATAGAAAGTGTCTTATTTCTAGAAGAACAAGAAAACAAGGCCTCCCTAAGAGTAAAACAGTTTTTCATTTTCATTCTCAAATTATAATATATAACCATAAGATTAGCAACATGTTATCATTCTCAAGCTATGACATTTTTAAAAATACAAAACATTTTACAATAAATTCGTGATTAGCAAAGTAATTTATTCACTTACGTTTAATCAGTTTACTTTTCATAAGCTCATTAGACTTTGGTTCTATATTAATCATGATTAGCATTTTGTATTTTTGTTTTGATTGCATAGATAACATTTTAAAATCATAACTACAGCAATAATTGATTAACACATAGATTTTTAGATATGTAAAAGAATTTTAGCAGTGACAATTTCCTGTTATGTTTACATTTGGTTTTAAGCATGACCAATTTTGGAGTACTATTCAAGTTATATCTTAGTCTTTTTTTGAATTTGGTGTTTCTAGAGGAAATTCCATATATGCAGGCCTTGGAAAGATGGTGGAAACAGGAGAAACAAAATCTTTAGTGAGCAGTTTGAAAGTAGAAAACAGAAATTGTATGAGAACTACAATGAGTTCTACCTTGAAGTTTCCTATTAAGAAAAACTCTTAAGTAACATTTAATATTCAGAAAAAAAAAATCTAGAAACATGTCTTTAGTATTTGTTAAAACAATATGTGCAAGCAAACAAAAGGACAGGACAGAGAGAAATATAAAAAAAAAGAGGGTTAAGAGTATTTTTTGTCTAATGGAAGAATAAAATATGTCCAGAAAGAGAAGAATGGCACCAAATATAGATACAAAGCACAGCCTGATGTTTTACAGATTTAAAAATATTAACTTTGTTTCTCAGCTAATAAACTATTGCTGTTTTGTCTTTTGCTGTATCTGTGGGAAGCAACAGCTACCTATTAGAACTGTAAAACAAGTAAGCTATGATTCTTGGTATTAGATTATTCTGTCATTACTGGATTGAACTAGAAGGTTGCAGTAGTACAAACAGAGCTAGACATTTAGAGACAAGTGTTTTAAAATATAATTTATACCAAATTAGTTCTAAGGGATTAAGATATATATATATATAAAAAGATTTCTCTTACTAATTCTCCTTTCTGCATAGTTTGTGTTTTGCACTTTTAACATATTTTATCTCCCAGAAGAAGGGCACGTTTTCAAAAACCAGGTGGTTGGAGGAAAACCTTTTTTTTTTTTTTTTTTCTGTATGTTATTCAACACAAACAACATAGATGAAAAATGAAAGGATGTGAACAAAAAATAGAACAGCGTGGTCCAATATAATGGTGAAGGACTACTTAATACTGTAAAATTTCTTGTATCAATGCAATTTGAAATATCTGTACTGTTAGTCCCTGATATTATTATAGTACTGTCATATTTATGATGTGAGTTTGGGTCCACTTTGTCCTGCTGGAGATCATATTCCACTTGAACTTCAACCATGTTTGAACATCTCAAAGGGCAGGGCCTTAATTGTAAAGCACCTGAGTCTTTGCAGTATCATAAGTGTGCTTTGATGGAGAAATGAAAAGAAAGATTTGCATTGTTTTGTTTCCTAACACCAGAGAAGTCTGAAGTAAGAAACCTGCCTGTCCTGGAGTCTAAGCTTGGCCAGTTCCCTCATAATTTCATCTTTACCATCTAAAGACATTTTTGACAGCTTTGTGAAACAATGTGCCCAACCACCAAAGATGGGACTCATCATCCCACCAACATTTATTTTCTATCTATAGGAAAAATATCCAGCCTGTAAGGAAAGAGAATATACTTGCCAAAGTATTGAAATAATAAATCTCTGATTGCTAATTCTTATTCCAGCTGCCACAACCTGAAATGTCATACCATAAAATGTCAATTTGACTTTTCAGTTTTGATCCAAAACAGGCCTGAAATGTGTACCTTGGTAATTCATTTTTTCCCTGCCATGAAAATCTGTCTGAAATTATCTCCATATTTTTAAGGAAATCATTGGAATAAATAAAAAGTTGTTTGCTTTGGATAATCAAAGTGGAGAAAGACATTTAACAAATAATATCAGTGTCCTTGATTAGAAAATTCAAATGGTTATAAGCCCTCTCATTAGATTTTTGGCAGTAGGCTGGAAATTCTATGAAGACAATATTTTCCTCACAAAAATTCTCAGTTCTGTTTGTGCAGAAAAACAAAATAAAAATTTGACAAGTATTGCATCAGTCTTATGTGATCTGGATGCATTTCAAAACTGCAGTAATTCTTGTCTAAGCCTTTTGATTATGTGTTTAATTATCACCTAAATAAATGACTAGCAACAATAGAAAAATCTATTTCATTTATGAGTTTGTATTGTAATTGTTATGGAGATAAATTGGAATTAAGTAATACTACAATGTCTTGTGCTTTGTTTTGCATTTTTGCATTTTGTTTTTATTGGTTTAGTTATGTTTTGGGGGGGTTTTGTTTGTTTTGTTTTTGTTTTTTTTTTTAATAAAAGGGATAAAACCCCAGTTATATATGGAAAGCAGTGGTATGGAACATTATTTGCAAAGTAACATAAAAAGAATGAGCAATTTTGGAAGAGGAAGAAGGATAAGCAAGTTCAGTGACAGTAAAATCCACTCTGCTACTTTATTGATAGCTATTTTTACTTTCATTATCTTTAGCAGCATCTTCAGGTTTACATTAAAAAAATGCTAAAACTAATTTAAGAAGAAGATGTGCATGTCAAATTTTAATTATTTAGGAGTAAATAGTAATGTTTTTTCCCTGTTAATCTGTAAAGATGAAAACAAATGTAATTTGGAAAAATAGATGATGACTAAATCAAATCTATTCCAAAGTCTTAGAATTCTAGAAGAATGTCTGTTGGTAAAAAAAATAAAAGTTAAAAAAAAAAAAAAAAAAAAAGGAAAATTATTATAAACTTGTTGCTATTTAGATTTGTTGTGGTTTAACCCTGCCAGGCAGCTGAGCCCCACTTAGCCACTCACCCACAGCATGGGGAAGAGAATTGGAAGTGTAGGATTGTGAAAACTCATGGACTGGCATAAAGACAGTTTAATAGTAAAACAAAAGCTGCAAAAATGTGCAAGCAAAGCGAAACAAGGAATAAATTCACTATTTCCTGTTAACAGGTAGATGTTCAGCCATTTCCAGGAAAGCAGGGCTTCCTTACTAGTAATAGTTGCTTGGGAAGACAAATTCCATAACTCCCAGTATCTCTCCTTCCCTCCTTCTTCCCTCATCTTTTATTGCTGAGAATGATGCCATATAGTATGGAATATCCTTTTCGTTAGTTGGGGTGAGCTATTCTGGCTGTGTCCCCTCCCTACTTTGTGCATCAGCAGCCTACTTGCTAGTAAAACAATGTGAGAAACAGAGGAGGCATGAATGCTGTGTAAGCACCTCTGTGAAGGACAAAACATCCTTATGTTATCAGCCTTGTTTTCATCACAAATCCAAAACATCGCCTCATACAAGCTACTATTAAGAAAATTAACTCTGTCTTAGCCAAAACCAGTACAAGATTCCATAGCCAAAATGTTATTTAAAATGCTATTTCTTTCTTTATATACATGACTATAACTTTGATGCTATCATTACAAACATGAATAATCACACATATAATGAGTACACCTTGTGCTAAGCTACTTAGAATCATAATTGTTTGTATACTGAACCACACAAACAACAAAATATTTTTTAAATAATCCTGTAACACTCATACCATAAAACTGTTGCTGGATTTAATACATAATGTAATCCAGCACAATGTTCTACTAAGTCAATGCATTAGTTTTTATCAAAGATCTTTTTTTCCTTCATTTCCTCTTCTATTTTATAAACAATGTTAATGTGCTGAAGATAATTGACATAATCTTTTTTACACACGTCATCAAAGTCTTGCCAGATCTCTAGGAATGGTCATGGTTATTTAAGGCTGATTAAAGGGCATTTTTCTCTTCTTCTTCCATTCACTTATATGTTTCATACTGTTTTCTGCTGCCCTTTACATTGTTCACTTGGCTTTGCAGTAATTTAGAAAAAATAAATTAAAATGCTTGGCTAAAGATGTCTCATAAAAAATCCATTTACTGCCAGATGCAGCTTTCTCTGTTCATTGAAAGAAGTTAAACCAGTACAATGTACTCTTTTTTTGGCTTAGATTTTTAGGTGAATGAGAAAGAATATTAATAATAAAAAAAATCCCTAATCCCTCTTATTAATTTGAGACACAACATCAAACCCCCTATTCCATATGGTTAGTACTATTAGTATTTCAACAATATTTCCAGGTAGGTATCACATTTCCTTATTGCTGTTCCCAACAGGAAATGGTTAACTTATGTACTGTGGAGTGTTTGTGTTGAGCTGTGCAAGTGGAGACATGATTAATATTCTTATTGTTACCAAGACCATGAGAAACACATTGTGCCAACTGAAGCAATTTTAATATATAACTTTCACAATGGTTTTTGTTATTGTCTTGTTGAAATATCACCCTGGCATCCTGTCATGGTTTAACCCAAGCTGGCAACTAAGCACCACACAGCCGTTAGATCACTCCCCCAACAGTGGGATGGAGGAGAGGATCAGAAAAATAAAAGTGTGATAACTCATGGGTGGAGGTAAAGACAGTTTAATAGGTAAAGCAAAAGCTGTGCAAGGAACAAAAGAAAAAAAAAAGTAGAAATTCATTCAGTACTTTCCATCTGCCGGCAGACAGGTGTTCAGCCATCTCCTGGAAAGCAGGGCTTCAGCATGCATAATAGTTCCTCAGGAAGACAAACACCATAAAACTGAATGTCACCACACACCCCCACCCCTTCTTTTTCCCCCAGCTTACATACTCAGCATGAGGTCATATGGTATGGAATATTCCTTTGGCTAGTTCAGGTCACCTGTCCTGGCTGTGTCCCCTCCCAGTTCCCTGTGCCCCTCCAGCCCCCTCGCTGGCAGGGCCTGAGAAACTGAAAAGTCCTTGATTTAGTACAAACATCACGCAGCAACAAACCCATCAGTGTGCTATTAACATTGTTCCCACTCTAAATCCAAAACAGAACTGCACCAGCTGCTAAGAAGAAAATTAACTCTGTTCCAGCTAAAACCAAGACAGATCCCAAATACGGAAAGTCAAGATCATGCCATGCTTGCCCACAGCCTCACTGGAATCACAGAAATTAGCAGCAGTGCCAAGTGCACCTTTTGCCACTCCTTGAGAACACCCAGTAGAATACAGCTACCTTCTGCATGGCCTCACGAGAACACAACTCATTGTATCCTTCCTAATATAGTCCTGCCGAGACTATACTAGCTGTAAACAGCATAGGTCACAAGGGAAGAGTGAAGTTTATTTATAGGCACCAACAGAAAGCAAGAAAGAATAATGAGAACCACAGGAATTCTTAACATAATTATGTAACATCCAGCAGAGCCAGCAAAACATGAAAACCAATTTCAGGAACAAAAGCTATAAACCTTAATATGATCTCACAAAACCTAGGAAATGAAATAATTCCTCACTTCCATGATTTTCAATAGAGAAATAATACTTCAGAGCAATTAAGTACTCAGATCTTTATCTAGAGCTTATTACTTAAAGTGTTTCTGTCCAGATGCTGAAAATAAAACTTCTAAAGGGAAGCTAGGTCACAGAGTGGTATACACGTTTACTTTGCCAACTGAAGGAATATCCCTTCTCATTGGCCATTGCCTCTTCTTTCTAGAGCTCCTGCCTGGATGAGGGGGACAGAGAGGAAAAAAACCCACATAGTTGAGGTTACAGGTACATTATTAATGTTTTCTCTTCCACTGAGCAGCGTCATGGTGCCTGTGTCTCTCCTAATGGAATATACATTTTGGGAAGAGGAGAAGATAACACAGGTATAAAAACACCATGTGACTTGCCAGAAAGAAATGATGATATTGAAAGAAAGATAAATTTGGTGGCTTTAGTGTCCCAGGTGATTCCTCCCAGCCCAGTCAAATAAATGCAGCAGGGTTTTTTCCCCACTTGCAGGGAACACACACAGAGTGCAGACACAGTCAACCACACAGATCAACCCAGAGAGTGCAGTGCCTTTACTGACATCTAAGTAAACACAAACCTCACTCACATAAACATGGAACAAAAAAATATGGCCCAGCCTTGTACCTCTTTTCCAACTGATCAGACTGGAAATTCACTGGTGACGTGCATACACCTTCACTATCTTGATTCACAAAAAATCATGAATTCATGGATCCCTTAAATATTAGGATTCACTTCATGCCTACCTTATACCTGTTCCCAGATTGCAGGACCCTCATCAAGTCACCAGCTCAGATCTCTACTATTATGAGGTGCAGGTGTCCTCCTACTCCTAGTAGTAGCTAGTCTACTTCATAGCCCATCAGCTGATACATATATAACTCTCCCTACATGTCCTGAATACAGAGTGAGATCACACTAAAATATTTAGTAACAGTCTTTAATAGGAAGATGGGATAAACAGTGGTGATTGGGCACAGGACTCAACTAGAGAGGCATACCACCCAGTAGCTTGTTTACTTGCAACTGCTCCTGTTTACCTCTCATTTTCTCTACTATTGTGTCCTTCTTCTTCCCCTACCCATCCTGATTCCCTGTTTTCTCAGACCTTGCCTTGTCCCATACAAACAACTTGCCCTACTGGACCCCACTTTGCTCCAACTGTAACTACTTTGTTACTTTTGATACCACCATGGAAGAATCTTGACCTTATGTGGTACAGCTGATAAAGTTATGGGGCACTGCTGGCCTTGCATGGTGGTGCTGTCCAGGTCTCTGAGACTTCCCTGCAATTACCTCTGAAGTTCAGCTTGGTGTACAGCTACAGCTTAAACATCTATAACATCCAGGCACTCCTCAGGCACAGCTGTAATGTGTCAGGCTCCCACACTCTGTAACACATAGTGATTCCTTTGTGTTACAGGAGCTGAGACCTTGGGCCTGGGCTTTGTCATCCACCATCACACACAGGAACTATGTGAGGTGGACAAAGACGACTTGTGGAGGAAGAGAGAGGAGGAAAAAAGTGAGTACTGCTATACCAGAGCAGTACAGCCATGGTGGTGGGAATCCAGCAAGTCTCCTTTCCTTGTTTGGACATTTAGGGCATGGGGTTATGAAAATTTTGATCATGGTAGAATGGGGGCTGCCCTGAGAATGGCAATAGGACCAGGAGCCAGGGTGATCTGGGCATAGACAAGGCCCTGCCCTCTCCCTCAAGGCCCTGGACATGATGGGCAGAGTTGAGGGTGCAGGCCCCTCAGCAGGCCCAGAAGCAATGAGGGGTTAGACGGGGGCTGGGGCCAGGGCCAGATCTAGACACAGACTGCTCACAGGTCCAGAACTGAGGTTGGGCTACTGGGCCTTGGGCAGGGACAGCCAGCAAGGCCAGGAAGACAAGGCAGGTATGGCTGCATCCTCCTACGGAGCCCCTGCTGTCATAACACATGTCCTCTTTTGGGTTGCAACACCAGGTACAGAGAATAGCTACCAAACCAGAATGATCCTTTTCCAAGGTTTTACATGTTTCTACTTTTTCTTTATATTGAAACACAATGAAATGCTGGAAATATTTAAGTGGCCTGGAAAGCTTTGCATTTCTGAGGAAGCAAGGGTGGCAATAAAACTATCACTTCCATTTGTCAGTTGGATTCATAGCACACACACAAAAAAAAACCCAAACCCTGAAAAAGTCATATCATAAGGGAAAACAATATAAACCTTATTTTGATAACAAAAGAATATATAATATAATCTGTCCACAGAAAGTTGTCCCCTCTGGTCCTTATGTTTGTTTAAAGACTATAAAGAAATCATTCAAATAGCAGCACGGTATTCACACACCTTAAACAATATTCAAATATTAAAATGATTAAGATGACTGCAAGAAAGTTCTGAGGTCTGGAAAATCTACCTGCTGTGAAAAATCAAAATAGATCAATCTATTTTCTTTCTTCAAGACTACTTTGTAAAGCAACTGTTATGATACTCTGGAACTATCTACATTTAGAACTTTACAGATTTCTGGGAACAAAAAAGATATTTATAAATATACCAAAACCAAAATAAATTAATTCAGAATCAATTAGTTTACCTTAAAAATAATAACTAATAACATGAGTATGCCTTTAAAAATAATTTTAATATCTACTGCAAAATCTTATAGTCATGTCTGTTTATACTCACCTGAAATATTCCTTGAGTACTCAAATCTAAACCCAAGCAAATAACCAAAACGACTCACACCCGAGTCTGTCCTCTAATATTTTTTTATTATCATACAGTAGAACAAGTTGCTTTGTAAACAGAAAATGATCTTCCAGCATTTTACTGGTATGTGTACTAAGTTAGAAAGGTGAACAATATTGAGACTCTCCAGCTGTGGATTTATGAAATGAAAATCAATAGTAGTGTCAAGTGTCACTGCATGACTGACTACAATTATCATGATTGTCCATAATATTTCCATTTGACTTAATGGATAATATTGATACACGATTTTGGAGTGGCTTTTTATTGTGCAGTTGTTGGCCTACAAAAAATGAAGATGCTTCTACCATTTATGGTGCACTGGAGTGTTCTGTGGAAGCATCAGGAAGCTGAACTCCTATCATCTACAAAACTGTTCAAACAGCAATCCTCTTTGTGTTGCATTTTGTTGTAATGTCAGTTTTATAAATATTACAGCCAGCACTTTACCTTGCAGCTATGGAGCTTTGCGAGACTAAAAGCAAATGAAAATACTATGAAAACTTTCACTTTTTTTTTAATATTCTTTTTATTTATTCTGTCACCGGTATTATGCTTACACTAGAGTACAGATGAATATAAAAGCAGTTAAGTGAGTTAAGATCTTTATATTATGTATGTTTGTGTGTGAATTTTTGTGCTCCTGTTGGAACAAAAAATATATTTCATAAATATTTTTATTTTAGGGTAAACTATAGAAATATACTGTACACTTTGAGAAAAGGCAAAAAATGAAATTTTATATTATAGTTAAAGCTTTTGAAAGCTTAGTATATCAGTCTGAACTTGCCAGAAAAAAAAAGATATCATAATTTAAAACAAATATATTCAGTGAAAATAATTTGTTATTGGAATTCCTAAACTCTTCATTGAATAGGATAAGTCTCCTTTAATTTCTCATTCTGCAATATTAACAGTAACATGAAAAAAATATGCTTGGATAAATACAGATTGATCTTTATTCAATTTCTACTTCCTTAAACCCAGAAATCTTTGAGGCTCTGCTATCATTTCAGGTACTTGTGGAGGTATATGGGGTTGTTAAAGGCATGGAACAACTGTGTTTCAAAGGAACCAAAATGACACCAGTGACAAGGACTGACAGCATTACCCATACTGAAGATCTTTGCACGTCAGTAATTTTAAAATACCATATTTGTTGTGTTTTAGGAGCAAGTAGACTCCACTTTTCTAAATCATAGAATCATAGAAGGTTGGAAGGGACCTTGAAGATGCACAGGGACCCCTTCCACTAGACCAGACTGCTCAAAGCCCTATCCATCCTGGCCTTGAACACTTCCAGGGATAGGAAATCCACAGCTACACTGGGCAACTCTTTCCTGTGTCTCACCACCCTCACAGTAAAAAAATTCTTCCTAATATCTAAACTAAATCTACTCAACAAAGATGTTAAACAGCACCGGTTCCTATACCCTGAGGAAAGCCACTCACCACTGGTCTTTGAACATTGAGTCACTGACCACAGCTTTTTGAGTGTGACCATCCAGCCAATTCCTTATACACTGAGTGGTCCACCCATCAAATCCATATCTCTCCAGTTTAGAGACAAGGATGTTGTATGGGACATCAAATGTTTTGCACAAGTCCAGGTAGATGACATCAATTGCTCTTCCCTAATCCATCAATGTTGTAACCCCATCATAGAAGGCAACCAAATTTGTCAGGAATGATTTGCCCTTGGTAAAGCCATGTTGTCTTTCACCAATCACATCCTTTTTTTCCATGTCCTTTAGCACTGTTTCCAGGAGGATCTGCTCCATAATCTTCCTGGGCTGAGAAGTAAGACTGAACAGCCTGCAGTCCCTCGGGTCTTTATTTTAAAAATGAGCATTATGTTTCCCCTTTTCCAGTCAGCAGGAACTTCACCAGACTGCCACAACTTCTCAAATATGATGGGTAGTGGCTTAGCAACTTTATCCATTCCCTTAGGATCCACAGATAGATCTTGTCAGATGTCATGGACTTGTGTACCTTCAGGTTCCTTAGATGGTCTTGAACCTTATCTTCTCCTACAGTGGGCAGTTCTTCATTCTTAGTCCTTGCTTTTGCCTTCTGTGACTTGGGCAGAATGGCTGGAGCACTCTTCAGTGAAGAATGAGGCAAAAAAGTAATTGAGTATATGTGTTCTCTGTACCCTGGGTAACCAGGTCTCCAATTTCCTTCTAGAGAGGGCCCACATTTTCCCTACCCTTCCTTTTACGACCAACATACCTACAGTAACTTTTCTTTTTGCCCTTGATGTCCCTGGCTAGCTTTAATCCTATCAGGGCTTTAGCATTCCTAACCTGATCCCTGGATGCCCAGAGTTTGTCCAGGAGGAACTTGTTCATCCATGCAGACCTCCTGGTGTTTTTGACTGACTACTTTGGGATGTATCACTCCTGAACTTGGAGAAGGCAATTGTTGAATATTAATCAGCTTTCCTGGGCCCTTCTTCCTTTCAGGGCTTTATCCCATGGTACTCTACCAAACAGATCCCTGAAGTCCATTTTCTCTGTCCTGAGGTCCAGGGTAGCAAGCTTGTTATGCATTCTCCTCACTGCCCTAAGGGTCTTGAACTCCACCCCTTCCTGATCATTGCAGCCAAGGGTGATATTGAGCTTCAGATTCTCCGCCAGCCCCTCCTTGTTAGTGAGAACAAGGTCCAGCACAACACCTCTGCTTATTGGCTCCTCTATCACTTGGACAAGGATGTTATCATCAACACATTCCAGGATTGCTTATGCCTTGCTGTGTTGTCCCACCAACAGGTACTGGGGTGGCCCTTCTCCATGAGGACCAGTGCTCGTAAACATAAGGCTGCTCCTGTCTGTCTACAGAGGCCCTCATCTGCTCGATCTTCCTGGTCAGGTCACCAGTAGCAGACACCCACTATAACGTCACCTGTTCCTGCCCTCCCTTTAATCCTGACCCATAAGCTCTCAGTTAGCTCCTCATTCATCTCCAGACAGAGCTCCATATGCTCCAGCTGGTCATTGACATAGGGGGCAACACCTCTTCCTTGTTTCTTCTGCCTGTCCTTCCTAAAAGCCTGTATCCTTCCATTCCAACTCTGCAGTCATAGGAGCCATCCTACCACATCTCCATGATGCTGATAAGAACATAGTCCTGCAGGTGTGGACATGTCTTTAACTTCTCTTGTTTATTTTCCATGCTACATGTATTTGCATAGAGGCATTTAAGCTGGGCCTCCAGTGAAGTTGACTTTCTAGCTGTAGGATCTGAAATTACTTTGTGCTGCTTTTCAGGTGTTCTCCTGCTGACATGTGATCTCTCTCCAGGCTCTGGGCATTTCTTGCTGGAACTGGCATTAAACTGGTAGGAGTGGGATGGATTGAGATTCACCTCCCCCAGCAACTTCAAAGCCCTCTTTACTAGCCTGGCAAGCCTATGACCAAAGATATCTGCTCTTCCCTTTCTCTGACAGGTGGAACTCCCAGTAGACCAGGTTTCTCAAAGTGAGTCCCATGGTCTAAGTAGCTGAAGCCTTGGCCATGGCACCAGTCTGGTAACCATTTGTTGATTTGACAAATTTGACTAGGCCTTTCAAATCCTTTCCCTTTGACCAGAGGAAATGATGAAAAAACCAACCCACACCCCAGAGTCCCTTACTGCTACTGTCAAGGCTCTGTAATCCTTGGTACTCCTTAGACTGCTCCTGGTTGTATCACTGGTGCCATGTGAAACAACAGCAATGGGTAATAGTCAGTGGACTGTACAAGGCTTGATTGTGTCTTGGTGACATCCCTGATATGAGCCCCTGCTAAGTAGGACACCTCTCTAAAGAGCATGTCAGGTTGGCAAGTGGGTGCCTCTGTACCTCTCAGAAGAGTTGCCTACTATCATCCGTCACCTTCTCTTAGTTGCCCTGGCTGTTATACAGGGAGCAGACTGGGCTGCCTTACTCAGCTTCAGCATCTCTCCTGATGTGACAAGTCTTTCCTCTTCAGTCTGCAGAGTGGTGAAGTGGTTCTGCAAGTGAACCTCAGGCTTCAGGGAAAGTCTCTTCCTCCTGCAGGTCCTTGCCATTACAGGCTTCTATCTTTCTGTGTTATTGGTCCCCCTCCCTCTGTGTGTGCACAAGTAGGGGAGTTTTGGGCTGTTTGGCCATGGGCTGTGGGTCTACCACAGACTGCACTTGAGACCAGCTAACTAAC